>JBBCBC010000020.1:15304977-15806166 GCA_037126765.1 Stenogyne calaminthoides
AGCACAATATGAATTATATAATGCAAGTAATTTGCATTGTTTTTTTTTTTGTCAATATGAAAATATAATGCAAGCAATTCGCATTGTTTTTTCTAAGTAGTATTGTCAATATGAATTATATAATGCATGCAATTAGCATTATTTTTTTTGTAGTAGTATTGTTAAACGTTATGGTATATGAACAAATAAGTAATCCTATTTATACATGTAATATTATCTTTACGAATTTTATGTGCATATTTGTTGGGATATTTTAGTTTTGATTAATTATGCTAAAACATTATCAACTTGTGTTATTTAAGATAATCTACATGATATAACAAGTTGAGGGAACGAGAGAACAAATTGAGGGGGAACTCACGAAATCGGACGAAGATGATCGAGATCGAACAAGGCCGCATTTAAGGTCAGTCGAGATCGGATGGAGTAGGATGAGTTCCAGTAAATGGTGATGAGTTTAAACAAGAAGAAACATGTCCGATTTTTGAAGAAGAAAATTCGGATCTTGATCGATATAAGCCGAATCGATCAAGATCGGCGTCGAATCGATCAAATATCTTTGGTTGAATCGATGTAGTCTCGGGATGTTTAACTGGATCACGAAGATCGAGTATATGTTGAAGCGATTCAAGATTGATCTTCAATCGATCTTGAAGATCGATCTTTGGTGATCGACAAATTACTAATGTTGAACTGTCGGATCGGACCCAAATCTGCGGACCAAATTCACAGAGACGGAAATATGCATACCGGATCAGATATAGCCGATCGATCTGAATAGATTGTCGAAAAGATTAGACACCTGGCAATTTGAATGATAAAAGAATATATATATGAATGTGACATGAAGCCGCAAAACATAGCGCACAGATGTTAAATAGTGGAAGATTGATATACGCGGATTTGAATATTACTTTCTCCAACCAGAATATTCAAATCACTATAAATACATTGCACTATCTTCAAAGAAGATGATGGTTTTCTTTCGCAAAGTGAAGATTAAACGAAATATTCAAGCATCTTCATTCAAGAACACTTGAGAGCATTACATATCCAAATTTACCCAAGAGTGTTCTTCAATAGATCTAAAAAAAATGTAATATCCTAAGTTTAGAGAGATTTTTCCATCCCAAGCATTGAGGCTAAACAAATGTAAGGGAAAATCTCAACCTAGTTGAAAACCAAACAAACCTTACCCAAATCGGTTTGATAGGATAAGTTTGTAGGTGAGTGTGAACTTCGGTAGAAACATCTAAAGAATCCCGAAAAGGGAGGGTAGCAATCCCGTGAGGGAGATAAGTCCCGTTTGAGTGTGAACTCGGTAAACATCTAGCAATCCACGAAAGTGAGGGTAGACGATCCCGTGGGGGAGATAAGTCTCGTTTGAGTGAGAACTCGGTAAACATCTGCTGGTTAAGTTGGTGCCCCAGGGGAGAAGAGTGGATGAGGCGTAGTTGTCCGAACCACTATAAAAATACGCGGTGTTCTTATTTGCTTTCATATTAACCGCATCATACATGCTTTAAAAATCAGATAACACATTCGAAAATTTTAAAGTCCTCGCTCCCATTGAGATTTTAATGAGTTTTAAATCGGGTTTTTCGGGACCAACAATTGGTATCAAAGGTAGGGGTTCAAAAACTTCACTAGATTTTAATGTGAACACTGAATCGGTCTTTTTTATTAAAACTCATTTAGTTTAAAATCATAAATTTTATAAAATTCATGGAGGTTGACAATCATCTTCTCATTTTTAAAATGAAAACAATGTTCTTCATTATTTCTCTTGTTTTAACTAACATTTATTTTTCTCATATATTTTTATTGTTAGTTAGTTTTGGCATCATTATCAAAAGCGTGGGAAATTGTTAGGATATTTTAGTTTTGATTAATTATGCTAAAAACATTATTAACTTATGTTATTTAAGATAATCTACAGATAACAAGTTGAGGGGGAACGAGAGAACAAATTGAGGGGGAACTCACGAAATCGGATGAAGATGATCGAGATCGACATTTAGGCTGAGATCGTAATGAGTAGATAAGTTCCGAGTAAATTTTTGAAGAAGAAAGAAGAAAGATGGCCGATTTTGAAGAAGAATGCGATGAGATTTCATGTCAACCGATCAAAGATTGAGCATAAGCTGAAATTGGCGCCGAATCGAAGCGACTAACTAATGCACGATTGATGTTGAATCGACGCAAGATCGGGAGATGCCGAATCGATTCAAGATCGAGTGTTGAATCGAGCGTAAAGATTGAGTGCCGAATCGATGCAAGATCGAGAGGTCAATCGGCTGCAAAGATCGAGTGCCGAATCGATGTAAAGATTAATGCCGAATCGATGCAAGATTACCGCCGAATCGATGCGCATCAGACACTGCATCAGACCAAATCAGACTAAATTTCAAGAGATCAGAATATGCATACCAGACCAATAGCCGACCGATCCGCTAGATACACAAAGCAAATTGATAATAAGAAGATAACAACACATATATGAACGTGACATAAAGCCGCAAAAACAAACGGTCTAATAGACAAAAGAAAAGTTTGAAGACTATTAGTATGGATTTGAATATTACTCCAACTGTAATATTCAAATCCACACTATAAATACATTACTTATCTTCAAAAGAAGATGATGGAGTTTGCTAGAAAGTGAAGATTAAAGCCAAATATTCAAGCATCTCCATTCAAGAACACAGAGCATTACATATCCAAATTTACCCAAGAGTGTTCTTCAATAGATCTAAGCACAAATGTAATATCCTAAGCTTAGGAGAGATTTTTCCATCCTTAGCATTGAGGCTAAACAAATGTAAGGGAAAATCTCAACCTAGTTGAAACCAAACAAACCTTACCCAAATCGGTTTGATAAGATAAGTTTGTAGGTGAGTGTGAACTCAGTAAACATCTAGCAATCCCGAAAGGAGGGTAAGCAATCCGTGAGGGAGATAAGTCCCGTTTGAGTGTGAACTTGGTAAACATCTAGCAATCCCGAAAAGGAGGGTAGGCGATCCCGTGAGGGAGATAAGTCCCGCTTGAGTGAGAACTCGTAAAACATCTGGTTGGTTAAGTTGGTGCCCCCATGAAGGAAGAGTGGATGAGGGCGAAGTTGTCAGAACCACTATAAAAATACGTGTGTTCTTATTTGCTTTCATATTAAGCATCATACATACTTTAGCAAATCATAACACATTGAAAAATTTTAAAGTCACCCCCATTGAGATTTTACGAGTTTTAAATCGGGTTTTCGGGACCAACACTATTTTTTTCAAGTCATGGGATTTTAGGTTTTACTATTTTAGAACATGGCATGTTTCAAAATATTACACATACCTTTAAAAATTGGCAAATTACCAAAATTCTCTCGAAATTTATACAAATTAACAAAATAATATTTTAATCTGAAATAGAATAATCCCTGAAATGACAAAGAAATTTATTTTGACTGATGAGTAATGCAATATCATTTTACATATTATACAATTTTATGCCCTGTTACTCATGGCTCAACACTCCAATTGCCACACCAAATCAAGTTGGAGGTCATTTTTTCTTACATTCTGTTCTACTTAATCGAAAGAAGGGTAAGAAGATTGCTATTTATATATGGGAGTGTGTGATTTTTGGTGTGGAAATTCAGGGATAAATTAATTTTCAAAGGCGAGTGTCATGAGCATGAAATATGGAAAATTGATGATTTATTATATTATTCAGGGCTTGGCCCATTTAATTTATAGTGGGCTTGGGGATTTAATTATGGGCTCGCTCAGGTTAGAGGAAGTTGAAGAGTGGGGTTCTCAGGTTAGTCTGAATGAGGAGGGCTCGCCAAAGTTAAAGGAAGTTCGAAAAGAGTTTCCGGGCGCTTCCAGTTTATCCGAGCGAGGCATTTGAGCTCGAGGTTTTAATGGAATTTCGTGGTGGGGTTTGCATCCGAGCCTCGAGGGTCTTTCATCGAGCCTCATGTGGGGTTTTCATCGAGCTCGAGGGGTTTCACCGAGCCTCGGGTGGGGTTTCCATCGAGCCCTGAGGGGTTTACCGAGCCTCGTGTGGGGTTTCCTCTTCGCCGGTGGGGTTTTCCTATGAGCCTCGGTGGGGTTTCGCCCGAAAGCCCGAGGGTTTTCACTGAGCCAAATCTGCCCGAGTGTCATTATCTCGATCGAGCCAAATCCACCGAGTGGATGTACACAGAATGAGCAGAATTTCGAGCTAAATCCACAGAAAGTGGATTTACGAACCGAACTAAGAAATGTTGGGCTTTTTTAATGTTGGGCGATTAATCGAGAATGATCTAATCTCCATTAATCTATTTTTAATTCCAGATTTAAATTACCTATGAATATCCATCCGTATGTGGACCCCTTCGCTTGTTACAAATAGGGTCAACGGTAGATGAATGAAATATCGGAAAAATTACAACTATTCTCTCCTCTAACTATCTCTCTCTCTATCTAATTCTCTCCCCAATTTCATCAAATCTTCAAATCTTTTTATCTCTTACTCTCTTCCTCTTATATGCAATTTATCTTCAGATTTTAAAAATTATACAAAAAAAAAATGGATTATTGTGTTTGTATTTGGGAACGCTTATATAATTGGTATCGAGCCCACTATTCTCGGGTAGTGGGTTACGAGCCTAATCAACGGCTCAAGGAGGAAAAAGATCTTCCATGAAGGCGATTTAACCGATGATTCGAATTGCAATTGGAAAAGAGTTTCAAGGTATTCAAGCTATGAACCCCTTACCTAAAGTCGATTTCCCCTATTTTGATGGTACTCGTCTTAGGCTTTGGATCCTCAAATGCAATGGGTATTTTAAATGTATTCCTGATATAATTGATTCACAAAAAAATCAAACTAGCGTGTGTGCACTTTGAGGGTAAAGCAAAGACATTGGTGTCAAAATTCCGTGCTAAAAAAACAAGTAGATATTACATGGCAACAATTTTTAGAAGTGTTATTTGCTAGATTTGAGGGATGTAAAGAAACTAAAATTAATCGAGAATTTGATAAATTAAGGCACGGTGGTTCTTACTCAGATTATGTAGAAAGATTTGTAGAATTGAAGGTTGAGTTGCTACTATTGAACAAAAGGGATTTTTGTGAAGATTATTTTGTTGCTAGCTTTATTAATGGGCTCACTGAAGAATCACAAGCTTTCATCACAAAGTTTGAACCAACCACCTTGCAACAAACAATTGAGCTAGGAAGGAAGTATTTGGAAATTATGGAAGCCATCACTAAAAAGATAACTATTGAAGAAGAGGAATTATCTTATATTGAAATAGGGGGGATCTGGATACTCAACTTGAGAGCATCAAGACCTATGAGATGGAATCATATGTCACAGTAGATTCAGAGCTCGATCGAGTTCGAAAAACGCGCCGAGATGGCTCAATTTACTCGGAGGATTTGACTGCTAAAGTAGACACTATGGGAGAATGGGATGCTTCTTCAAATGTGAAGCTGATTGTGATTCATATGGGTGTGATGTTTGGTGGAATTGTTGGGAAAGCTTTTATAAAGGGAAGCTCTAAGAAATTTAATTCTCCTATACAATTCTTCTACTTGAACTTGGTTGAATCACCTTCAACTGAGCCTTTCGATCCCGACAAATATCAGATTCAAGATTGCATTGAATGGGCTCCTCTCACGTTGAAAGATTATTTATCAAATAAAGTGAAGCAATTGATTTACACCGTTTGGAGGATGCTACAATCACGAGCGAGCAACATGGACGGAGATCAAATTTTAGATGGAAGAGTTCTCGTCTTAGATCCTTGGGGACAAGGATCTCAAAAAACGGGAGAGTATTGTCATGAGCATGAAATATGGAAAATGGATGATCTATTATATTCTTCAGGGCCAAATTTCATTTATAGTGGGCTTGGAGATTTAATTATGGGCTCACTCAGGTTAGAGGAAGTTGAAGAGTCCGCGCTCAAGGTTATCTGAATGAGGGAGGGCTGGGTCAAAGTTAAAGGAAAGTCAAGAGTCAGGCGCTCAGTTTATCTCGAGCCGAGGCATCTGAGCCTGAGGAGTTTTCTACTGAGCCTCAGGTGGGGTTTGCATCTGAGCCTGAGGGCCTTTCTACTGAGCCTCAGGTGGGGTTTCTATTGAACGGGGTTTCTACCGAGCCTCAAAGGGGTTTCCATCGAGCCTCGGAGGGTTTTTCTTGAGCCTGGTGGGGTTCCGTCTGAGCCTGATGGGTTTTCACCTGAGCCAAATCTACCTGAGTGTCATTATCTGACTGAGCCAAATCCACCTGAGTGGATGTACCTGAATGAGCATAATTCCCCTGAGCCAAATCCACCTGAGTGGATTTATCTGAACGAAAAAATGTTGGGCTTTTTAATGTTGGGCCCAGACACTGAGAATGATCTAGAATCTCCATTAATCTATTTTAATTATGTATTTAAATTACCTAAGGAATATTCATCTGTATGTGGACCTCAACATTTTATCATAAATAAGGCCAACGTAGATGAATGAAATATCAGAAAAATTACAACTATTCTCCCTCCTCTAACTATCTCTCTCTATCTAATTCTCTCTCCCCCAATTTCTTCAAATCTTCAAATCTCTTACTCTCTTCCTCTATATGCAATTTATCTTCGTATTTCCAAAAAAATATACAAAAAAATGGATTATTGTGTAAGGCGCTTAGGAACGCTACAGCGAGACACTTGACGTAAAATTGTAGAGAAAATGAAAAGAGGAGAGTGGAGTTAATGCTTGTTGAAAAATTTGATCTCGTATAATGCTTTATTGTCCGAGTGGCTTTCCAATTAATGAATAATTTTGGATTATTATGTTAGCGTGATTTTTCTGTAAATATCTTTTGTAAATATTACTCAGATATATCTCCCAATAAAAATAAAAATTATTTACTACTCCCTCCGTCCCATTTTTAATTGGTGGGTTACTGTGTGTTCGGATTTAAAAAAAAATATGATAAAGTGATAAAGTGTTGGAGGTAGAAATAATTGTTTATTAGTATATTATGTGATAAAGTGATAAAGTGATGAATAGTTGGGGGTAGAAATAATTGTTTATTAGTATTTTATGTGATAAAGTGAGTATTTCAATTTAAAGAAGTTTGCAGTTAAGATTGAGACGCTTAAAATGAAAAGAATGCAGTTAAAATTAGGACGGAGGGAGTACAATTTATAATATTTGCACTGATTGATTTTTTATGATTTTGCATTAGTAAAGAATCAAGAGCCTTAGTCATTCTAGAAAGTCTTAGATAATTACTCTAAACCACAAAGTTATATTAATAATTTGAACAAACTTGACTTTGAGGAAGTTTGATAATTTATACTTTTAAAAAAATTAACCCAGCCTACAATAAAAACGATAATGGAAGACTCAAAGCCTATGTTTTAAAAAGCGAAAGCGACAATTAATGCAGGATCAAGCGCTTTTAGTCGGACCGTCCGATCATTGTTTTTAAAGCGGTTGAAATTGATATGACGTCATAATTACGTAATATATAATTAAATATATAAATTATACATCTAACATTAAAATAAGTTCACCAAATATCTAGAATATTAAAATAAGTTCACCAAATTTCATACAAGCATAAAAGTTCATCAAATGTTTTATAAACATCAAATGTTATAAGTTCACCAAATGCATGAATAGCAACATAAAATGTCTAATCAAACATCACATGTTATAAGTTCACCAAATGCATGAATAACAACATACAAATATCTAACGAAAAGAACATTCAAATTAGCACCACTAGATTTTGGGGCGACTTTTTGAAATTTGTTCAACACCGGCACGCAGTTTCAAAGGCCCAATGCTTCTAATCGGTTCGTTAGGTTATCCGAGTAGTAGCGGCGAGACAGTTCCTTTTTTTTAAAACATAGCTCAAGCAGGCTCCTTCCTTCTGAGTCAACAAGGCAAATCGATTCAAAGCCGAAAAAAAAAAAAATATTAGGGATTTCAACCAGTACAAATTGACATTTCATATCAATCAGGTACAATGTGCAAAAATGGGTTTGCACTGTAGTACATTGTACCTGGTTGATATTATGTTGCGAATCTTGTACCTGGTTGAAATTTTTCCAAAATAATTATTGATTTTTAGGGGTCCATAATTTTATATATATATTTATATAATATTATATATATATATATATTTTAAATATTATATATATATATTTAAATTTATAAATTAATAGTTTGTTAATATTTGGCCCAAAGTTAGGAGATGTTTGCTTTTGTCATGAGATTTCACGAGATTTTAGGGGCACATAACCCCAAAACAATTATTTGGGGTAAATCTGTCCAAATTCCTAATTTTTATTACTTTCTATGCAAATATTATTTTTCAAATTTAGCTCTCATTTGTGATAATGTCACTTATAGAAGCCAGTGCAAAAAGAAATTAATCAATATTGAAGCCTCTTAAAACTTTGCTTTGATCAATAATGTCTCGAGATCAATTGAATGTATATTAATCTTATCAATTGAGGAAGAATTTACGAAATAAAATACAAGTATAATTGTTACTTTTGACGCCAAAATTATAAAAGAAGTTGTGTTTATATAATTATTTTAAAAATGCTCGTCATAATAAAGCATAAATGTATTTTTTAAAATATAATTAAAAATAATTTTTTTTTAATATAAAAAAAACTATAAGGGGTCTAATTTTAAAATCGACTCAGACTCAAGAGATCCTAGGATCGGCCCCGACTCAAAGCGATGAATTTTAAATTATTTTGCCAAGTATCTCCATCTATTTTTTTTATCTTCCAGACATTATAAAAAAACTTCAGTACTAAATTAAATTGTTATTATCTTGCAGAACACACAAATTTATTAATTCTCTTAATCGAGCTTAACAAACAATCTTAAAGGCTAATTTACAGGCAACTTAATTTTGTTTAAACTTTTAACCATGCATGACTTCCCTTTATATTAAACAAAAAAAAAAAAAAAAACCATGCATGACTGGTGAATGGTGATACAGCTTCTTTAATATGTTGCCTAAACTCAGAATGGTAGACTTCATGTGTGTTTCACGGTTTAGAAAATCTATAAAATTATTATTCTTCAAAAGTTGTGAGAAATAGTTTTAAAAATAATAATTCTAAAAGTTGTTCTTAAAATTTGAAAACACAATTACACAAGTTTTTTTTTTTTGAGGGCTCAAGGAAAGGATTACAAAGAGTTGCGCTCCTGAGCGAGAGACAAGATATGTCGAGGTATATCATCTCCGACCCAAGCTTGAGGGAGGAGAGATGTTGTTGCTATCTTAGCCAGATTATGTGCTTGTGTTGTTGTGCGTCTGGGCAAAGAATGAATTCGGACACTTGGGAATTTCCGAACTAGTCCCCGGGTCCGTGATCGCTTTCTTCATAGTTTTTGTAGGGACTATCCGTGGTGATGGAGATTATAGCTTCCTTGGAGTCTGAGAGAATTATAATTGGCTCCCTTGAAAGAGTGTTCCAATAAGATAGTCCATCTCTGATGTTAACAATTCCGGCCGCTAGTACCGATCCAGGGGGGTTGATTTTATGGAAGCCAGCCGCCAGAGGTTTGTGATTCTTATCAAGGATAAAGAAGCCCATTGCAAAGGCCATAATGAGATTCTTTTATAGGTGCATCGACTTTCAAAAATGTAAACGTCTCTATACTTTCAAAATGTAAACGCTCTATCCCTGGCTCACCGCCCCGACTTCTATTGAGTGTGAGTTTTTCCTTTTCAAGGTGGAATTGTTCCAAGAAGGTATCGGTCCAGCTGGCTAGGATATTCCGCCTAGGTGGGGCTCCCCATTTGTGGTGTAGGATGTCGCATCTTTCTTTCCAGACCCCCCACATTTTAGTAGCAATTTGTTCCATTTCGGAATCCGTTTTTGTTAGAATCGGATGAATGGCCAAACTATCCGTGTCAACACGTTTCACTGTCTTGATAAGGGGCCACCACTTAGTGTTGCGCCAGGCTTCTTTGACTCCCTGACAAAAAAAAGAGAACATGGTTAGTACTAGCATTATGGTGTCCGCAAAGTCCACAGTTTGGGTAAACCGGGATGTGATGAGCTGAGAGGTTGGCCTCAGCTGCTAAAGCATTGTGGGCAGTTTTCCAGAGAAATATCTTAATCTTTGGGGGAATGTCAAGATTCCAAAATTTGATCCAAAAGTTGGGAATCGTGCTAGGGGAACCCGTTCCTCTGATGTTGATGCTGAGAGGCTTAGTATTAGCGTTCCAGCCTTTTTTGTTATAGCACCAGAACCGGGAGTCGAAAGGGGCCCCGACGATCAATCGGGATTTTCTTAATGGCATCCACCTCATAATCGAGGAAGAGATTGGAGAGCTTAGGAAGGTCCCACTCACGAGAGGAAGTAATGAGCTCATCCGCTCTGGTGTTAATATTATGGGAGATGAGAGAGGTAATTGTTGGGAAATAAGGGGTGACCGGATCTATTCGAGTTGAATTTAAATACATATTTAAATTAGTCAATTAATTACTAACATGAATTAATCTTAATTCAATTCAACATAATAATTAATCAATAAATAAACATCATGCGAACACGTATTTCACGTAAAACCTAAGCATGCAGAATCTAGGAATTACGTAAACACTAACCTCTCGTAGAGACAACTGCTGAGACGATGGATCAACCCAAAGTGCCTTCTCAAATATGTCCCACGTCCACGAACGCAATCCTGTGAGAGGATTATCAACTAACGATTTTAATCTTTAAAGGAGAAAAGGAAAATTTTGGCTACCACCTTTGTGGATTTCTAATTTTTCCAACACATGAAATTGCACTTGGGGATGAAAAACTCATCCCCTATTTATAATACATGAGGTGGTCGAAAATTTAGCCCTAGGAATAAGATGGGAAAATCTTTTCTTGATCTCCAAGAAATCTTGAATATATCCAATATATTATTTTCTCCATAATTAAAATATTCCACAAAATATCCCACCAACTTATATTATAGATATTTTCGAAAATCTCACATAAGTAGGGAAGAAATAAGATCTTTTTTCCTTTCTTGAACTTATGGGATAAACTTGTATCTCAAGAATACTTATTCCACAAGATCTTTCCAAGAAAATCAAGAAAAAATCTTTTCTCTCTCCTATCTTATTATTTTCGAAAATAATTGGAAAAAATGGGCCAAAATATTTTCTTCTCCTTTTCATTAATTGGACTTTAGTTTGGGCTATTTGAGGGGGCTTTAGGAGAATTAAGATTGGACCTCCAATGGGCTATGAAGCTTTAATATTTAGCCAAAATATTATTCAAGCCCATTAATATTAATTTACTCCACTATAAAATTAATATTGAACCATCCATCTTAACCCACATTACGACTTCACAATAATATGGCTCCCGGTCATTATTTCCCGCGTTTAAGATTATCTTAGTCCATTAATTAATTAAGTCACTGAACAAACTTTATATTAATTAATATATTTGTCCTTGGAGTAAAGACAGCTCAACATTATTATCCATACCGGAAATAAATTTCCACTTGCAAGATTTGGTATGATAAAGATTTTGAGCCCACCAAGGGGACAAATCAAGCAAGCTGTACTTGCACGCGATTCTCTGTATTAAATCTTAGCAATCGTCATGTAACTAATAATATTGCCCAAGATACAAGGTATCGAATCACATTGATTCTCTTCCCATCATAAGTCAAAGCAATATTTATTAATTTCACATGATCATATTTAAGGAACGGAGATTAAGAAATAACGCACCACTGAGGTCTAATTCTTGTATATTCAGTACCAAAGAATTTATCCTCCTGTAGGTCCTTTTCAGCACATCAGGATGCACTAGAGTAATCCCTTGGTCAAGACAAGTCAATCCGAGCCTTACACTTCAACCTTTCATGATGGGTCGTTCATTTCCATCTGGGTTGTGAATTTGTACTTAGTCACGAGGAACTGTTAATTTGATCTTCTGTGATCTGATATCACCAAATTAACTACAATGTAACACGTACTGACTTCATCGAACGGGTATGCAATAAATATATATAACATTCATTCATATTTAATGCAGCATGTGATAAATAATTTATTTCAGTAAAATAAATAAGAAATTCAGTTTGGTTATACAAAGTAAAAGCATATTTTTCAGTATAACCCCAACAATAATTTTTCCGGAGGGAAGGCAAGGTATCCAACGGTCCTTTCTGACCTGAACTGATTTACCGTCATGGATTTTCCAGAAGAGACCCTCGGATAAAATGGGTTTACTCCACATCATGGAACGCCAGATGTAAGAAGGATTTGACCCTAAGGTAGCCTCCATAATATCGGTATGTTTAAAGTATCTAGCTTTTAAGACTTTAGCTACTAGAAAGTCCGGGTAAAGGATAATTCTCCAGATTTGTTTAGCCAATATCGCTTTGTTGAAGGTGACCAGGTCCCGAAAGCCCATTCCTCCTTCCTTTTTACTAGCTGTAAGCGCTTTCCAATCTTTCCAATGGACTTTCTTATCCTCTGTTCGCCTCCCCACTGTAACTTCCACAAGACATCGACTCGATTTCACCACACATGGATGTGGGTATTCTAAAGCAAGTCATAGCATAGGTCGGGATAGCTTGGATGACTGATTTAAGCAAGATCTCCGCCCCTCAAGAAAAGCACTTATTTTTCCAAAGAACAAAGTTCTTTGAGACTTTATCTCAGAGGGTATCCGAATTGAATCCTTTTGCTAAGGGTGGAGAAGGTAGGGAGACCTAGGTACAGGTCATGGCCTTGACAAATCTGAATGTGGAGGCCTGATTTAACCAAGTCAATGTTAATGTTGCAGTAATTACTCTTCTGATCAAGGTAACCGCTGATTTTTCAAAATTAATAAGTTGTCCTGAAGCCTTTTTATAGTCCTTCAAGCATTCTTTGATTTCCATAACCTTAATCAAATTTTGAAAAAGACGGTTGTCATCATTGAAGAAAAGATGAGTAATCATCGGGCTTCCTCTTTCAATTCGAATTCCCGTGATAGTACCGTCAGCTGCCCTGGCATTAAGAACCGAGGATAGGCCTTGAGCAATGATCACAAATAAGAAGGGGGATAGCGGGTCTCCCTGCCGAAGCCCCCTGGACGGTGCGATCTTACCCGAGATGTTGTTGTTTACTCGGTAGGAATAAGAAGGTGTAGTGACACATTCCATAATAATTTTAATCCACTTGGTATGAAAGCCCATCTTAGTCATCACTTTTTCCAGATAGCCCCATTCAACCCAGTCATAAGCCTTACTCATATCAAGTTTGAGAGAGGCATAACCCTGTTTGCTCTTGTTGTTTCTGAGCCAATGCATACATTCATACCCCAAAATGATATTATCCGAGATCAGACGTCCCGGAACTAATGCACTCTGATTGGGATCAATAATAGAGCCGAGAACCTCCCTAAAGCGATTAGTGATTATTCTGGCTATAATCTTGTAAGAAATGTTACAAAGACTAATAGGACGATAGTCTTTCAGGGTGTTGGGATTTTTGATCTTAGGAATGAGAGTGATAAAGGTAGGATTTTGGTTTTCTAATCCATGATCTCCATTTAAAACCCGTAGGCAGTCCCGTGTAATATCATCCCCTATCTCTTCCCAAGCATTCTGAAAGAAAGGGCCGAAAAGCCATCCGAACCCGGGGCTTTTGAGGGGTTCACGTCAAATAAGGCTTTTCTAACTTCCTCTCCGGAGAAAGGTTTAGTTAGAAATTTGTTCATATCCTCCGAAACTGAGTTAGTAATAAAATTAGTATTTTTTTTTCGACTTTCGTGTTGGAGGATTTTGGGACTTAAACAGTTGGAGGTAATAGTTCTCAATAGTTTCCTCGATATTCCTCTGAGTAGTTTGCAGAATACCATCGTCATTGATGATAGACGAGATATAATTTTTTTTCTTTTTTTTTCGGAGTCCGTCTATGGAAGAAGGATTTGTTTCTATCTCTCGAATTAAAGCGGTTTACCCCCGGACCGTTGTTTTCAGTGAATTTCTTCTTTATACAAGAGGTTCTCCAACTTACTTTCGATAGAGTGAATTTTCTTTCGGTCAAAAGTGAGTCCTTCTGAATTCAGTTGAGAGTTTAGGAGGGCGCGAGTTTGCTTTATTTGCCTACCCAGATTACCCGGGGATTTTTTCGACCATCTATTGGGGAATCAACCACTATTTGAAGTCTAAGTACTTCGGGGCCTCCGTCTTTAGTGGAATTTTTTTCAACTGTTTACACAATCTCCTTATACTCCTCCTCAAGAAGCCACTTATGCTCAAACTTGAAGGAGGAGTATGCTGGATTCGGTGATGGTTGATGGTCGTTCCGGATTTTAAGGAGTATGGGTCGGTGATCCGAACTATAGAAATCAAGATTAACAGACTTCGCGTCCGGAAAGGTGGTAAGTCACGGACTATTAGCCAAAAAATGGTCTAACCGAGCCAAGATGTTATGGTTGCCCAATCTCATGTTATTCCACGTATAAGTAGGGCCGTAAGTTTCAACCTCATGCAGGTCGACGAGTTGCAGACTATTATGAAAAGCATTCATATGGTTATAAGAACGGGGTTTGCCACCTTGGTTTTCATTGTCGTAACAAATTTCATTGAAATCGCCTCCGACAATCCGATTCTCCATGGATTTGAGAAAGTTTTAGCAATTTTAAGGAGTAATTCCCAAGAGAGGTGTGAAGGTTATGATTTGGATTGCTATAGAAGCCAAGAAAATTAGAGCAATCGATATGACCTTGAGAGTAAAGACAAAAACCAAAAACCATAAACTTTTCATTCCAAAAATAAGGCAAGTCCTCCCTCTTGCCTTTAGGATCAATGCAAAAACAACTATGGAAATTGAGACATAACGTAACTTCAAAATAGCAAACTTAGATAACTTAGTTTGAACACAAAAACCAAATCGGGGGATTGATCGGTGATAAGTCTTTGAAGGTTTTTGAATGCCCGTTGTCCCCCGAGGCCTCGGGCATTCCAACATAAAACACTCGAAAACACAATTACACAAGTTAGGGTATGTTTGTTTTGGGATTTAGGTGTCTTGAAGTCGTGATCAAATCCTTATGAATTTGAGTTTTTTGTGAATAGTAAAAAATATGTGTTTGTTTTGAGATTTTGATAGGGTGAGATTTTACTTTATGTCAAATTAATGTTTAATAATAATTGATGTAGTATTATTATATTGTGTTGAGAGTGAGAAATGTAGTGATGTGATTGTATTGAATTTTGTGGAAAATAGAGGTGTATGTGTATTTTATAGGAGATAATTTTGAAGTCTTAATTTTAAATCTCAAACTATAATGGGACGTGGTTTCAAAATTCTAAGTTCATTCGGGTGAGTCCCGAAACAAACATACCCTTACGCTATATGAATCGAGATTCGAGACTATCAGAATTTCTTTTTTGAGATAAAAAAAATTGGATAAAAATTTATGTGGACATGAATTTTTGAGATAAAAAAATTAGATAAAATATTGAATATAATTTTAAATAATTATTTTACTTAAATAAATGCTTAATTATTAATATGGGTTGTTTCGACTAAAAAAAAAATTACTCCCTCCGTCCTGATTTAAATTGTCAAAATACTATTTAGCTCGTGTTTTAGCGAACGAATTATTTATTAATATTTAAAATAATAAAAATATTTTTAAGGTGGAGTATAATAATCCTATACCTTAAAATTAAAGTACCTTCTTTATTACTCAAAAGTTTAATTTAGAGTTTCATCTCATTAATGAGATTTATGAAGCGAAAAATTTGCTAGTAAATGGAAAATAAGAATATTATTACCAAGAAAATGCAACCACGTATATAAATGTATATTGTTACATGATATCCTACAAACAAAATTAAAAAGCTAAACTAAAAATAACCTAAGGGCCAAAATGCCCTAAAAAAAAATTAAAACAGTTCACTATATGCTCTACTAATTTATGGGGGCAATTAAAAAAAGTAAAATATATAATCAACCACTGTTATGATGATTAATGTCGCTGAATGGGAAACTGAGGAGCAGCTAATCCCAACCACGCCTCCGTTGTGGCGGCGCTAGGCGGTAGCGCCGCCGCCTGTTTGGTAGTAGGGTATGGCGCATTTGCTGTGATCCTGTTATCAGAATTACCATGATTAGTTTCAACTGATACTTTTCAATAGAAACAACTAATACTTTTCAATGAAAAGAACTAATACCGTTAAAAAAACATTAATTTATTGAGATTCCAAAAGTTTATTGTCCCTACCTATCTCTTCTCTTCTCCAAAAACCGGCCTAATGAATTTTTCCTCGCAATGGGTAAATCTGCAAGCAAAGGAAAAACAAAATCAAATCAGTATAATTATAACTTAACTTTATTATATAAATGTGCAATTAAAATTGATGTGCGGCTTACCGGAATCGAGAGAGGGCTGAGCAGAGATTGGAGGAAGCAAAGCGGCGGTGGTGGTGGATTCGGCGGGGCTCTGCACCGCATGCGGCGGAGCAAAGGTGGCGTTGCGGTGGTTGCGTGTGGCGCTCAACTTGCGCGCTAACGACATGATTTCCTTCGCCTTATCCACCGGAAAGTCATTGAACTCCACGATCTGTCCGCCGTAGAATATAGTCAACGGCGCCGTTTCAACCCCCGCCTTATTCTGGATTTCATCTCTATCGCCGGAAAACACAGACGGCGCGTGGAGATCTCCGGAGCCAGATTTTCAATCATCGACAACAGATTCATCGTCTCCGTCGGACCTGCTTCACAGATCAAAATCCAGTTAATTAACATCCACAAATCAAAAATTAAAACAAAATTCAAATTAGGAACAAAAATACAGTTCAACATCCACAAATCCAAAAATTGAAAAAGTAACACAAAATCCAAATTAGGAACAACATCCAGGAACAGAGAGATTCAGATTCAGATCAACAAGAGCAAATCTAGCGAAAAAGGAAAGCAATTAAGAATTCAAAATACCTTTAGATTCAGAAGTTGGAGTTAAACCTAGGGTAAGATCCCCAAAACTGCCCTTTTTCCTTCAAATACTGGCTCAAAAAGGCTGCAAGTGTGGGAGAAGTTAGATCTGCCGCCGGAAAACCTACCGGAATCGACGATTTCAGAGGAAACCATTGCTGAAATGAGAAGAACTGTAGAGGAGTTTTATCTATGCTTTAAGATGTGTTTGCATTTGAAATGGGTGTGAAATGTGAGAATGGGAAAGAGGTGTGGTTTATATATATTTATATATATATAATAAAGTTGAGATAAGAGGGAGAAAAAAAAAAGAGCACGAGGAATATGGTGGTGTTTGTGGAAAATAAAACAACACCCGACAAGTAGCAGCTGCGTACGACCATTGGGGGATTATTTTATTTTACTCTGTTTTACAAAAAAAGTAAAACGTGTTGAAACACGTGGTCTTTGCGTTCTTAAAAGCGGTGTGCCTTCTTTTTTATTTTTGAATCGGTTCAATTGAATTTTAATTCTTTTTTTTTTTACAAACCCGATGTCCGAACTAGACTCGATCAAATTCTAACTCGATCAGGAAAGTGATTTATAGTTATTTCGACACTGAGTAATTTATGGTTTATCCTAATCTTAATAGATGATTTATGGTTTATAATTTAAATTTAGGGTGTAGATTGTTTCATCCAAATTAAAATTGAATCCAATTTCATCAATTTCATCTTGTGTAATTGGTGCACACAAATATTATTTGGTTATGTTTTGTATACATTAAAGGGTCTTTTGTGAGTTTATAATGTATTTAATAATCATGATTTGTTATCTTTGAAAAAACGCAGCGTATTTCTATTTGAATCGTATATATGAGTCTCTAGTCTAGTCTTGGAGTCGCCGAGACGGACCCACGCTATTTATGTGGGGGCACGCGTGCCCCTCAAAAAAAAAAAAAAAATTTTTTTACTATTTTTTATTAGGTAAAATGTTATAATTTTGGTGGGTTTAGATATCTTGGCCAAGACAAAGACTTATTTATAATTTTGGAAGCGTCTAACTTGTTATCTTTGAAAAAAGCGCAACTTATTTATACGTAAAAGTGCAACATTAATATGGGAACATGGTTGCATGCTACATTTTGAATAGTTGCACGCTTCTTAAAATGCACTATGAAATAAGACTACAAGACTTTCAAGCACAAGAGATCCACTCTATAATTTTATAATTATGATCTATCCAGCCCAAATTGTATTCGAACCGCCATTTGCTATTAGAGAAATTCCTATAAATTCGGGTTAAATTTTTTTAATTTTGTGCCCCCGCCATACAAATTTTTTGGGTCCGTCATAGGAGTCAAGTTATCATGTTTTCGATGTTTTTCCTTGTTTTAAACTATGAATTTTTTATGCGGGTTGAAGCACTTTATTCTCCATTAATTTTATATAATAAATTCCTTTTTTGCTTGAAAAAATAAAATAAAATAATTCGTGATTCGATTGTAAATAGGTTTCATATTTTAATAGAAAAAAAGATCGACGCTTCTAAAACGACTATTTAACGACGGCCAGACCAGATGCATACGAGCCCCAACCGCTTTTATAAAAGCGAGGTCTTATGTGCAATTTAAGTGAATTTTTTTAAAATGCAATTTCTTATACTAAAATAATATACTAAAATTTATTTACACTTAAATATATAATTGGTCAGCGAAAATGAATTGCATATTTCGATATAAAAAATTTATATATTTTAATGAAAAACTTGGGTTGCATTGTACAATTAGTGTACATAAAATCTTGTCTTTATTAAGGGTTTATAAGCATGAAACGAAATCATCTCCTAATTTGAAAATGATGCGCAAAATTTTTCCGTGATTTTAAAATTGCATGAGATGCCCTTTTAGTTTATTAAATTAATAATTTCTCACTTTTTTAAAAACCAACCATCAATTTTATCTATTTCTCATTGCATTCTTCGAAATATAATTTCAAAACTTTTAATATTTAAAATAATGAGATACAAAAATAGAGAAAACAGATAAAATTATTAATTTATTTTTATTAAAAAAAAAGTAAATTTTCCTATAGTTTATATGGAATTAATATTATGCATAATTTCCAAACACGGAGGGAATTTGCTCAACATTTTCAAACCACAGGCAATTTTGCGTGCGCTTAACCTTTTTATAATCAAAAAAAGAAAAAGCAAAGCGGTGTGCGTTCCGTGTTGCACTGTTGCTTTGCAATTTGGAGTAGGAACTGTTAACGGAAAATTAACGGCGTTTGGTGCTTTCCTCACGTTATCGTGCTTTTTATTTTCTTTGCGTGTGTTTTACTATCTACTTCTAAAGTGGAAGTTTTAGCACATGGGCAAATTGGGAAAGAGGATGGAGTGAATTTATCGATATTTGAGATTCATTAACTAACTTTTTTTCGTCCCAATTTACGGTCTGGATTCTACATCTTCATTAATTTGAAAAGTTACTTAATTCACGAGTACATTCAATTAAGAAGGATAATGTTTTACTCTAAAATGTGTTGTGCATATTTAAAATACTAAATGTAATTTTATTTATTTATTTACTGTTATTTAATTATGATCGAAGTTTGATCATTTTAAGAATTTATTTCATAATTCTCTTTTACTTTATTTTTGGAAAAGTATATTTCAAGTATAGTTCATGCAAATTTTACTTTTTAAAAATAATATCATTTAATAATAATATTTTAAAAAGGAGTATCACATTTAAAAAATATCTTTCCATCCATCCTGAATAGATGAGTCATTTATCTGTAATCCTCTCCTTAAAATTTATTTTATCATTTTAATTACTTATACAAAATTCATTTGTAAAAATATGTTTAAAAATCAATTGTTGCAGTCATTTTGGGATGAAGTGAATATCTAATTCACAGTTATTCTTTTCAAAATTATTAAACGTCATACATCGTATGCTATGCTAAAGTGTATTATTGAGTTTGTCGTGAATTTTCCAAGAACCCAATGGACATAATTTTTTTGTCTTTTTGAATCATACTTCGTGTGAATTTATCAACAATTTGATATTAAACCTATTAAATTGGAACAAATTCTTGTTTGAGACAATATTGTGTGAAACGGGTTGTGAGATTGATTTAAATTAAGGGGACGTTTGACTCAAATTTTTCAATGAGAGTGATAATGAGAACCGTTTAATGGAGTATTAAATTACAATGAAGACGATGATTATGTTGGTATTCATGTACTCTGATCTTGAAATAAGCTAGTTGGGAGAAACTTATTTGAAATCAGATTTCACCATGAACTTTAGTTTTTTTTAATATAAAAATTAATATTTCACCACTACAAATTTTAACCCCTACTCTCCACTATAAAATATATCAATAGTACCCCTCAATCAACCAGTAGTACCCCTCAATCCATTTTTTATTTATTTAAAAGCAACAAACGCACATCAAATTGGTCCCCTCACAAACCCTCTGCTCTCTCTAAACCCACACAAATCGGCCCCCTCCCCAACAAACCCTCTCTTCTACGGTTCAATTTCTCTGTACCATTTTTTTGTGTTCCTGAATTATTCCACCTCCTGGATCTTTAACTCATGGACATAGGGTAATGATGGTTCGTTGGATTTTTTTTCTTTCATTACACGTGTCATTAATCTATCTTTATAAATCTGAGAAAAAACACGTATATGGAACAGATGATATTGTGGCTCTCTTCGATATTTAAACCCACACAAATCGGTCGAGCCCCCGCCGGATTTGGGGCGGATTTTGGTTTGTGTGTGGTTGCTGTTGACGAAGAAGACGGTGGAAGCAGCGTATCTAGGGTTTTGATGATGCAGCGGCGGCGAGGGTTGACGGCGGGGGGTGGTGGAACTACGGTGGAGGGACGACGGATCTGGTTTTAGTGGGGCGGCGCCGCGGTTGGGAGATGGTGGTGGTGGTGTTGGACGTGGGGCGGTTGAGCGAATCTGTACAGATCCCCCACGCGTGGGGTGTGCCGTGGTTGGAAGATAGCGATTAGGTGGTGACTCGGTGGCGGCAGGCAACGTTGGTTGTTTGGCCTTCCAGCGGCGGCGGCAAGCCTTTGATAGTGAAAGTACACTTGGGAAATTTTCTGTAGGGTTTTTTATTTTGAGTTTTTGAAATTACTTGAAGAATTGTAATGTTTTTATTTTATGTGTGTATGTGTGCTGTTATTTTTGTGTAGACTAGGATTAGAATTTGGTTCTCATTTTAAGATAGTAAGATAAATTTGATTTTCAATTTCTCTGATGCTTCATAATTCAAGAATTATGTCTTTCAAAAATTGGTTTGCAGTATTTTGATTTGCAGTGTTTGTTTTGCTGTATTTTGATGTTCTTAATTTATGATATTTTTTTTTTTTTGCAGATTTCAATTTCTGTTAATTCTAATGATGATTCTAATTCTAATGGTGGACAGTGGAAGAAGATGGTGGCTTGGTTTTGTTTTTTTTTGAGGAAGATGACAACTTGGATTTTGTTGGCAGATGTAATTTGTGTTGTGTAATTTTTGTAAGTGTAATTTTGTTAAGAGATGTAATTATGTTGGAAGATGTAATATGGTGTTTTAGTTCATTTAATTTATCTTATTTTCTGACAATTGCATATTTTTTAGGCCTTAATTAATACTCCCTCCGTTCCGAAATGACTTGAACAATTCTTATTTTTATTTCGTGTTTTAATAAGCGAGTTTTTTTATTAAGATATCTGAAATGATAAAAGTAATTTTAAGAATGCAGATGATAAAAGGTGTAAGACTATCATACCCCAACCTTTAAAAAGTCACTTTATTATTTCAAATACTAATAAACAATTCATTTCATTAAAAACACTAAAAAAAAAGTTGTTCAAGAATCTTGACGGAGGGAAGATGTATTTTGGGTTCAAAATACAATTTTTTTTTAAAAAATGCACTCCAGGGTCTCAAAATACAATTTTTTTTTTAAAAAAAATGCACTACAAAATTGGCTCAAAATACAATTTTTTTTTAAAAAAATGCACTTTAAAATCGGCAAAAAATACAAAAAAAATTTTAAAAAATGCACTTCAAAATTTTATAAAATCTGAAATTTAAATTAAATTATATAAAAAAATGCAACTAATAAAAAGTAGAATAAAAAAGACGAAAGTACATAAAATTAAAAAAACTCACTCCAAAATTGGCCTAGTAGTGCATAAATTAAAAAGTCAGACCCAAAACGCCGGTTTAATGCGTAAAACGGTCGAAGTAAGAAAAATGGACGTATGGGCAACTAAGACTTTTTAACCATATTTTTGTACCTTAGAGTCAAATAAAGTTACTTTGTACCTTAGAGTCACTTGGGGAGTGACTTTTGTTGTACTCGGTACTGGACCCCATATTAAATATAATTCGTCAGACGGACAAGTGTACCAAAAAGTCAAAGTTATCACATTTGACCATTACATACGAGTGTTTGTGCGGTGGGCGGGGGTCGCCATTACATTGGTACTCGTGCTTCGCCTATTCGAAAGCACAAGAAGTCGTCAAGATGCTCGACCCAAATCATCTTGAAACCATACAAGGCAGATCGAGACAAGCACAAGTGAGCGAGCAAATTAGACAATGGAAGGAAACATGCCCCTTTAGTATATGAGCATATATGGATATGACTTCCGAGCCGAAAGCAAAAGGATTTGTCGAAGCGATCACGCAGATGGCGAAATACAGATAACCGCCCGGTCGAATCATTCTAAAAAGAGGTGACAAGTAAGATACTTCTTAAACAGGACAGATGTCGATCTGCGGGGAAAACAAGAAAACGTGGCAATCCCACATAAGTTCTTGCATGGTACAAAATCTCCATTTCAAGCTAGTCGACAGACACCACCAAATTTCATCAAAAGTACTATAAATAGGTCCAAAAAAAGAAGAGAAAGGTTCAAAAAAATTTAAGAAAGGACCTTACTATTGTCTCATTCTCCCAAACAACCATTGTATCCAACGAGTAGTACATTGTGCTCGACACAAAATTGCCCAGTCTCTAATAACACAATCCTGACTTGGTATGCCCCCAGAGGTAGTCATTTATGATTTAACCGGGTCAACAATTTCGATCATTTAATTATAACGCCGCACAAGTTGTAATTTTGTTTGTAAGTTGTCACGATAAACGCCTACATCATATTTTCACGTAATACGACTTTGCAAACAATCATAGAAAGGAGGGTAGCGAGCATACCCATAACCAATCCAAACACTTTCCAAAAAACCAGGCAGAAAAAAGAAATATAATGCCTCATTCAGGAAATACTCGCATGAAGGCGGTCAGACAAAAAAAGCGCGATGTTCACGAGGAGGTTTAGCCGCGACCTCGAGAAAATCCGCGGTGGAGACTATTAGTCTCAAGATATAGCCAACGATCCTATCTTTACCACGTAAGGCGATCACATTCTTGTTGAGAACATAGAGATAGAGTCAAAAAGAATTGGCTAAATTGAAAATCCAGAGGAAGATGATCGACGCCACACACTTTAGACAAATAACAGTAAAAAGAAAGCCGCCCAGAAGCGGGAGGACAAGGAAAAGAAAAGCTTGTCAGGCGACCAACCGCAAGGGTCCAGACGATCAGCATTTGAACGATTGAGGGTGGTGGCGAAAGAACGGATTGGTGATCATAGGCGACGGGATCCAGCAAAGGAACATTGGGCGAACACGATGCCCCATACAGTCCCTCGTGATCGATCACACCGCGAAAGGCCACATATTCGAAAAAATCTCTATGACTAAGTTGTCCGTCCATCATCGATTCGGTAACCGGGCTTCGCGGAAGGGGGGATATCTTATCGTGAGCATGACCAACATGGTCCTCGCGATGGAACCCAAATTCGCGTTACTCAGAAGTTCCGCGAGATTTGGCAGAGATGTAGAAGGCCATAGAAAGTTTGGGAGCCGATTTGGTTTTCACGAAAGGGCTCCTCGGGCATTAATCCCATGTTCGCCGTTTTTGCCCCGCGATTATGTCGCCAGATATCCGGGGAGAAGGTGGCAAAAAATCGGTCACCCATACCTTCATTCGATGCTGATTCAGATCAAAATGTCAATCTTAATAAGTTTTCAGACTATATGATAGCGATGGGCACCACTGATGCCACTCAATGTCGAACATTTCCCATGACGTTGGGGGACCGGGCACATAGATGGTTTTCAAATCTGCCCGCTGCTTCGATCACCTCCTTCACACAGTTAGGACATAAGTTTCAGTCCCATTTCTCATCAATGTGTGCTCGCCCAGCGCCAAAACAACGATTGGCGCATTTTTCCCAGCTAAAAGGTGAGTCAGATAGGGCTTACGTAGAGAGGTTTGATAAATGCTTGTACGACGGAGCTCCTGTCGAAGAGGATGCTAAAATCCTCACCGTGGTGGGTGGCTTGACATTGAATTCAGATATGTGGAAGGCCATGCATCAAGATTGGCCGAACACAAATGTTGACTTCAGAGAACGAGCAGCAAAAATTATATCTATGCAAGAGTTGCTCGCCCAATCACGTTTAGGACAGGAGGTTGCAACGAAAAGAGTGGTCGCTAGTAAGAGAGCAACAAGTGAAGGGGGTTATAAGCCTCCAGGATCTTTTAAACCTTTTGAAGAAGGAGCAGAGGCGCATGCTCTCCGCAGTATTTTAGGTGTTTCAGCAGAAACAGTGTACAGTCAGATTAAAGATCGGGATATGTTGGAAAAGCCCCGAAAAATCACGAAAGATAAAAGCCATCTTAATGCTTCTAAGTTTTGTTCGTATCACGAATATATCGGGCATAATACTGAGGATTGTCGTGATTTACTTCGTCAGTTGTGGAAATTATATGAAGAAGACCGCCTTACTCCATTCCTCAAAAAAGCGGCGAGTAGAGATTCCCGAAGTGAAAAGTTGGGAAACCAAAGGGGAAAACGTAAAGCGGATGAGCTATCTGACAGTGATCAAGAGGAGTTTCGCAAGAAGCTGGATGTGACGAAGAAAGGAGCCCCTACAACGAACAGAGGTTGAGAGAGCCAAGAGATTAACATGATCCGCCCGGATTATGGGCCAGTGGGTGGATGCAATCAGGTCCCGACATTGTCGAACAGATGGAAAAAGATGGAGATACGCGCCATGCAAAGCGTACATCAGGTGAACGTGGCGAGCACGTCGGCCAATATACCATCATCTCACCAAATCATGTTTTCGGATGACGATCTTGACGGTATCATCATTCCCCACAATGATTCCATTACCATTAGTGCTCAACTTTTGGGGTTGAAGGTACATCGACTCTTGGTGGACACTGGGGCATATGCGAACATTTTGTTCGTCAGCACTTTACGACTGATGGAGAAGCAAGTTGGCGATTTAAGTGGGTATGTCGAGCCGTGTGATCACACCATTATGGGTTTTGAGGAATCTATAACCCGGCCATATGGTATGATCAGGCTAGGAGTCGAGTTAGAATCGACTAGTAATCCAAAGATTCGACGAACTAGAATGCTAGATTTTGTAATCGTCGATGCTCCGTCTACTTATAACGGGTTCCTAGGTCTCCTATTTATTCAGGAATTCAAAGCTACGTGTTCAACTTATTACTATTGTGTTAAATTTCTAACGCTTGAAGGAACGGGCCGTGTTAAGGGCGATCAGAAAAAAGCTAGAGATTGTTTGTTATCATGCATGCCAGAAAAGCAAACTATCATTGGCATGGTAGAACGAAACAAGGGAAGTCGGAGAGACAAGCCATCAGGCAAATACTTCACCCCAGGCGAGCACGCCTTCTTGGGCAAGCAAGCCTCTTCAGGCGAGCATGCCTCATCAGGCGAGCATAGAACCTGGGACGATTACACAAGCTTCAAGTCAAATGTCTATAGACCCACCCGAGGGACGAACGAAACAAGAGTTACCGGACTTAGAACCTCGTTTAGGTTTCAATCCTATGGTGGTCGAAGATGAACATCAGGGATCAAACTTAGATCCCAGGTGGAAGCAAAAGAGAAGACGAGCAACACCTGTCGAATAGCTGGAGTCTGTCATGGCCAACCCACTTTGGTCGGAGTTAGAAATTTTCATTGGTTCAGAACTCCCGGAACCCCTTCGAACCGATATAATCTCGTATCTCCGAGCAAATTTGGATGTGTTTGCTTGGTCACACGAGGACATGGTCAGCATTCATCCTAAGCATGTGTGCCACCACCTCAACATCAACCCAACACAAGTCCGAATAATTCAGAAACGAAGAAAATTTGGTCCGGAGAAGTATGCAGCTCTGGATATCGAGGTTCGAAAGTTGCTCGACAACAAGCTCATCCGAGAGGTAAAATGCCCGAGATGGCTAGCAAACCCTGTGCTCGTCTAAAAGTCGAATGGATCCTAGAGGTTATGCATCGATTTTACTGATTTAAATAAGGCATGTCCCAAAGATAACTTTCCCGTACCACATATCGATTACTTGGTTGATAGTACTGCGGGACATGAGCTGATGACTTTTATGGATGCATTTGCTGGGTATCATCAAATTCCCATGCATCCCGACGATAAAGAAAGTACTTCGTTTTGCAATGGGAAAAATATGTATTGTTGGAAACGTATGCCGTTTGGGCTAAAGAATGCTGGAGCCACATATCAAAGGTTGGTGAATAAGATGTTCGATGAACGTATTGGGCGGACGGTTGAGGTATACATCGATGATATTGTGGTCAAAAGCGAGCACAAAGAAGACCATCTCACACATCTAGCACAGACGTTTGATATCCTCCGCGCGTATAACATGAAGTTGAACCCGAAGAAATGCAGTTTTGGGGTTCATTCGGGAAAATTTCTCAGACATATGGTCAGCCAATGAGGGATCGAGGCGAACCCATCAAAGATTCAAGCTATGTTCGACATGTAAGCACCTAGAAATGTAAAAGAGGTTCAAAAGCTAACTGGACGTCTGGCTTCCGTGAATCGATTTATCTCTCGCATCGGAGATAAGTGTAAGCCTTTCTTCGATGCATTAAAGAAAGGGAGATTCTAGTGGATAGAACATTCCCAAAGTGCTTTTGAGTCATTAAAATACTATTTGGCGAATACTCAAACGTTGTCTAAGCCGGTTCCAGGCGAGCAACTTTACTTATACCTAGCTGCTTCAGAACATGCGATCAGTGTTGTGCTCATTCGGGCTGAGGGAACAATGCATTTGCCTGTTTATTATGTGAGCCAAGTACTCAAGGAAGCTGAACTCCGGTATCCCCCATTGGAGAAACTGGCATATGCGCTCGTTATGAGTGTTCGCAAGTTCCGACCATATTTTTTCGATCATTCCATTGAAGTGCTAACTACTTTCCCATTACGACAAGTTCTTCACCGACCAGATACATCGGGCCAGTTACTCAAATGGGCAGTGGAGTTAGGCCAATTCGGCATTACGTTCGCCCCGCGTACAGCAACTAAGGGTCAGACAATGGCTGATTTCATGGTTGAGTTGACATATCCACATTTGCCCGAGAAAGGTATCAGTCAACCATGGCACATGTACGTAGATGGTTCATCCACGAGTTCGAGAGCTGGAGCAGGGATAGTTCTCATAAGCCCAACCCGACAAACTTTCACGACGGCCATTCGTTTTGATTTCCCAGCCACCAACAATGAAGCAGAATACGAAGCTTTGATCGCTGGGTTACAAATGTCTATGACAATGGGAATCCAAACGTTGATGATAATATACAGTGATTCCCAGATAATTGTATATCAAGTACTGGGCTAGTATGAAGCCCGGGGCGAGCAGATGATACAGTACCAGCAGCTAGCAAAGAAACTTCTTGAACAGTTTGAACAAGTCTATATCGAGTAATTACCTCGATTGGACAACTCATTTGCTGATGCTTTGGCTCGATTGGCTATAGCAGAAGGAGTGACAAGCATGACGGACGTTGTGGTCATCACAACCTGCTCGCCATCAGTTCCAAGAGTTGTGGTAGCCCATACATCAGAAGCACAAGAAACTTGGATGACCCCAATTTTAAATTACCTTCGGCATGGTATTCTACCCGAAAGTAAGGCACAAGCTATGCGTCTCAGATTACAAGTTGCTCGATATACTATTATAGGCGAGCACTTGTACAAAAGAAGTTTTTCTCTTCCATTATTGAAGTGCCTCACTCCCGAGGAAGGTCATGTGGTTCTCGAGCAGATTCATGTGGGGGTATGTGGAAATCATACAGGTGGACATGTCTTGGCATATAAAACAATCAGACAAGGGTATTATTGGCCCACACTAAAAAAGGATTCATTCGCTTATGCTCGCTCATGTCATAAATGTCAAATATATGCCCCACTTATTTATAGCCCCCCTGAAGAACTAGTGTCTGTATACAGCCCGTGGCCATTTTCTAAGTGGGGGGTCGATTTGATTGGCTCATTTCCTACAGGCACGTCGGGGGTGAAATTCAATGTGGTCGTTGTTGACTATTACACTAAATGGGCAGAAGCTGAAGCCATCGTAAAGGCCACCGAGCAAAGAATGTGGAATTTTGTTTGGAAAAATATCGTTTGTCGTTTTGGGCTTCCTCAGTCATTAGTGACGGATAACGGAAAATAGTTCGATGAAAGTGAGTTTCGCCAGAATTGTGCTCGTTGGGGAATAAAGAAACATTATTCTACTCCATATTATCCCCAGTCAAATGGACAGGTCGAAGTTGTTAATAAAATTATCAAGCATACCCTGAAGGCTAAACTTGATAATTCCAAGGGGGGAGGATGGGCTGAGGAGTTGCCAGAAATCTTGTGGGCATATCGTACTACCTTTAGAACATCAACGGCAGAAACCCCCTTTGCCATGACATTTGGCACGGAGGCTGTTATCCCAGCAGAGGTGGAAATTTCGAGCCACCGGACTATGTGCTTCGGCGAACACACCAACGATCAAGCACTTGCTTTAAGTACGGATATATTGGAAGAAATACGATTAGAGGCCGATTTCAAGAATGCTATATACAAGCAAAGGTCAGAGAAGTTTTATAATTCCAAGGTTCGTACCCGCAGGTTTAAAATTGGTGAGCTCGTTTTAAGGCGAGCAACGGGGGTATCAGGTGGTGTGTTCGGCCAAACCTGGGAAGGACCATTCTGGGTGTCGGAGCATTTTTCGAATGGGGCGTATGATTTGGAAGATTTGAGTGGAGTCCCATTGTCTTATTCGTGGAACACATCGATTTTGAAAAAATATTATTAGTAAGAAGCTAGAGTGCGAGCTTGTGTTCGTCTGCGATCAAAGTCAATCTAAGCGGCCAGTCACGAATGCTCGTTTAGAACGAGCACGAATCTCGCTTGGGACGAGCACAACTGTCAAGAAAATCCGAACAAGAGGCACCGGGCTTGGAGAGCTAAAATCTTATCGGCAGAATGTTTCTCATCTTTATCAAGGTTTGAGATTGCGTGTCATTTCCCGATAAAGATAAGTGGCAACCTAGTGGGGTACGTGTCATTTTTTTAATCAAAAGTGGCATTAGCCGAAGTAGATGTCAACTTGGGGTTATAACTTGAGGGGGCCACCATCGATTAGCTGTACCAGCTCATGCTAGGTACTTTTGTATAAATAGGCCTGTGGATGGCCAGAAAAAGACATGGAAAAAGATATCAAAAGAGAGGAAAAAATAGAAAGGATAGATTTTCTGTGATATGTTGAGGGAAATAACTTTCGGTGGAGTTGGCTTGCTTGTTATGCCTCCAATTTCAGTAGTTCCCATGCTGACTCAGTCAGATGCTTTGGCGTTTGCTCTTGTGCGAGCTGGAAACCTCGCATCCCAGCCCCGAAGCAGAGTACTTTGGTCTCGATTTGGAAAAGCCAATCCGAATCGGGAGAAGTATTCTTTTCGGGGTTGAAGGCGTACTCCGCGAGCACGCCTGGGAGCTCATGTCGAGCACGAATAGCTCGACAGAGTTATGGTTGACACATCACGTTCTTTACTGCTTATGCACTAGTAAATCACAAGTCCCCTTCGCATCCCTAAAATCTCCTCCGTGGGGGTGGGATGTTGAGGCGTGCGCACACGGCGATTTGCGGATGATGATGCTCAGGCATCCTCGTATGGCCCAGACAAGTAATCGGATGCGCAGAAGGGGATAGAACGGTGCGAGCAGAGGCATATGCCCGCACCAGATATAGGCGAGCAGGATTGCTCGCCATATGCTGATGTCCGCGGTAGCTCGCATAATCACAACTTGTCCAGGAGGGGCAAGCCCTGATGCTGCTGCTGCTCATGAGCATATTATTTGAAGATAGGGAGACAAAAGGCTGACCCGCCTCAAACTTGTCAACATCAGTAGCTAGGACGAGATGTTGGTAGCTCATGTACTCCCAGATAGCAACATGAAGAGGTGGACTTCTCCCGAGCTTCTCTACACAACAAACTCGAACAAGATGTCAGCAGCTCATGCTCGCCCCCAACTCAAGACAAGGTTTTGAGTCGAACAAAACAATAGTCTGATATGTATAGCTATGTGTAATAGAGATAGTCTTTTCCAAATGTAAAAAAGTTGTAATAGTATAGCAACGTGTTGTAAAGCGTTTTTGTTTGTTAAAATTTTCTAGTGAAGCCTATGATTGGTCGCACAGCCAGACGGCCCGAACAAAAAATGAACGAGTAGAACCTAATGTTTGCCTGACAAAACAAATCGTACTTATAGATGCCCGCAACAAAGAGAGCAATGGGTACGGGGTCGCAGCTACTTAAGACGGCCCGAGCAGAATAGTGATCGCAGCTAATATAAGACGACCACGAAAGAGAAAGGGGGTTACACATAAGTTAACCAATCTGATCGCAACTAAATAAGACGACCAATCTGATTACATCAAAATAAGACAATAAAAAACTAGACAAGTCAGGAAAGAACTTAGGTATTTACCATGTTCAAACATCATCAAAAGAGAAAGGTCATAAATTAGAGAACCAAGCAAACAAAATCTATAAAAGGGCAAAACCAGCCATCCATAGTCAACATGCAAGAAATTGTACAAGTAGCAAGTGCAACAAAAACAGTAAAGTTGTTCAGAAAGAGAAGACAAAAATTACACGGGAAAAGCTAAGGAATAAATTCATTGTTGGGGGTTGGCGGAAGAGACGGGTCAAGCACATCTTGACTCGCCTGCTCATTTTCTTCTGGAGCGACTCCCCCAGCACCATCTTGCCTCGTCTGCTCACTGGCCAGTATGTTCCGCTCGCCATCAGGTGGACCACTCTGCTCACCCTGCACCTGTTCGACCTCGTGCTCGGCCCGATAAGTTTGGTCGGCAGAACCCTCAACCTCCGCATTCGGACCATCTTCCTCATCCAGGATAGGATCATCAATCTCGATCCCATCGGGGAGGTTGGAGAAGTCGCATATGTCACTCAAATCGGCAATTGGAAGATTGCGATTAGGGGGATTGTCGGCCAGATACTTCTCGAGATGGACTTTGAGTGGAGTTATTTGATCGGCAGAAAGGAATGGTCTCACAGAACGGAGGGCATTCGCAAACGCACATATATAAGAAAAATTGGAAATAGAATCAATATACTCCTCGGTGTACAGCTTGGTGTTTTCAAGACCTAGACGAGTGTTGGTCTCTTCAGCGGTGAGGAGTTGTTGGGCGAGCAGAGTTTTCTCGCATTCTACGACCTCAATGCCTATTTTGAGCTTCCGGAGCTCAACGTTCAGCTCGTCCTGAACCTTCCTGATGTTGGCCACCTCTTCCCGGTTACAGTGTAGCTCCTCCCGAGCACGACGTAATTCCTCCTGAGCAAGGCGAAGCTCCACTCTGGCCTGGCGAGCATCTTCTTGTGCTAGGCGAGCCTCTGTCTGGGCTGAGTGAACTTTTTCCTGAGCCAACTTCGTTTCATCTTGGGTATTGGTCAGCTCGTCAACTTTTTTTTGGAAACTCGAGATAAGTTGCAAGTGCTCGATGTGAAGTTGGGCGGACTCGGCATAAGCTTTCTCAAGAAGGACCAGGGATTGGCAGTGACGTACTAGGCCTAATCGCATGGTTTCTAAAGTCGTAGGACCCTTGGTCGCCTCTTCGAGCTCGGTAGTCCATGCTCGGATGGGAGTTTCGCAGTCCTTCTGAACGTGTTCGGGAAGGCCGGGAATGTTGCGAACTGTAGGGGAGCAATAATAGTCCTTCAAATCTGGCATCAGAGGTGACAGTCTACTCAACCTACAAGTAAAAAAATGATTAGGTACGTTAAGCGACTAAATTGGATGGAACAAAGAGACACTCTAACAGGCGAGCAAATATACCTGTTCACCCGAGCAGGGTCCCATGCCATAAAAGACTTGTCCTCAGGAGAACGGAGCTGGGAGCTTGAAGGAGTCCAGGTTCGGGGTCCTGCAGGAGGTGGAGTGGATGTGCCGGCCTCCATTTTGGCGATGTGTGTGATCGAGCCGACCACCGAAACAGGTATTCTGGTCGCTTTAGCAGTGGGGGTCACCTCCGTAGCAATATCAGTGCTCGATGGAGCTACCAGAGTTTGATCAACAGGCGGCCCTTTTGATCTCTTTGGTGAGGAAGCCTGCTCGCCCGATCCATGCTCGGCAGAACGGCTTGTTCTTTTCTGCCGGCTCAACTCGCCCGATCCGGGCTCGACAGGTCGGCTTGCCTTCCTCAATCTGCTCACCTCCCCTCTGTTGGCTCGTTGGGTGTCTCTCTCGGCTTGGATTCGGGCTAGCTCTTGGGGTCTCTTGGTTTGAGCCATCTCAGTATGCTCGACCGTGCTAACAGCAATAGTAACAACATGAAGAGCTGACAAGTAATAATGGAGTTTATCAAAAGCCATGATTAAGGAAGCAGTTAGATAATATAAGAGGTTGAAACTTACCAGCAGGATTGAGAGCAAGGAGATGGTGAGGAGGTTTGTACAAACCACCCAATCTTCTTTGCTAGGCGTGGTTCAGGGTCTTCACCGAACGCTCCGAACGATTCTCGACCTCAATCTGCCAGATACTGCTGAAAAATCCATCCTCTGTATCCTTATCAGTTGCAGCTAGGATCCCTGAAACAGAAGGAAAAAGTTAAAATCAGTTCATTTAACCGAGAAAAAGAATAAAATTCTTACTCCGACAAATTCCAAAATCCGTGGGGATATCTAGGCGAGCACTAGGATCACTCCCTGAAGCCGGGCTCCTCCAGTCACCCCCAACAAACCAGAACTTATTTTTCCAATCTTTGATCTTGTTCGGCATGTCCTCAACGATTTTACTCTTGGAATTCGATTGCATATACACCCACCCATGCTCGCCTTTGGGTCGGGTTAAATGAACCAAGCGAGTAAGTTCGGAAGCCGTAGGGAAGTACACGAGTCTTGTTTTGCCAAACAAAATCAGAAGGCTTATAATCATATGCCAACCATTCGGCATCAGCTGTGTGATAGTGATATTCCATTCAACGAGCAAACGTGTGATCGCTGGATGGAGAGGAAACAGAAGGCCCGCCTCCATGATGTCCACATTAATGGCCACACATCCTGCGAGAGGCTGATCGGCTCGCTCCTTAGGGCCCGACACCCAGAAAAATACATCCTTCGGAGTTTCATAATTCCGGTATAGTTGATCGAGCATGTCCCTATTGATCACACTAGAAATGTCGCTGGCGGGAAAATCATTTTCAACCCCAACACGGTGTGGTTGCTCGGGCCATTCAAAGTTATAGCGAGCACTATAATCATCGTAGATTGGACTAATGGGTCGGCCAATGGGGATATCGGAATCACTTGCTGCCCCATCTGACCTCTGTGATTGAGGAGCTTCACCATCGGATTCTTCCCGAAAGGTTGGTTGGGCTAATTCTTGATCCAATTCATTAATAGCCTCTTCTGAATCGGAGGAAAGAATAGCGAATGATTGCCGAATACTCCAACGAGATATCCTTGAAAATCTAGATCCGCCCCGAGCACTTGGGCGGCGGGAAGAAAAAGCCGACCCACCATGGTCCGATCCATCGGAGCCAAGCGGAGAGTCAGGGGATATCGATCAAGAGGACATAATGAGGTATAGGAAAGGAATCGAATAAATTACCTGAGAAAATCGGACGGTAGTCAAGAAAGATCGCGCTGGAAATCTTAGAGAGAAGAAAAATCAAAGTGATGAATAAATGAAACAAGAGGAAATAAAGCGGCCGGTTTCTCCTATTTATATGTTTCGAAGAAATTTTGGATTTTCAAAATTTTGAAAATTCGAAAGGCAAATGATTACACAGACATTGTACTTCGTGTCAGTCACAACTCTTCGAAATTCAACAAAGGAGAAGATTTACCTCGAAACTCACCCCACGGGAATCGAAGCAATTTCTGGAATTTCCCGCCTTTGGTTTCATACATCCGGGTCCCTTTGAAGAAGACAAAGCGACCCGAATGGGGGGGTATTTTTGTACTCGGTACTGGACCCCATATTAAATATAATTTGTCAGACGGATACGTGTACCAAAAAGTCAAAGTTATCACATTTGACCGCCATACAGGTTTGTGCCAGGTGGACGGGGTCGCCACATACGCTGGTACTCGTGCTCGCCTATTCAGCGAGCACAAGAGTCAGTCAATATGCTCGACCCAAATCATCTTGAAACCATACAAGCCAGATCGAGACGAGCACAAGTGAGCGAGTAAATTAGACAATGGAGGGAAACATGCTCGCCCCTTTAGGGCGAGCATATGTGGGATATGACTTTTGAGACGAGCAAAAGGATTTGTCAGAAGCGATCACGAGATGGCGAGCGCGTAGATAACCGCCCGGTCGAATCATTCTAAAAAGAGGTGACAAGTAAGATACTTCTTAAACAGGACAGATGTCGATCTGGGGGGAAAACAAGGAAACGTGACAATCCCACATAAGTTCTTGCATGGTACAAAATCGTCAGCTCAAGCTAGTCAAAACACCACCAGCTCATCAAAAGTACTATAAATAGGTCCAAAAAGAGTAAGAGAAAGGTTCACAAAAAATTCTCAGAAAGGACCTTACTATTGTCCCATTCTCCCAAACAACCATTGTATCCAACGAGTAGTACATTGTGCTCGACACAAAATTGCATAGTCTCTAATAACATAATCCTGGCTTGGTATGCCCCCAGAGGTAGTCATTTATGACGAACTGGGTCAACAATTTCTGATCATTTAATTATAACGTCGTACAAGTTGTAATTTTGTTTGTAAGTTGTCACGTATAAACGCCACATCATGCATATTTCCACGTAATACGACTTGCAACAACTTTGTACCTTAGAGTCACCTCCCCTTAATATAATTGTTATGCATAAAAATTATCACGGTTTAAAAAGTACTTCATTTTCTAATCGGTGATAATTTGTGCATAAAAGTGATGACTTTTGTATATAACAGTGATAAAATTTATATATAAATTTAATTCACATTAGTGTTAATCCTCAATTATAAGGTTGGGACTTAAAATAATCCCTCCAGAAACAAATATATATGTTCGTCCTCTAGTTTTTTCTAATTTTTTCAATATTAACCTTTTTAATAAATAAAGAGTGAGTGAACTCTAGAATTTAGAAAATAAATAAAGTATAAACCTCCCTATCACAAACAAACTGTGTATACTCTCTAGCTTCTGGAAATTTGGTGGTAGGTCGATTTTTTAATTTCGTTCATTGTTAACAAATGCTACGTTTCGAAATTATGACACGTTTCACGCTCTGTAAATACCACTAGTATTTGTTATAAAAATATGGAGTAAGAGGTAATGGCACGAAACCTCCTCCCAATTTGAAAATGTTGTGTAAAATATTCTTGATTTAAAAATGTTGCGGGGAATTTTGTCATGATTTTACAATTTTATGTGTTGTCTTATACTTTTCGTTATTATTTATAATATATTATAATCTCAAATTTTCAAAATTTTATAAAACAAGATACAAGAAATAGATGAAATTCTTAGTTAATTTTTTTAAAGGAAAAATTCGCTTAATTTTATAAATCGCGAAGGGGGTTTCGTGCAATTTTCAAACCATGAGGAGATTTTGCATTTTTAAATCAAGGGGGTTCATTTAATTAACACAAAGGAAATAACATCATTAAACAAACTCGAGTTGAGTTCGAACTTCAAATACTCGGCTCGACACTACTCGAATAACAACTCTCCTCATGAACAACTTGAAGAATAACATTATTAATCCCTATAGTCTCTTATAACATTGACAAAAGCTTGTGCGAATTCGAGTTCATTGTGAACTCGATTTTTTAAATATCACTGGTATATATAAAAATTGTTATGCATAAAAACTATCACTATTATGTATAAAAACTATTTTTTTAAACAGTGAAATTTTTTATACGTAACAGTGATAATTTTATACATAATAATGATAGAGTTCATGTATATACCTGATTCGCAAGAGTATTACTTTACAACATTCTAGAAGATGATAAAATATATTTCTTATATTTAGAAAATGAACATGGTTTGATTGCAAATTAAATATTTATCGGTATTGAGGATCTAGATGCTCAATCGATGATAAAAGAAATTTCTCATATAATAAAGCAAATTAAATATATGTCGGTATTGAGGATCTAGATGATCGATTATTGAGCAGTTGAGCTTAATCTTGAGACATTTCTATGAGATGGTCTCACAGTGAGATGTGTATAAGTTGAGCATTGACGTTTTAACACTTTAGAAATAGTGGGTGTGATTTGAGCTAAATTATACCCCGTCTTATATGAATTTTTATCTTTTTTTATAATTAATAATAGAGTAACACTTCTGTGAATTAGATCTATACATAAACTATATCACTGCTATACACAAAAATTATCAATGGTATGCATAAAAATTATCACTGTTTAAAAGTAGTACTAACTTTTAGTGATAATTTTTATACATAACACTAATATTAAAAAATAAGTTTCACCATAAATTCGAGTTCACGTGAATTTTTATCCCGAAAAATAAGATAATTACATTCAACTGATACTTTTCCACAATCCAAATTTATTCGAAATCAACATGTGCATAAAAAGTTCTATCAGAAAGAAAAAAAAAACATGTGCATGAAATTGTATTACTACCGTTCTTATTATCTTCCACCATCGCCGTATGTATCGTTCAAAGCATCATCCAACACTCCCCAATCGGTGTTTAAAAAAACCACTCGAATTGGCTATTAGGTGTCAATATTATTAGCATGTCTTAAAATATATGTGTAATGTGTAATCTCTAGGGGAAATACCCAAAAAGTCAATGAAGATTAAAAATATATATATACGTCAGGTATACCTTTTAATTCAAGTAAAAAAAAATTAAAAAATTTATATTTCTATTCATAATATTATTAACATGTTGGTATTGATTGTTAATCTTTAATTAAAAAAATTTACTGAAAAAAAATTATTGTGTATAATTGTATAATTGTCACCCTATAAGAAAATAGACATTTAAATGATAAAAATTCCTCTATTTAAATGTCTTTAATGATAATAGAAAATAATCTTTAATAACAACATTGCTTACTGCGTCATTAAAGGTTTTAATTAACATAATTAATGTAATTAAATGTCTAATTTTTTTTATAACTTGCACTGCACAAATAAGGGTGTAAATGAGTCAAGTCGGCTCACGAGCAATAAATTTAATTACAATATTTATTTGTATGTGTTGTGTACTAAAATATGAGGATTATGGTTTAAGATGTGGCTTAATGATCCCAGTGACACAAACAATAAATGTGTAAAGTGAATTGCATTTATGTGATATGATTGCTTCAGGAGGATATCTGTTGAACAATAAATTTGCAAGAGGTTGGATATGATATTAATTTCTCCCCTTCTCTTGGTCATAAATGACCCATATTTATAAGGTTTGGGAGAGTGGAACTCACTCTCCCAAATTACAAGGACAAGTAGCCGGAAATAGCTCTGCAAAACATTAAATGCTACATGATTGATGTGACCCAGGTCGGAGGTCCCTGGGAGATCGCTCGAGGGATCAAGAGCTCGCGCATCTCGCTGGGACGTCGCCCGAGGCAAATCCGGATTTGCAGGGATTTAGCCGTCTAACTACTCCTAGCTACTCATCATTACCGTCCTTTACTGACACATCTCTGATTAAGGCCATTCTTAGGTAAGGTTCCTGATGCTGCTCGCCTGCCACGGGTCCCATCTCAATTAATGCTCCGTACTTGTGTCAGTGTGCGACCTGCTAGGTGCATCCAGGTCGCATACTCGTGCTTGGTGTGCCTTTATTTCCATCTTTTCGGCAAGGTGTTATACTTGTGCAAAATTTGGTCTGGTCCTCCTCTACTTCTTTCTAGGTCGGGCCCGACCTCGCGCTATATGCCCACAAGAATAGCCCCTAGCTCATTCGCCTATGCTTGCCAAGGGGGATGAGCTAACCCTTCAGTACCGCCTCGATCCTGGCGTGAAAGGTCGCAAAACTTCTGGGGTACGAGTGACCATTGCCTCGGGACTGAGCGTGATGACGACAGCTCATCTCGACTGTCGTGCCTGCTGAGGCTAGGTTATGATGGCGCATGGGTTTCACGCGCGGGATTCGAACGGTCGTGGGCCGGCCCACGCGCCCTAAAACTTGCCTATAAATAACCTTCTCTTCTCCACATTCCCCTTTTCACACTCTGAAATTTCGAAAATCGCTGTGTTGCTCCGATTCTTCTCTCAATTCCGATTCCGGTTGCTGTTGTGCTCAAGGTAAAGATCTCTATTCTTCTCCCTTTCTTCTTATCCTCAGCTTTGGTGAACAATGTCTACCTCGAATCGGGAGGACTCGGGGAGCACGACCGTAAGCTCTGCTCCGATTGCAGTGATTCGCCGGCGGCGAGGCCACGACGGACCTGAAGCTTAAGTAGTGGAAGTCTCCTCGGAGACGGTGAGCGAAGTTCCCGTGTTGGCTAGGGGTGAGGTTACATCGAGAGGACGCCGCCTTCGCCGGGCCGAGGGGGACTCCTTGGGGGGGTCTTCGGCCCACGTTGTGCCGAAAACCCAGATTTTTGAGATGGTGGGAGGAAGGAGACGAACCTAGCTCGGGATCGATTAATTCAGCCGAGTACAACTTCTTGTCGGACAAGGTTATACCCGACGTGCCGAGTGATGACGACGAGATTGACGACATTGACCGCAAGCTGCGAATAGAGGAGAGCATGTCTCATCCTCGCGAACTGATCCTCAGACCAACCTGAACTCGCGTGGACAGTACTTTTGCTGCGGGTGATGTAGCTAGCTCGGTAACTGAAGCCGAGCTCTTTTTATGGAGAGAACAATTTCAAGTCCCTAGCGACGTCCACTTCTGGGTTCCTGGTTATAAGATTGATTATGCTGACCAGGTCCCTGATGGGTGTGTGGCGATGAATTACGACACGATGAAGGTTGGGCTCCATTTTCCGCTTCATCCTATTATCTCTTCGTTGTATGGTTTTGGGGCCTAGCTCCGACCCAAATTACTTCCAATGGGTGGAGCACCATCTTCGGGATCTTATCTTTGTTCGGCCGCATCCAACCTCGGGCATTCCCTTCTGTCAAGGAAATGAATCTTCTCATCTCGCTGGCGAAGTGGGGTAAAGACCCCGGGTATTACTATGTGAATGCCCGTATGAAAATAGTTGAGGACCTCCCTAGCAAGGTCTAAGATTGAAAAGAGAAGTGGTGGTTGGTAGGGGGAGCCTGATAGAGTCCCGTTTTTGCCCTAGGAGCCCTCGGATATCGCGAGATTCCTCGCGACTATGCGATTCTTAAATGTAAGCTCTTTTGCTTTTCCCTTTTCCATAATACTGATTTAACTTCTTCTTCCTATTGCAGCTCCCAAGAAATCCAAGACATCCGAGCTCTCCCTTCCCTTCCTGGTCTGGCTGGTTCAGGTGTGCTTAATTGATCCGGACGAGAGGTCGCTAGTCATCCTTCAACGGTTGAAGTGTCTGGAATTTGCGGGCCTAACTGTTCCACCTCAATCGTCGCTTGACGCCGACCTTCCCGGTAAGCTTTCTGGGATTATACTCGCGTTGACTCGACTTCTTTGGTTATTCTCTGGTTGTTTCCTGATCTCCTATTTGTCTTCAGTCTCTTTCATCGAGCCCATCCATTTTATATCCTCCAAAGTTCTCGACGAGATGCAGAACTTGAACGCCGAGGAGATGCACGAAAAGGTTTCTCGCTCCTTGGCTCTGTCCAGGCAGTGGGCGAACCAAAAGAAGGATGTCGCGGCTGGTGGGGCCGCTGGGACCCCCCCTCCGAGGTGTAAAGTCGCCCGCGCCCGATCGAGGTCGAGGAAAAAGGGCTTCCTCCGAAGTCGCGCGAGAACCGAGGGAGCTCCCCGAAACAAATCCAGATGTCCGTAGACATGGATGTGCTTCGGGACTCCCCGAGTAGGAAAATGGTAGTCTCGGGTTCTGTGGGGACCCCCGATACGATTGTCGAGATCACACAACGTCGGACTCGCGAACCTGATAATTGCACCTTCCTTGGGTGGAATCCGGATTTCCGCCAACAGTATATCTCGTTTTACCTATGACTTCATTTCTATATTTTGTTTCGAGTATACCACGTTTATGTCTGGTTGCCTTGCAGATATAAACTGGATGATGGAGTATTTTGGGGGGAGTCGACCCGCAACTATATGTGGTCGCGAGCTCCTGCGGCCAATGATACCCAACCTTCCTACCTCCGACAGATAGCCGAAGACGCTCCGAGGTCCTGGACTCTGGATCTTCACGAGGAAGCTCATACACAACATTTCTTCGAGAATCTGACCTCGGGGTTTGCTCACATGTGTCGTTCCTTGGCCTTTTTTGAACGGAGCCGGGAGCAGTATGGCTGGGCAAAGATCCAAGCCCAGAAAGCTGAAGCACACTGCTCGTTGATGAAGGTGGACTTGGCCAGGTCGTCGAAAGAGTGGGAGGCTGCTATCAACGCCAAAGTTGCGGCCGAGGAGAAGTTGAAAAATGTGGCCCGGGAGCGGGATGACCTGGAGAAGAAAATCTCCCAGATGGCGAAGGATCTCGAGCTCAGAGATCAAAAGGTGAAGGAGAGCATGGACAGGACTGCTGAGGTGGAGGCTCGGTGTCGCCGGTTAAAAGCTGAGGTCCATGACTTTCCAACCACTGTGAAATTGGAGCGCCATCATGCCTCCAATCTGGCCTATATCCACTCCTTTTCTAATGTTGTTCGGGCTTGCCACCGATCCGGTGACCTTGATGGGGCGAAATCATCGATGTCAGAGCTGCTCGCCGGGTATATGCGCAACAACCCTGTTTGGGAGGGGGATGATCTTCCCATCAAAGACCTCGTTGGCTTTGGTGTGGACTTCAGTTTCCTACCCCCAGGTGCTAGAGGTTGTCGGCGGCGATGATGGTGGAAATGGTGAAGGGAATCGAGCTGGTGTTGAGATTCCTGAGGTTGAACAAGATGCGTCAATCAACCCTATTGAGGGGACCTCGGATGCTCCGCCAAGCTGATTCCTTGGATGGTTCTTCTGCGGCAGTATGCCATTTACCTTCGAGCGTTCTTATGTAATCGCCCTTCGGGGTTTTTTAATCAAGTGGTTTGGTCGCCCTTCGGGGTGTGTAAGTGTTTTGCTGCCTCCGGGCAATGTACTTTGTTGCCTTCGGGCGTTTATCAATGGAACTGTCGTTGCTTTCTTCTTCTTATCTTTCTCGCTTCTTTTTTGAATGCTTGTTTATTTTTCGCCAACGCTTTGAGATCGACGAGTTTGTGTATCTTGTCTTCTCGAATATCTGGATAAAAAATCATAATGATAAAATATTTGTTAATTGATAGCAACTTGACTGTCGGCTTAGATAGGATGTGCGACCGAGGTCGACTTAGATATGGTACGCGACATGATTGCCTTCACATATTCTTGGCTTTGTCGACTTAGATAGGGTACGCGACTGAGGTCGACTTAGATATGATATGCGACGCGATTTCCTTCATATGTTCTCGGTTTAGCCGACTTAGTTAGGGTATACGACATACTAGCCTTCATTTGTTTTTGGCTTAGCCGACTTAGATAGGGTATGCGACATACTAGCCTTCATATGTTCTTAGCTTAGCCGACTTAGACTGGGTATGCGACATACTAGCCTTCATATGTTCTTGGCTTAGCCGACTTAGACTGGGTATGCGACATACTAGCCTTCATATGTTCTTGGCTTAGCCGACTTAGACTGGGTATGCGACATACTAGCCTTCATGTGTTCTTGGCTTAGCCGATTTAGACTGGGTATGCGACATACTAGCCTTCATGTGTTCTTGGCTTAGCCAACTTAGACTTTTTCATTTGCGAATCTATTTCTGACCAAACTTGTGAGAGGTCGGGGACCAGCCCCCCAAGTTCGTAAATGTAAAGAGATGGAGCAAGCTTGTGTTATAAGTCATAACTCATAGAGAAATATACAACCGATCTGGATTTTACAACTCATAGTTATTGGTAGAACTTCTTCAGGTAATGCCCTTCAAGTCTTCGAGCTGGTAAACCCTATTCGGTAGGCATTTCGAAATCTTCATGGGTCCCTCCCAAGTTGGACCAAAAACTCCTTTCTGGACACCGAGGATCCTCTTTAAGACGAGGTCGCCGACCTTGAACCTTCGGATTTTTGCTTTTGAATTGTAGTATTTCTCCGATTTCTGTTTGTAACTTACGTTTTTTAAGTTGGATTCCAATCTCTTTTCTTCGAGGAGGTCGAGACTAAGCGATATAGCCTGATCGTTGTCCTCCGTGATTGTCTGCGACATTCGATGGCTTCTGACCATGACCTCGGCTGGTATGACTGCCTCCATCCCGAAAGCCAAAGCAAAAGGTGTCTCGCCCGTTGAATTTTGGGATGTGGTTCTATATGACCATAAGATGCTCGGAAGTTTGAATGCCCATAATCCCTCTGACTCAATGAGTTGAGTTTTTAGGGTGTGTTTGATTATCTTGTTCACAGCTTCAACTTGTCCATTGGACTGAGGGTGATAGGGGGTGGAGAACAGCTTTGCAATTTTCCACTTCGCAAAGAAAGCATCGATCTCAAAACCGTCGAACTGCTTTCCATTGTCTGTAACGATCGCTTGCGGGAGGCCAAAATGACAAATGATGTTTTTCCAGATGAATCGTATGATTTTCTCTTGGGTGATGGTCGCTAAAGGTTCTGCTTCCGCCCATTTGGTGAAGTAGTCTACCGCAACCACCACAAATTTTGAACTGCCCGGGGCTTTTGGGAAAGGACCAATTAGGTCAATCCCCCACTTCGCGAATGACCATGGGCTGTAGATCGATGTGAGCTCCTCCGGAGCTCGCTTAATTGTTGGAGCGAAAAACTAGCATTGCTGACATTTCTTCGCGTAAGTTTTTGCATCTTTCCTTAGGGTTAACCAATAATAGCCTTGTCTGATCGTCTTGTAGATGAGACTGACCTGCGGTATGATTTCCACAATCTCCTTCGTGGATTTCTTTCAAGATTACTTGGCCTTCTTCCGGGGTGACGCATTTCAAAAGTGGCAATGAGAAACTTCGCTTGTAAAGTTGTCCGTCGATCATGGCGTACCTTGCTGCTCTTAGTTGTAATCGGTGAGCTGCGACCTTGTCTTATGAGAGTGTTCCTTTCTCGATGTAGTCTTTGATTTCGGTCATCCAACTTTCTTCTGGAGCAGCGATCTGAAAAATCTCTCCTCGCGAGTTTGATGGACTTACTTGGTTTGTCCAGGTTACTTCTTCTATGTTGATGGCGATGCGACCTGTCGACGGAGCGTTGAGCTTGGTAACTGCTATGTTGTCCATATTAGCGGTACCTTCGGATGTGGCAAATCGAGCTAAAGCATCTGCCTGTGTGTTTTCTGTTCGATGTATCAGCTCTATTCGCACTTCTTCGAATCTTTCAACGAGGCTTTTTTATATCTGCTGGTATTTTATCATTTGTTCACCCCGTGCTTCGTACTCTCCTGAAATCTGGCATACGACCAGCTGGGAATTGCTGTAAACTTTCAACTTTCGCACACCAATGGCCATTGCCATTTCCAGGCCATTTATCAAGGCCTCATACTCTGCTTCGTTGTTGGTGGCATGAAAATCAAAGCTTACAGCCGTGGTGAAGGATTGTTGTTCGGGATTGATTAAGACCACTCCAGCCCTTGCTCGGGTGTTTGTCGAGGAGCCGTCGACGTGCAATGTCCATGGGATGTCGACTGCCTCTGGTGCCTTCTCCGAAAAGGTGAGTTCGGTGAGGAAGTCGGCGAGGACCTGAGCCTTGATCGCAGTTCGGGGTGTGAAGGTGATCCCGAACTGTCCTAACTCGATGGACCATTTCAACAATCTTCTGGTTGTATCAGGTCAGTGCAAAACCTATCTCAGTGGCATGGTAGTCAAGACTTCTATTTGGTGATCAAAGAAATATTGTTCTTAATTTCGGGACACTCATAATTAAGGCGTAAGCGAGCTTTTTGAGCGGCGGGTACTTGAGCTCGGCGTCATTCAGGGTCTGGCTGACGAAGTATATAGGCAAATGGTACTGACCTTCTGCCCGCACTAACACTGCGCTGAGAGCGGATTCCGAGGTTGCGAGGTATAGAAATAACTTCTCGCCCGGTGTGGGTTTTGCCAAGATTTGGGGGTCGGAGAGGTATACTTTGAGCTTCAGAAATGCGGCTTGGCATTGTGGGGTCCATGAGAACTTTCCTTTTTTCATGGCTTTGAAAAAAGGCTTGCACTTATCCCCCATTCTGGATACGATTCTGTTGAGAGCTGCGAGACAACCGGTCAATCTTTGGACTTATTTCACGTTGCGAGGTGGTTTCATGTCGATGATGACTTTGATCTTTGAAGGGTTAGCTTCGATACCTCGCTGATTGATGATATGGCCTAGGAACTTTACCGAACTAACTCCGAAACTGCATTTCATGTGATTCAAGCGCATGTTGTATTTTCTCAAGATGTCGAAGGTCCGGGCGAGGTGGCACGGATGGTCCTCCTTCTTTTCACTTTTCACCACAATGTCATCGATGTACACCTCCATGGTCTTTCCAATCTCGTCGGGGAACATTTGATTTACCAAACGCTGGTAGGTTGTGCCTGCGTTCTTCAAACCAAATGGCATCCTCTTCCAATAATACACGTTTTTCTATGTAAAAAAAGATGTGTGTTGTTGATCATCTTTATCCATGGCGATCTGGTGATACCCGGCGAACGCATTCATGAATGTCATCATCTCGTGCCCAGCGGCGCTATCTACGAGGTGATCGATGTGCGACATTGGAAAGTAATCCTTCGGGCAAGCCTCATTGAGGTCGATGAAGTTCGATACATAGCCGCCAAGAGTTGTTTGCTTTTTTCACTAACACTGCATTGGCCACCCACTGCGGCAGATCTGCTTGCTCGATCAACTTGTTATCTAGCATTTTCTTTACTTCCTCTTCCAGGGCTGCGTACTTTTCCGGACCGAACTTCCCTTTTTTTTGGAACACTGGCTTCTTTGTCGGGTCGATGTTCAATTTGTGGCATGCAACCTCGGGGTCGATGCCGACCATGTCCTCATTTGACCATGCGAATATATCTAGATTCTGCTTGAGGAAATCTATCAGTTGATCTCGCATGTCGCTGGGAATTCGCGTTCTGATGGTCACGCTTAGTTTCGGTCGATCGAGGTCGATCAGGATTGTTTCGAGCTCTTCGGTAGGGGTTGCTCATTGATCATTCCTTTCCATTCTTGGATCAAGGTTGGATTCTCGTTGTTCGGAGTCGACCTCCATTGGCTCGAAACTGAGGCGAGGTTACAACTCTGGTAAATCCCGTACTGGCTTCTCTTTGGCGGCGATGTCAACTTCCATAGGTGTTACATTCATTCCTACTACATTGTCTATCTCCATTTTATCATTTTCTTTTTCTTTCTGGGGTGGAGTTCGGCTCGTACAACTTAGCCCCACCTCGGATTTTCTACCAAAATAAAAAGCAGAATTTAAATCGACACAAGTGTAAGTTAAACATTTTCTTGCTGCAATCTGGTCACCCCTGATGGTGCCAATCTTCCCGTCAGACCCGGGAAACTTAATACAATAGAAATAGGACGAGGTGGCAGCCCCGAACTCATGTTCGAAAGGCCTGCTGAAGAAAGCATTGAAGTTTGACGGGGCATCGATGATTATAAAGTCTAGCTGCCTTGTCGCCTTCACTTCGATGTTCAAGGTTGACGTGATCTCGACAGACAGGCGGATCATCCCATGGACCTCAACAGGCTGGTTTCCGAAACCTCAAATCCCGACCTCACAGGGCTCGATGTATGAGTGGAAATCGCCGAGCAGGTCCAGAGTCTTCTTGAAAAGGATGTTGCAGAAAGCCCCATTATCGATCATGATGTGATGAACTAGAGCCCCCATTATTCTGGTCGATATCACGAGTGGATCCCAGTTCGGGAAAACCACCCCATCCTTGTCCTCCTCGGTGAAGGTGAGCTATTTCTGATTCGGGGCTATGGTGTTGATTGGAAGGTAGCCCAGCACAGCATTATCGAGAGCTCGCATCTCAGCCTTTTGAAGTCGGTTAGACAGGGAGGTCGCTGGGAGGAAACCCCCAAGGGTCCCCCTAGTAGGGCAGATCATGTGGATGACCCTGTTCTCCGCTCCCGCTGGGATTTGCGGACCTTGCTTTCCCTGGTCGGGCTGATTTCCTGGTGGTGGTGCTTGTTGTAGGTTTAGCTGATGTTTTGGCTTGACGAAGTTCTCTAACTTCCCTTCCTCGTACAATCTCCAGAGCTCCCTTTGCAGGTCGCGACAATGTTTGGTGGCATGTCCAATGGAGTTGTGGTAATCGCAAAATTTCCTCGGGTTGAGTTTGGAAGGGTCCTGGTACATCTCTTTGGGTGGTGGGATATGCTACTTGCCTCTGATCGCCTGAAAAACCGAGCTGAATTCATGGTTAACTTCTCCAGGAGTTTTACCTCCAGAGGGCTATCAATTGGCTTGAAAGTTCCCGTGGCTCGGTAGTTTGTGGGTCCGGATCTCCTGAAAGGCTTCTCAGATTTCTGTTCGAGTTTCTTAGCTTCAGCCCTCACCTCGCTTGGTCGCTGTTCACCCAGCCTTGAGGCCAGTATTTCGGCGTTGGTGATCATGATCCCTGCCCGGTATCGGAAATCGGCGTAGCTCGATGGATAATCCTTGTTCATCATTTTCCAGAGTTTCGTTCCCTTTTTTAACCCATGCACTACCCCCAAGATTTTGGCTTCATCACCCAGCGGCTCACCTTCCATAATGAGTTGGTCTATTCGATCAATATATGCTCGGTCCGACTCCTCCTGGAGCTGATAGATGTTCGCCAAGCGCTGCTTTGTTCCCTTGTGTGGGGTCAGCGAGGTGAAGTGAGTGAGGAATAATTGAGCCATTTGGTGGAAAGATTCTATGGACGGGGGAAGAACCTGAACCCTTTGAGGGGAAGCTAAAATTGAAACGGGGAATACCCGTGAAATTCGAGGAGCAAAAGGAGGAATCCGTAGGATGTGGGCTTGCGTCGTGATTGAGCTAGTTGGTGAGGCAATAGCTTACCAAGGCGATGATCATTGGTCCGAGAGGATGATCAGCGACATGGGATCGAGACACGGTGAAATGGGTATCTTATTGGGGAAGCGGGGGAATTTTTCCTAATGGGCGAATTCTTGGAGATCAATGCCGTGGAGGAATGGAAGGCCCTTCGTTTCGTGAACTTCTTTTCGGAGAAGAAGCAATGTCTGGTGTGATGGGGGAATAAGCATCGGCTAAGTTTTTCCCTCTGTGCCCAGGCGGTAAGAGAGGATCGATGGCGTTATCGAGGAATGATTGACCACTAATCGTAAAATGCTCTCGAGGTGGCTTTTTAAGTCCGTCAAATCCTGTGGCTCAACCCTCGACATCCTAAAATGTGGGAAACTTGTATAGCCGGAGTAATTTTCAGAGGGCAGAGGGAATTTGGGCGGAGCTTTAAATAAATTAGAGATCGGAAAGAACACCAACGGCGAAAATTGTTTTCTTTTATTACATTCGGCTAATCATAGAGACGAAAAGTTGGAGCGAATGGGATTAGATACCCAAAAATTCCTAGCCAGAACGATGGATACTAAAGCGACCTGCATGGCGATGAACAACCGCGGTGAAAGGGTTGAAGTGTAACGCGTTAAGTATCCCTTGACGAGAGTACGCTCGCAAGAATGAAACTCAAAGGAATTGACGGGCCCGGATAAGTGGAGCATGTGGTTTAATTCGATGGAAAGCTAAGAACCTTACCGGTGGCTTCGACATGCTTAAATCCTCTTAAAAGGAGAGTGGGGTGGTAACTATTGCTTTGACTTATCATGGGTGGTGCATGGTCAATACTTTTTATCTTGGGCCGAAGGTGTTTGGGTTGAAGTCCGCAACGAAGCGCAACCTCGTGTTTAGTTGCCATCGTTGAATTTGGAACCCCGACCAAATCTTGCGCCGTGGATAAGCCGGAGGAAGGCGAGGATGGATCAAGTCATCATGCCCTTATGCCCCAGGATAAAACGTGCTACAATGGAAGGGACAAAGTGGTCGCGATCCCGCGAGGGTGATTTTAACCCCAAAACCCGCCCCGAGCCATATTGATTGGTAATATGGGTTAAGATGGATAGTCGCCGCATGAATTATGTAGTGGGAATCGCTAATATCGCCCGGCTTGAATTATATTGCGGCTGAATTGCCCTGCCTTGTACATTAAGTTGAATCACACTATTCTGGCCATGCCCAAGTCGTTACCTTAACATATAGGGGGGATGCGAAAAAGGTGATTAAAAATAAAATCGAGGAAGTAATTTTTAACAAGGTATTTCAAAATTATGGAAGGTTGGGTCGATCTTTGAATTTTTTATGGGAGAGCTAATGCTTGTTGGGTATTTTGGTTTGCCATCGCTTCACACCCAAAAACAAAAAAGAAGGAGCTTAAATTGCCCGAAAGTTAAAGGAAGTCTTCTTTCGTTTCTCGACGGTGAAGTAAGACCAAGCCCACGAGCTTATTATCTTAGGTCGGAACAAACAAGTGGATAGGATCCCCTTTGTTACGTTGAACCATCGGTAGGCTTGGTCGTCTAAAGTGAGCGGGAAAAGACGGCATTGAGTGGCATCAGTCGCACCCATGAAGTTCATGTAGGATGTGTATTTGCTCACGTGATTTATCGGATCGGTGCTACCGTTGTATTGGGTGATGGAGTTGACGTTGATCTTAATTTGGACAGGGGCGAGCATGACTGTGGGTGATAATGTCGAGATGGGAATCTTTGCGGTGAGAGGTATCCCCCCCTGTTCGCTAACTGTTCTTGGAGATCTTTGATATTCTGGAGGATGGCGGCCATCTGTGGAGATTCATTTTGTCCTGCGACCTCATCGCGATGACGGCGAGGTGGAGAGTTTCTTTCTTGTCGGGGAGGTGATGGGGTTCGATGACGCCTGTAGGGTGAAGGAGTTCTTTCCACTCTGCGAGGTTTGAAGGAATTATTCGAGCCAATATTTTTGGATTATTATTTGAATTAATATAGGTCCACCTTTGGGCTACCGAAAGAATTAAATTTGTATTTAAATATTCACCACAGAATAGCCCGAATTGATCTTATTTGGGTCCTGCAACCTTGATGTGGGCCGCTATTGAAACCTTCTGAGAATAAACGTTTGTGGATGGGATTCGGCCCTTCGTTCGGATTACGCCAATGGGCTAGAGTACATTGTGTCCCTCGAGAGTTGGCTTCCTGGCTTCCCTCGCGGTGAGGTCCCTCATGGTAAGGTTCCTCGCAGCGAGATCCTTCATGGCAAGGTCCCTCGTAGTTGGCTCTTTCCTTGTACGCCTCTTCGTGGTGGGACTCCTCGCGCCTCTGGCCTTTGCCCTTGCTTTGGGCCTTCCGGTGCAGGTTGTGGCGTTGGTCACCATTTGGGATCTGTACTTCGGCCTGCTTTCGGCGTAACTCCGCGATAGCTTCATCGATTTCTTTCGGGGTACTGATTTGCTCGCGCTTTTGAGCAATCCCGGTGGTGGGTCCCCCAGCCTTGCAGTTGCTAACGGCCGGACCGCTAGCCCCTGCTCCGCCGGAGCGACATGAGGCCGAAACGGCTCTTCTCTTGGTGATGAGGGTTGCTTGAGACATGGTTGAGTGGTTTTTTTGAGAGATTTCGGATGTATGAAATGGGTTTGTATCGAAGATTCGTGGGGAATACTCCAATGAGAAAAATACTAAGAACTTAGCTTGATATTTCTTAAAGAGTAACCTCCTTCTAGCGCCAATTGTTGTGTACTAAAATATGAGGATTATGGTTTAAGATGTGACTTAATGATCTCAGTGACACAAACAATAAATGTGTAAAGTGGATTGCATTTATGTGATATGATTGCTTGAGGAAGATATATGTTGAGCAATAAATTTGCAAGAGGTTGGGTATGGTATTAATTTCTCCCCTTCTCTTGGTCATAAATGACCCATATTTATAAGGTTTGGGAGAGTGGAGCTCACTCTCCCGAATTACAAGGACAAGTAGCCGGAAATAGCTCTGCAAAACATTAAATGCTACATGATTGATGTGACCCAAGTCGGAGGTCGCTGGGAGGTCGCTCGAGGGATCAAGAGCTCGCGCACCTCACTAGGACGTCGCCCGAGGCAAATCCGAATTTGCAGGGATTTAGCCGTCTAACTACTCCTAGCTACTCATCATTACCGTCCTTTACTGACACATCTCTGATTAAGACCATTCTTAGGTAAGGTTCCTGATGCTGCTCGCCTGCCACGTGTCCCATCTCAATTATTGCTCCGTACTTGTGTTAGTGTGCGACCTGCGAGGTGCATCCAGGACGCATACTCGTGCTTGACGTGCCTTTATTTCCATCTTTTAGGCGAGGTGTTATACTTGTGCAAAATTTGGTCTGGTCCTTCTCTACTTCTTTCTAGGTCGGGCCCGACCTCGCGCTATATGACCACAACAGTATGTATTATTTAATAGGGTAACACTCATGTGAACCAGGTTCACACATGAACTCTATCACTGTTATGTGTAAAAACTATCACTGTTATGCACAAAAACTTTCACTGTTTAAAAATATAAAATATTTTTTTAAACAGTGATTGTTTTTGTTCATAACAGTGATAGTTTTTATACATAACAGTGAGAGTTTTTGTATGTAACAGTGATACTTAAATAACCGAGTTCATAGCATGAACCAGGTCTATACAAGTTTTTGTCTATTTAATATATGCACACACACACACACACATATATATATATATATATATATATATATCAAAAATGGACCCCTTAAAATTTGACATATTTTGAGGCATGAATCGTTCAGTTGGTTAGCCTTATAAAAGGACCGGCCTTGCTCGCGAGCTACTCGTGCTCGACTCGTAAAAAGATCGAAATCAACTCTAGCATAATCAAATCGAGTCGAGTTCGAGCTACTCGAGCAGCTATCGAGTTCGAGCTCATAAATACTTAGCTCGATAGGCTCGCGAGCTTAATCGAACTTGCACAATAATTATTAATATGTCATTAATTTAATAAATATGTATACTTATATTTTAATAATATATTTTATTTTTAATTTTATAAAATTATACAAATCGAGTCGAGCTTGAGTTCGAGTACATCGAGTTTCTTGTCGAGCCGAGTTCGAGCTGAAAAATTTAGGCTCGACCGAGTTCGAATCGAGTTTCAGACCTCAAGTAATCTAATCGAATTGAGCTCGAGCTCAACACTACTCAACCCGACTTGACTTGTTTACACTCCTATAATCGATGTACAAAAGTGTTACTCATTAATAAAATATGAATATTGAAAACTAATATAGCTAGAAAAAAAATAGATTAATAATTTTGATATTCTTTTATGGTGTGAAAGTAGTACGTGAAAACGAATGGTAAGTCATTTATATTGTTAATGTTGAATACCAACCACTTAATTAATCTTGGGTTTCATGTGTATTCAGGTGCACTCTGCATTCATAATGCATTTTAAAATCATGTAACTTGTTATACTGAAAGATGCAATTTATTTATATTGAATCATGCAATTTTTTTTCCATATTAATAGTTGCACGATTCAGTATAAACAAATTACATATTTCAGTATAATAAATTGTATGATTATAAAATGCATTATGAATGCACGGTACATATGAATACATAGAAAATTTAACCACCAATAAAATAAATATATACATATATATATATATATGTTAGCCCCTCGAACTTCGTGGACTGAAATAACTTTTTATATAAAATAATTAATAGTATTTTAATCTTTTTTGGTCGTTTAATTTTTTACAGTTAGATAAATTGTAATTCATAAAATATTAAAAATAAAAATTTAATTTAAATATGCAAAATATGATTTTATATGTTATTATACTTGATGATTTTATAAAAAATAAATGAATCTACAAATTTATATTTTTAAAAAAATTATAAATTATAAATTTTGAAAAAAATTCTTTGTTAACATCGTCTATTGTATACTTGTAAGGTCTCTCATCCGAACCAAGGCATAGAATTTTTAATCCTCTATTGTTGATTCTGACTCTAGAGATGGCAACATATAATTTTTTGTGTGTGAAAATCGAATTGGGAAGGTACAAACCTATAGTCGAAAGAGATTGAACCTGACCGTTATATAATGGTTGTCATCGCAAAACATAATAGGATTTTAAAATTGTCTCATCTTAAATTTTACATGCATTATTTGGTCTGAGTTACTCAATTTCTATCCTGGGATGATGAACAACTTATTCTCAATACTCCTTCCTGAAATTATTTGTGCTTCAAGAATATGGTTTTCATGCTTTCGGACGACCAACCTCTCGTGTCGTTGCACAAACCTGCCAACTTTTGGTGGTCAATATTTTTTAGATGCATTACTGACACTTCCTTCAAAATTACATAGTGGTTCGATAAACCTGAATATTTAATAAAGTTTAAAAAATCAACAGAAAATAACTCTTCATTAATTACAGACCAGAACTCCATTCTGAGACCAAAACTCCATTTTGAATATACTATTAACTCAAATACCCTAGTATCACCAAGAATAATAGACTGAAGCTTCTCATTTATAGAATTAACTTTAAAATGTGTTTGTGCAAGTATTGCTCTATCCTCAAAATATTTTTGTCTACGTAAATTATTCACTACGTACGGGTAAATATGAAAACTTAAAGAATAATTACATTACTAAATTTTAATCAAAAACATCAAAATTTTATTTAGTTCAAATTAATTCTATTCAATAATAATAATAATTACTATTTAAATTAAAATATAATTTAAAAGAAAAAAGTAATTATTTGACACTGAATAAAGAATATTATTAAAATTAATACAATAAATTTAATTTTGAAATAAGTTAAAGTTTGAAATCACAAATTTCTAAACACTTCTTTGCCAACATTGTTGTAATTCTACATGATTTTCCATCATGATCAAGAATTTTTTTATTTTTTTTTATATTTTTTATTCTTCACTCTTGAGACAACACTATGTAGTTGAATGGAGAAAAATGTACCTTAGGTCCGTTACTATATGAATGGAAAATTAAGGACAATAGGTTTCAGTTTAAAAAAATTAAGTTAGGTGATTTAAGTTTGGCAAAAGTATGTCTGTTAATTTTGAATTTATGCAAATTAAGGTCAGTAAATTATGAGTTATCGCAAAAGTAGACCCGTAAATTTAAAGTTTTCGCAAATTTAGACCCGTCGGTACGTATGAGAAAAATGATCTATATTTGCCAAAAAAAATGCTAATGTCCTACTTTTGCTTGGAAGAAATTTAACATCCTACTTTTGCCATAAAAATAAAAGGTTAATTTCCTACTTTCCCAAACTGAAACTTAATATCCTTAGATTGTCACCTCCCCTAAGTTACAGGCCCTAAAAAAATATTTTCCCATAGTGAACCATATGAAAAACTGGCTTGGAAAAGGTACACACCTATTGTCGATAGTGATTGACTGTAACTTTTATTTATCATTTCGAAGCAAAAAAGATTAAAAATTGTCTCATGTGAAACTTAATCAACAGTGTTTGATCTAAAATGGTCTAGGTCAATAATGTGATTTTTTCGAAAATGGTTCTCACTACCATTATTATTTACTTTTATAATTCTTTTAGAAAACAGAGTTAAGTCTATAGATGATACTTTACATAAGTATAGGTAATACCGTTCACATTAAATTATATAAGGAACATAATATGTATAGCTAATATCGATTTTGGATCAATGTTTCTTAAAAGCATTACCCGGTCACTCGTATTTTTAATGTCAATTAGTGATTATCGGCATAATTGTATATTAATTACTTAATGTAATTCGTTGGATGAACACTTTATTGTCGATATTCCTTCCTAAAATATTTCCAGCTTCAAGAATATGATTTCCAAGCTTCATGACAATTAAAATGAATGCAATTGCACAAATATGACTTTTGCTCAATGTTTCTGATAAAAAAAAGTTAAAGGTAAGTGAATTATATGGATTCCACATTCAATAGTTAAAATTAAGAATCTTTCAATAATTTTAAGGATATATATAGAGAGAGAGTTTAGATATGGAGCCTAACATTAGATCCTTATAGAGCCAAATTGTTGATGTGGCAAGTCATCTAACATTCATCTAGTTAATTTACTTAATTATAAAAAGAAGGTTTTTTGTTTTTTTTTTAATAGAATAGTAAGAATATAAAACTATATCCCCTTCTTCTCTATGATTCTCTCTCCCTCACACCACCCAAAATCGTGTATATATACTAATGAAATAATCTCATTCGAATTAGTCGATCTTTGGATCGAATATCGAGTTAAAAAAAAAAATCTCATTCAAAAAAGTAATTCAAAATGTTAAATACATCAATAATATGAGTTAAAATTCTAAAACAATAAATTAAGAAAATATAATTTGCAACGAATTATTTATAATTAATTTTGTCAACATAAATTCTTGAAATTTATATTTTTAATTAATTTCGCAAAATATTTGGAAGGTTTGATGACTAATATCAATCTTTCAATTAATCTAATCATTATACCAATTTTTTTTATATAATTTTTTTATTAATTTATATTTATTAAATTCATTAACTAATTGCATAATTTTAGGACTTTTTTTTTTTTTTTACAGGAGCATAATTTTAGGACTTAAAATTGCATATAAAAGATTTCCTACATATTCAAGTCAACTAACTATTCTCCACTATTTTCGGACATAAAAATACCAAATCAAATTAAACATATATCAAACTTAAATACGAAATTCTCAAGGGATGCAAAAATTAAAAAGCCTTAAAAAACATAAATATGAAATTGAAAAAAATTAATTTTCACATTAATCGTGTTTTTAATTTCATTTCATATTATGTTTATATTAATGGTATATTTTTAATATTAATCAATAATATAATTGACATCAATAATTTTGTGATTAATTAAATTAATAAAAAAAATTATTGATATCACAATCAATTAATGTATCTTTTAATAAATATGGAATTATGTAATAATTAGCTTAAATCACTCATGGTTTGCTTGTTGTTATAATTACACAATGTTCAATTAATTTGACTTTATCTACATCAGTATTTAATGTTGTGCAAGTTTAAAAATTATAAATAAAAATCAGTGAATTAGATTGACGAAATAAAAGATTATATTAATAATATTTATGTAACTTTATTGTTTTGAATTAATTTTGTCAACGCGATCAATAATTTCTATATTAAAATTAACAAAATTTTCGAAAAATTTGTTAAGTATTAATTTTGTATGTGCGATTTGATCATTTAAATAAAGATATATCCATTGATTAATAATTTGATATTAATAAGTAATAACATGTGTATAAAGTAAAACTTAAAATGACAATATACTCATGATTGTGTAGTTAATGCATTAAATTATTAAGGAATATATTATTTTAAGTATACACACATTGCTTGTTTTAATTGTGGAGTAAATTCAATAAATTGAAATCTTGAATCAACAAAACACTGAAATAGTTAGATTGACAAAGTCATTAAATAGAAAAATGGATTTTATCAAAAAAGATCCATGGACAAATGTATTGACTATGCCAATGTTCGAATCATATTCAAAGAAATAATAACTGAAGAGACGAATATATGTTACAATAGAAAAAATAGGATCATATTCGATGAAATAATAATTTAAGAGACGAACATCTATTACAATAGAATATGCAAAAAATATAAACATTAAACAAAACTTGATAATATGTCATCCACTTCATTGTAGAATTCATTTCGTATAATCTTCTCGTTCTCCAAAAGTAATATTCTCTATGATAAAATAAAGATATTAATATTCTTTCTAAACTTAAACAATGAAATCGTCTTTATAGATGAAGTTAGATGAAGTCTACAACTATCCAAACAATTCACTTGCAATGAAAATCCTCAATCATATTTTGCAAATTTGTTGAGCAAATAAAAAAAATATTAAAAATAATGGAGGAGACTAGAAGAAACATCGAAAAAAGATTGAAAAAACTAATATTTTCGCATGAAGAATGTATAACTGTTACCTTAATCCGCTGAAGAGATCGTAAGTAGACGAATCTACAAAAAAGACAACAAAAAGTATAAAAACCTACAAAATATTCTTCAAGCATTATATGATAATAAGAACCTGCAAAACAGAACAAAAAAATTGTTAGAGAAGACAATATAAAAAAAAAAAAACTGGAAAAAATAAAATGAAAGAAAATGGATGGAGAAAAAATGAATAAGAGAGGTCACAATTTATAGAAAATGGAATACAAATCAACGGCTGAGATTAAAATAACATATTAAATGAATGAGATTAGAGAGATTTGAAATAGAAGAATGTGGTTTTGCCACATCATTGCCACATCATTTTATTACTTGACACATCATCTTATAGAAGTTTTGTATTATAGAGATTATAGATTTGATCACTCAGATTGACACGTGTTGGCCAGCCTGTTTGTACAAAATAGAGCTTATATATAAACTGAACGAAATAAATTATTAACATTAGATGAAAATTCATATGAGACATCTAATACATGAGACATGGTACAAACTATCACAAATCAACACTCACCCCTTCAAAAGTGTTAAAGTGTCATGCTCAAATTATACTCCATTTCATCGTGAGATCGTCTCACACAAGTGTATCTCTTAACATTATCATCAATTATTAAAGCACTATAGTTTTTTAAAGAAATTAATGATCATACGCCGAAAATATCTAAATTTTTGTTTAAATCTCAACAGTGCGCAAATTACAGTAGTTAACTTGTTTTATTTAATTTGTCAACTGCTGGTGTTGATCTTTCTATAAGTTTCATGATTTCTGATGTGTTCTTAAATTTAACTTTAAAACATAATTAAGGAGAAAAAAAGTTTTTTGGTCCCATAACATTTCTGTAATCCGTTTTTTGTCCCAAAGATTTTAACTTTTTAATTTTGGTCTCATAACTATTTCGATTGTCCAATTTTGATCCCACATTTTCGCCGAAAAACTAAAAAATTTGTATTTTTTTTATCACACACAAGTCACATGCCGGTTAAAATTGGGATTTCTTGAGCTCGTAGTTGTTGTGGACGTTAAAAATTCATTTTTTCCGCACTTGGAATTTTTTTTTTGTTCTTTCTAATTTTTTAGAAAAATGAACTTTTTTTTTAACAGTTAGTGTCCACATCCGATACGAGCTCGGAAACCCACATTTTTAACCGATACGTGACTTGCGCATGACTGAAAATGATAAAATTTTCTATTTTTCAATAAAAATGGGATCAAAATTGGACAATCGAGATAGTTAGGGGACCAAAATTGAATAGTTAAATTTTTTGAGACAAAAAACAGATTACATGAAAGTTATGGGATCAAAAAAAATTTTCTCTCTATAATTAAGTGTGGGCACGTTGTATCTAGTGGAGTAGATGAGCATCTATTTTATTTTCAACTACAAAATAAAAAACGAGTTGATTAATTAACTATTAATTATAATCTCATATATACACTGATGCTATGAAATAATCATGAGGAAAATTTATATAAACATGATTCATTCTATGAATTTTAATTTTAATTTATGGGCATTTAAACTTATAAAAAAAATATGTTAAAACAAGTGAAATAAATCAAATAATTCAAATTCATAGCATAGAAAACCAACGAACTATGTATATGCTTAACCAATCTAAATCGGATTTTCAGGTTTGAGAGTAAAGGGTAATTATTGAAGTTTGATAAATTTAGTTGACAGTTTCATTTATTTCTTTATCATTCAGAAATACTTTTCCTGTTCATCACTATTAATATTAAGATAAAAAATTGTGTGAACTTGAATTTATTGTGAATTTAATTTTTTTAGTATCATTGTTATGCATAAAAATTATCATTGTTATGTAAAAAATAATCACTACAAGCAGTTGCGGATCCAAAATTTAAATTTTGCGGAGGCAAGAGTATACTGAACTCATGTTTTAAGTCTAACTAATATGTATCAACACTTAAATATTGATGTAAATATACTTATATATACATATAAATCCAAACAAGAAAGAAAAATACACATATCAATATAACTATATATATGTGGACATATATATACACATAGAATGGAGCCACATTGGGTACAGAGGGCACTGAGCCCCTGAACTCGTACAAAATTATATATATATATATATATATAATTTTGTCTTATATTATTAACAACTAGTGTTTTTAAAAGTAGTTCGTGTTTTTTTGTTAATGTTCTTGTATCAATTATAGATTAAGTTTCAAATTTTGTTGGTCACACTTTCGCTCATTTATTCTTTTAGGTTTCAGTTTTGTTGGTCACACTTCCGTTCCTTTATTCCTTTTTTTTTTCTTTCTTTTAGTACAAATTATTTGAGGCTAAATAATGAGGTCCTTCTTTCAATTATCATAAATCAGGTTATGGTTGCTTTTGATCGTGCTTATTCTTGGAAACACGATTATTAATAATTTGGTTTTAGATGCATTTTTTTTTAATAACCTTTACTAAATACATGTTTTTTTATTTGATTATTCAATTTATATACATATATTTTTTTTAGACAATGAAATCTATATTATTTTGAATATTATGATGCAATTATTTTAATTAAATGAATTATATGTTAGTGTTAGTGTCCTAGAGACAATCAATTGTAAGGACATAATACTCGATGATATTCAGTTTGATTTAATATTATAGTTCACTTAATATTAATGTATGACAATACATCTGTTTGAATATTATGTTTGATTGTTTGCATTTATTAATACAAGTGTTCCCATGAGTCATTGCTGTCATTGAGGTTGTGAGAACTCAGATGACTTAAGCATGATTCTCAAATAGCCCCGATCAAGGATCATCAAGAATGGGATATTGATGATGCAATGGAGATTGGTGTGCGATCTGCATCACACTCTTAGAGAGTGTAGTAAGATCTCACTTATTACGAGATACTAGGTATCTCATGATGGATGCACAAATACCTTAGAGGGTATTGGTATACCCATCCGAGAAACAATTTGATGTATTTCCACTATATGTGTCTCGGGTGTCTCGGTTAGTGGGAGCGATGCTATACTCCTTTGACTTGAGGTCAATACGCACAACATGTGTGGGATGATGAACTTTGACCATGACCGAAGCTTGTACCCTAACCATGGGTGGATATGGCTTGGATTGAGTTCATCACGAAGTACATGTGCGTGGTAGTTGAGCCAAAAATAGGATCCATTCCTCAAAGTGGATTTAGAGAGAATACTCATCTTCTCATCATAATTGGATCAAAGTCATCGGCCGATGCACGTCAACTTAGACTTTGTGGCTAAGTGTGACATACATGATCAATTAGTGATTTGAGATAAATTGATTAAGTTATTTGAACAAACACTTCATCATGTTCAAGGCTTAATCGAGTATTCGCGAATGAAATGAGGAAATCGTAATAGCCCATGTTTCAGTTATAGGTAGTTGCACATTTCCTCGCAACGTACCTCATATATTGAGAATGTCTGATATATTGTCTAGGGTTCAATTAAGATTGTTAGTTTGACTAATCGCTCGATATATGAGGGTCTATGAGTCACACAACAAGTAATGGTTGTTTACTAATTATAGTTGGTTGATTAAATGTTAAATTAGATTTAATATTTAATTTATGGAGAAGTAATTAATAATAGATTAATTTGGAATTAATTATTATTAATATTTAATTAAATTGGATTTAATTAAATAAGAATTCCCAATAATAATATTTGGAATATTATTGTAGGATTTAATATACATGGAAATAAATCGTAGAGATTTGTCATATATGAAATTTAAATCCGTAGAGATTTATATGTGGGAAATAAATCTGAGAGATTTATTTTATTAGGGATTTTTCCTAATAAAGGTTAGCTTAAGATTTAAGTTGGGTCTCTCCTATATATATGAGCTCTTGGGAATTCATAATACGTCAGTTCATATTTTCTCCATAAAATCTCTAAGTTAGAATTTTCCTAAGCAAATTCATCTCGGGATTCAATTTGGCAGATCTGTGTGATTAGTAAAAATCGTTATTACGTGGATACCATAGTTGAGGAATCCGGTATGCAATTAATTGTCAGAAGAATTTCATTTACGTTTACTCGTATTTAATTATGCAATTAACTGTTCGTTCTTGGTGAACTTTAATTTCCGCTGCGCATGTATTACGTGTTTACGTGCCTCTAAATTCCAACATTATAATATAATAAAATTAATTTTTTAACTATATATATAGTTTTAAAATATATTTTAAATTTTTTTTATTAAGTTGGGCCCCCTAACTAAATTTTCTAGCTCCGCCACTGCACATAGGACTCAATAATCCAGGGGAGGGCAGCATCCCCCACTTGCCCCCCTTAAATTCACCGTTGACTACAAGAAAATGAAGAATTGCTTATAAAATTTTTCAAATGGCTACGAAATTTTTCTACAAAAATAATTTAGTCCTTAAAAAGAAAGGAATGTCTACTGTAGACAGTTAAATTTTATTAAATTTAATTGTGCCATAATTTGTTATAATCCTAATGTTGGGAGATGAATTTAATAAAAGATATATGATTTTGATTAAGATCCCAAAACCCCTGAGTATGACATGTTCAGAATGATCTTGATAGTTGAGTCAGGATTCAGTTTTAGAGTATTCAGTATGTTATCTGCAAAATGTATAGTCAGCAGATATAGTTCAGGATAGGTTCTGAAGACTCTGAAGAACTCAGTATGTTTCTGAAGAAATTGAAGTTTCAGTATGAAACTGAAGTTTCTGAAGACTCAGTAAGAAACTGAGAATCTGAAGACTCAGTGAGAAATCGAGAATCAAGACTCAAGCAGAAATCGAGATATCAAGACTCAAGATGAAATCGAGATATCAAGACTCAAAGATGAAATCAAGAATCAAGACTCAAGATGAAGATTCAAAGATATCACCAAGATATCTCAGAAGACTCGTAAGACTCTAAAGACTCGTAAGACGCCAAGACTCGTAAGACGTCAAGACTCAAGACTAACTCTCAAGATGTAAGATGTAAGAATCAAGATCAAGAATATCAAGACACACGAGAATTACTAAAGACTCAAGAATGCATCAATGCTCAAGATAAACCGGAATGTTCCGAGGCAACCGAGAATATCTATCCAAGGATGCAACATCGGTAAGATCGTGATTCCTTAGAGAAATAGATATTTGCCAAGACATTCAAATGCGCATAAAAGGAACTAAGTCGAGTGTTGTTAAGGTTATATCAACTCGTAGTTTGTAACCAAAAAGAGCCGCTTGAAGGTGTCTACCTTTAATCGGAGACAAAAAAAGTCAAAAAGAGGAAGACAACAACGCACCATATCGACGACGAATGATGACAGTCTTTGAAAAAGATGTCAGAAGTACAAAGTTCCAGACTGCAAAAGGTGAAGACCGGCTACATGAAAGGCTATTGCCTAAAACGTGTTAGGGAGTTTCAAACCCTAAATATAGTCGTTCATCACACACCATAAGAGGAAACTCACGAAGCTATCTCTCCAACGGATAGTTTTCAAGAGTGACCTTGGTGTATGCCTATAAATACTTGTGACCCTCTACATTGTAAGGTTACGGGAAATTTGTAAGCAACTCAAGAGCTCAAACTTATTATCGCAAAGTTGAAGCACTCGAAAACCCAAGAATTTCCCAAGTGCTTTTATATTGAAGAGAGCTCACTAAACTAAGCCTAGCTTGATAAGACATATCCAAAGCTTAGTCGAGATATCCTAACCCTTTGCATTGTACTTCATTGTAAAGGATATCTCATCCTAGTTGGAAACCAACCGAGAAACCCCAAACCCTTGAGAAGGTAGTTGGAGTGTGTTTGTTGGTGAGAAGAGTTGTAAAGAGTTAGTAAACAATGCGGAGTAGTCAGAAAGCTCTAGAGGAGAAGTTAGTAAGCTACAGAGGTAGTCTGAAAACTTGTTTGTGTTTGAGTAAGTAAACTACGGAGGTAGTCAGAAAGCTCAAGGTCGGGTTGAGTAAAGTAAACCACGTGGAGTAGTCGTAAAGCTCGGGGCCGAGTTGAGTAAGTAAACACGCGAGGTAGTCGTAAAAGCTTCGAAGTGATTAGTGAATTTTCTCGAGGATCGAGAGAGTGGGCGTAGGAGCTTGAGTCTACGAACCACTATAATTGCTATGTTGTTTATTGCTTTTTTTTATCGCTTTAATCATTTGCATTGACTTGAATTTGAAAGCATACTTTTAATCGATATCGGTTGGAATCAATCCATTGAAGTTGCATAACCGAATCACGGCTTAATCACTATTCCATTCGGGAAGGTTTTTGAAAGCTTAAAACGAGTATAAACTAAGGGCCAACCATTCCAAGACATCCCGAAAGTAGCTAGAACAGATAGTTACCAAACCGAACTTACTCTTCCGAGGGTTCAAGAAGTTAGTTATCCGATCCAAGCAACTCAGATCTCTGAAACTTCGAGGACTCGGTTGGGATTATCCGAGGTATCAAAAAGCAATTTCGGCATCACCGCATGCGAGTAGACTTTGACTTAGAGCGATCTGCAGGCTTCTCCGAACCTAATCTTGAGGATTATCGACCCAAGTCGACCTCGAAGAAAAAAAGTTTTAAAAAACCGAACACGTGTATTCCCCCATACACGTGTAAGACTTCGTTTGCACCGGGACCAACAAGTGGTATCGAGCGGTGGTTCAACTTGACCACCGCTTTGTTGACAAAAAGTTTTATTTGCTAAAAATACTTGTGGTCTATCCGAATCGATCTTATTTCTTTGAATTTTTCAAAAGCTCGAGATAAAAATGTCTTCTAAAAACTTCTCATGTTCTCGATTGGAGAACTATGATCTATGGAGATCGAGAATGCGAGGCTCTTTGTATTCCAAACATGAGCGAATGTGGAGAGTGGTCTCTGAAGGGCCATTCAATTTATTGTGGTGAATCCAGGAGGAACGAAGATGAGAGAATTGATCCTAGAAAGCAGAATTTCCTAAGTCGATGACCAACTAACTCCGAGGAGAGAAAGTTAGTCAATCTAGACTACATTGCTAAAGACACACTATACAAAGACAATTGATGACGGTGTGATGGGAATGATCTCTCTTTGTAATCTTGCTAAAGAGATTTGAGATACACTAGTCAGAATGTGCCAAGGCGCACGAGATCATATAAAAGAAAACAAACTTTTCAAAGAGCAATTGGAAAGTTTGATAGTTTTGAAATGGATGATGGTGAATCAATAGACAAATTGGAAGTCAGATTCACTAGCATCATGAATGATCTAAATGCACTTGGAAAGAAATATCCACAAAGAGAAGTTGCATTGAAAATTCTTAGAGGTCTTTCTAAGAAATGGGATATTCATGCAGTGGTGATTGAAAACACCAAGAACATTAATTCAATGCCATACCAACAAGTCTTCTCTGAGCTGGAGGCCTATGAATTTATAATTGATAAGAAATCCAAAATGGCTGACAGCAAAGATGATTCATCATCTAGTAAGAATGTGGCTTTAAAAGCCAAAGATAAAACCTGTAAAACTAGAGAGTCTGAGAACCCCCATGCCAAAAATCAGGATGAGCTTGAGGAAAATTTAGCATTGATGGCAAGGAGGTTTGAAAGACTTAATAGTAGATTTGGAAAATACAAAAGCTATTACAGGAACCACAGGTACCAGAAGAAACCTGAGGACAGATCAACTGAGAAGAAGAAAGACCTGAAAGCTGAGGGATCTTCATCCAAAAGGAAGGACTCCAAGTCCAAAGAAGAAAGTGATCAGGATGATGATACCAACAGATGCTATAATTGCCAAAAGAAAGGTCACTTCCAGTATGATTGTCCAGATTTGAGTGCTAAGGAGAGAAGAGAAAGGCAAGCTAAAAGAGACAAGAAGTTCTCAAGCAAAAAGGCCATGGTTGCAGAAGAAGAACACTCTGAGGAGGGATCTAGCTCTTCAGATGAAATATTCTCAGACAGTGAAAGTGATGACATCTGTCTGATGGCCATTGAGGAGGTAAACTCTTCTTTCTCTGTTGTTGCTCCTACACTAGCACAAGAGTTTTCAAGTTCCACTGAAAACAGTCATTTTGACCTGATGGATTCTTTTGAGAATCTGATGAAGGACTATGCTGTTTTACAAGAACTGCTAAATAAAACTCAAGAGCAGAATAAGGAACTGAAAGCTGAAAATCTAAAATGGAAAGACTCTAGCAATACTGAAATCACTTCTCAATTAATGGGAGCTACTGATGAACTGGATGTTTTGAAAGTACAACTCTCAGAGAAAGAGAAGTTGATAATGACCCTAACTGAAAAGCTAGAGAAATCTACTGAAGAGATTCAGCTAATCAGGACTAAGTTCAATGACCTCTCTGAGAAGCATGAAACTCTACAGAACTGTGAGGATAGTGCACAGAAGAAGTTAACTCTATTGAATAAGGCATCTAATGTAATAGATGAAATTCAGAGTTACTAGAGGTCTGTCACTATAAAATCTGGATTGTGATACATTCCAGGGGGAACCTCACAAGGTCATCTGAATGCTGCATCAAGTAGCAAGAAGACAATCTTTGTAAAACCAGTGGCACCTACACTTCAAACTGAAGTAATACCCAAGGTTGTAGACAAGGGAAAAGGACCTATGGTCTCAATAAAACTGAATGATCGGGTAGGAAAGCCCAAACCTCAGGTAAAGGCTAGAAAACCTGAGCACTCGGTTGGAAAATTTCAGGCAAGTACTTCAAAGCCTCAGGCTAAGAATGCAAACCTGAAAGGCTCCACACTGAACCATCAGAGGAATCCTCAGATGAGAAACACTCAGCAGAGACATTCTCAACTGAAGAAACCAAGTCCTCAGTACACTGAAAGACCCAGATTTCAGTACAGACAACCTGAACCCCACTTGCCTAAGGGTAAAGGTTATCTGAACCCGAGTCAACAAATATTTAGACCGGCTGCACTGAAGCCAAAGCAAATGAACAGAAGGCCTGAACCAAAGAAAAATTCAAAAGCCCATGTTCATGCTAAGGCTAGCACACATACACTGAAAACTGCTAAGGCACCAAGATTAGTAAATGTGTATGTTGATGTTTATGGAAGACAAATTAGCCACTCTAAAGTGATTAGAGTTGTTAGGCAAATTTGGATTCCGAAAGGTACATCTAACCTTGTAGGACCCTACACAAATTGGGTACCTAAAAATTGATCTGTTTTTCAGGAGGAAAACAAGGGCACTAAGCTGATTAAAGATCACATAGCACTGATGAGCAAAGATGAAAAGGCCCCTGATGTATGGTATCTTGACAGTGGATGTTCAAGACATATGACAGGATTCAAGAAGATACTCAGTGACTATGTTGAACAAAGAGGCCCACAGATCACTTTTGGAGATAACTCCAAGGGACAGACTGAAGGATATGGAACTTTGGAAATCGACTCAGTTCATATCCATGGTGTTTCATATGTATCTGGATTGAAGCATAATTTACTTTCAATAAGCCAATTCTGTGATAAGGGTTTTAATGTTGAGTTCTCTAAGAACTTATGTTATGTGAATGATGATACAACACAGAAAGTATTACTGACTGGTACAAGAAAAGGAAATGTGTATCTTGCTGATTGGAGTTCAACTCCTAAAGATACATGTTTGGTTGCTAAAAGTTCCACAGATACCAGTTGGTTATGGCATAAAAGAATGAATCACCTAAATTTCAAAACCCTGAACAAGCTTGCAAGATTAGCTCTTGTAAGAGGGTTGCCTAATGAAGTATTCAGTAAGGAACATATTTGTGATGCGTGTCAGAAAGGAAAACAAATAAGAGCATCATTTAAAAGCAAAGTTGATGTTTCTCTTGAAAAGAATACTTCGATTCATCGTGATATGGATCTTTTGGTCCTATAAACCCGGTGAGCACTAATGGCGGAAATACACATTGGTAGTAGTTGATGACTACTCAAGATATACTTGGGTCATATTCTTACTCAAGAAGAAAAGAGACTCGAATAAAGCTGCCGAATTCATTGAAAAGGCTCAAGATTGAGAAAAATCGAGTGTGGTCAAAATCGATCGACAAAGGGAACTGAATTTATAAATCATATCATATCGATTATTGTGCAAAGAAATGGAATTTCACATGAAACATCACCGCAAGGACCCCTCAACAAAATGGTGTTCTTTGAAAGATGGAACATAACTACGAAAGAAAGTTGCAAGAAGGACAATGATATTTGGTCGATATTCCTAAAAGGTTTTGGGTTTGAATTTGTCAACCTTTGCATGCTACTCTCGGAAGCGGATCCATCTTGACCAAGAGTCAAGGCAAAACACCCTATGAGCTTTGGAATGAAAGGAAGCCTCTTGTTTCTTTTTTTTCGTGTGTTTGGTTGCAAGTGTTTCATACACAATAATGGTAAAGATCGGTTGAAAACATTTGATAGTAAAAGGCGATGAAGGAATATTCTTAGGATATTACGAAGCCAATAAAGCTTTTCGAGTTTACAACCTGTAGGACTCTTATTGTGGAGGAAACACCTCATGTTGTTTTTGATGAATCTACTTGTGTTCGGAAGAAAGCAGGGAACATGATGAGATGAACTGACCAAGAGGATCACCAGATTAAGCTGAAAGCGGAAAGATAAATCATCATTTCGAACGGAAAAGAAGAAGTCAGTCACATCCTATGATTGGAGTGACTCAGACTCAGATAAAGAAGTTCAGGATGGAACTCAGGATGGTGAGACTCAGGAAAACCAACACTCCAAAGGTGACCAATCTGAGCAGACACCGATTCGGACTTCGGTATGTGATGCCAATGAAGATGTGGTCACGGTGAGGTAAATTTCGAATCTATCAACCAAAGGGAACAAATGTCTCGACAATGTTCTCGAATAGAATTTCTCCCGAGGAAGATGATTCCCTTTCTCCTTTTCTGTTGTTCCCTGAGTTTACTGAATTAACTGAACCTAACATTTCAAATGTTGAGGATATTGCTAAAGGGGGAACATCAAGAAGCAAATGGTTAGATAGTCATCCTACAAGTCAGGTTGTGGGTGATCTAACTGAAGGTGTTAAAACAAGAAGGTTCCATGGTGAGAGTGCACTATTCTGCTGCTTCCTATCAGAGAAAGAACCTACTGAGATTGGTGAAGCTCTACAAGATTCTCATTGGATTCTTTGCTATGCAAGATGAAATTTGAATCAATTCTCAAGGAATGAAGTATGGGAGCTAGTAGATAGACACGAAAAGGCACAATGTCATTGGAACCAAGTGGGTTTTTAAGAATAAAAGAGATGAAAACAACAACATTGTAAGAAACAAGGCAAGGCTAGTTGCACAAGGTTATTCCCAAGAAGAAGGCTTGGATTATGATGAAACCTTTGCACCTGTTGCAAGACTAGAAGCCATCAGATTGTTTCTTGCATATGCTGCCCACATGAAGTTCACAGTCTATCAAACGGATGTGAAAAGTGCATTTCTGAGCGGTGTACTTAAAGAAGAGGTTTATGTGGAACAACCTTACGGTTTCAAAGCAGAATGACCAAGTTCTGAGCTCGGAAAAGCTTTGTATGGTCTCAAGCAAGCACCCGAGCATGGTATGATACTCTTTCTCGGTTTCTTATTGACCATGGTTTTGTCAAAGGATCGTTGATAGAACTCTGTTCGGGATAGAAGATGGGGAAGATATCTTACCGGGTTCGGATATATGTTGATGACATCATTTTTGGATCTCAAACCATCACCGTGTGAAAAGTTTTTTCAACACCGATAAAAGGCAAGTTTGAGATGTCAATGATGGGAGAGATGAATTTCTTTCTAGGTCTTCAAGTAAAACAATCAAAGGAAGGAATCTTCATCAACCGGAAAAGTACACCGAGAGATCGATTGCCAAATATGGTGTATGAAGACTGCAATGATTAGGATTTCTATGAATACTAACTACAAGATGGATCCCGATTACGAAGGCAAATCGATGAAGTCATATCGATTATAGAGGAATAATTGGATCATTGCTCTATCTCAAGACAAGTAGGCGGATATAACATTTCTTTGTTGGGATATGTGCAAGATACCAAGCTAATCCTAAAAAGGCTAGTCACATGGAATTTGCCGCCAAAAGATCTTGAAGTATCTTAAGGGCACGATGAATAGAGGATTATGGTATCCGGTGATGATAACCTTGAATTAAGCGGGTTACTCGATGCCGATTATGGAGGTTGCAGAATTGACGGGAAGTCCACTACGAGGAACTTGTCAATTTCTAGGAAATGGTGATATCTTGGTTTTCGGGAAAAATGGACCCCGATGTAAACCAAGATTCATCAGAATTTGAATACATGGGTTGCGAGGAAGAAGGCGTGCTTTCGATTCTTTGGCTCGACAACAATTAAGGGATTATAAAGTTGTAGCCAATGAAGTACCAATATTTTGTGACAATAATAGTGCCATTGCTATTTCACAAAATCCGGTATTGCACACCGGATGCAAGCATGTAGATATCATACATCACTTCGCCGAGAGATCATGTCGAGAAAAAGGACATAAGGATGGAGAAAATTCACACCGATAGCAGAGAGTCGATATCTTGACTAAACCTTTGGTGAATCAAGATTTGGGAACTTTCGATTGAATTAGGGATGTTAGATCGGTGTATAGAGTAAAATCTGAAAAATTGAAGGTTTTCGGATGCATGAAGTTTTCTCGAATTCTAATGAGAAACTCGGGATAAAATGGAAATCTTTGAATCGAGTCGAAACTCAGTTCTTGAAGGTCAAGATTTCGATGAAGTATCTTGAACCCATTCAAGATTTCGATTATTATCTTGACATTTTATCAAGATCATTACTTTCGATAAAGAAGACCGATAGAGAAATTAGTCTGAAGAAGTAATGACTCATGCGACTCATTTATTGCTTAAGTGAAGCTCAGTAATCATTTGCAATAAATACAAAACACCTAAGGAATGTTTTTGGGCGGGATCTTTTGAAATTCCGAAGAAGGTCAGCGATCATTTAATGCTTACATTAATGACCAATGAGGATATTTTGGCGGCTTACTTTTCAGAGATCGTCTGTTCGTATACCCGATTAATCGGCGATTAATCTCAACCGTTGCTTTTCACCTAACCAACGCGATTCCCCACGATCTTGAAACTATTTATACCCCAATAAGCCATTCAAGCCAAAATTTATCAAACCCTTCGTTCCCAAAATCCTCTGCAAAATAAATCCCTTTGCCCAGAAAACTCCAAACCCTAAAACTTCAATTCTTCATATCCAAAATGGCCCCAACCCTGTTCGAAAGATTAGCCAAAACCAACAAACCCTGGTACGAGTTCGTTGTCTCGCTCGATAGCACATCCAACTCCAAACCAGAAGAGGAGGCTCTCCATATGATTTGATTGGCCAAACTCACTCATCTCGTCGCAAGCCGACCAGACCAAGAGTACTCAAAAGAGGTAATCAAGTTCATCTATAACTTGAGGATAGATGAAGAGGATGGTATGCATTCTGAGATTACTGTATCACATTTAGAGCATTCGTCCAAATACATCGATTTTGAGAGGGAATTGTATATAATTCCGAAGAATTTAAATGATGTTTTTGAGCTTTGTGATAAAGGAGAGGATCCTGCTATGTATATGTTGGGTAGAGAGCAGGAGTATTTAGATAGGATTGCTGAGAATCCTGTTAAATTTGAGGCTACACTGCATAAGAGGCATTTGAAGCCACAATATAGAGTCTTGATGAATATTGTGAGCAAAAGCATCATGAGCCTTGCGGGGAGTTTTGAACAGATCAGTACCCCGAAGCTCCGATTGATGGCGGCGATCGAGGCCTCACCCACCACTGACTTCAACTGGCTCAAATTCTTGATTCAGATGGTGAGTGAGCAAGCCAAAGTCTTCAAGAAGGTTGACGGGGCTATCACGATCAAAGGCAAGATCCACCATGCCACCAAAATAGCATTTATTTTGGAGATGTGCAGAGAAGAGGAGGATATCTTCGCCAATTCGACCCCATTCCCCAAGTCCTAGATGCTCTTCAAGCCCATTGCTGTGAAGAAGCAGGCCATCAGAGGGAAGAAAGAAAAGAAAGTAGAATCACCAAAAGCTGCTGCTGCTGAAGAGAACCAACAAACCAGGGGGAAGGTTTTGTTGGAGTCGAAGAAGAAGCAGGGTGTAAAAATGATGAAGCAGAAGAACCTTGCTCCAAAGCGCAGAAGATTGGTGGTTCTCACCGATGAAGATGGCAGTGATTCTGAAGAAATTCAACCTGAGGGCCAAACCGCTCAGAATTCGCCATTGCAAGTTTTGGCTCAGGTTATCTCTAAGGCGCGGGAGCAGTGAGGAGTGGTCTTCTCACGAGGTGCTTGAGACTTATTTCGGTTCGCATAAAATTTCTCGGGAAATTTTTAAAGGAACTCGAGCCTCGAGAGATTCCTACCAAGGATGTGCTTGCTTTCGAAGACGAAGAGTCAACTCGAGTCAATCGAGGATATGCCACTTCGGGCCCAGAACCCACTCGGATCTGGCGAGGACTGACCGCACAACATCGGGGATGTTGTTGACACTCAAAAGTACTTATTCTTGATGAGCTCTGGTGATCTACTTGATCCTCACCGATGCTTCGGAACGAACGTAAAGCTCGAGATGGAAGAAGGGCGGTCAAGAAACCGAAGTGGAGGAGCAAGGGGGGAAGTTCCATCTTGACCGCTACCCCGAGCTTCGGCTCATTCCTCGATCTGCAAGATATCTTCTTCAGATTAAGGTCGACGGTTTTCATCCTCAATCGACTCTTCCTGGAGATGCTTGATATTGCCGCATTCGGAGGGAAGATGGTGGAATGAGGGAGACAACCTTCCCGATCGACTTCTCAGATTCAGGAGGACAAAGCTCGGGATGAAAAATTCGATTTTGATGAGTCGGTTCGAGAAGAAGATAATGAGAGGAAAGCTACCGAGGTTGGTGCCCTAGCGGCCAGAGATAAATTTCAAGATGGGGACCAACAGGAGATGCCGAGGATCGATCTCGGATGGAGAAGGAAACTTCAGGCCGATCAACTCCGAAATCACCAAACCTCGATCGGTTAGCACTCTCAGTACCTTTTGGCACTATTAACAATTATGCCAAAGTTCTTGAAAGTTCTATCTTTAATTTCAATTGTTCGATGTCTGACCGAGGCTCAGTGAGATGGAGCTCGGGGATGAAGCTGAAAAAGTGCGAGACCGACCCTCGGGTTGTGTCTGAACCTCAAGATGATCAATCAGCACAGAAGGTGCAGAAGGTTCCTGAGATCGGCCTCACTCCCTTGATGGAGAAGCTTGAGAAGGTTGAGCCAATGATGAACAAAATTGCTCAGATGGAAGAAACATTGGCCAGCCAAGCTCAGAAGATGGAGAATCTTAGTCACTCTTCAGAACTGATGCAAATCCAAAACACTCTGACCTCCACAGATGACCTCCATGGAAGATAAGTGAATGAAAATTTGGGGGAGTCATACGAGTCTTTGGAACCCAAATGTATAAGCACCGAGAGAACTGCATTTCTAGAGGTGAAATTGGAAGAGAGGAATGAAGTGATGATCAAATCTGCTGTTGAGGAAATGAGCTCAATGCTCATGACCAAGATGACAGAGATGTTTAAAGATGCTCTCTCTGACCAGTTTGCCCATCTCTCTGAAGAATTTTTTGTGCCTAAGAACCACATCAGGAGGCTGGAAGACGAACAAGATCAGATAGCAGGAGAGGTGCGTTGTGTGAGCAGAGAACAATATCACATGGACACAGCACTCTCCAGAATTCTTCCAAATTACGGTGCCAAGAAGGGGGAAAAGGAAGGTGAAGACTTCAGGAAGTTATTGACACGTACTTTGAAGAAAAAGGCGCAGAAAGATGCTGAAATGTATAACCTATCCAAAGCCTTGAAGGAAGTCGAAGCTACTGACAAACTAAAGTTCGTTCAGGTGGAGAAGACTATCTACACTCGAGTTTCTGAGGAAACCATGCTTGATGTTGCAAGAGAGATTTTGAGTGCTAGAGCTAAGGTTGGAACAAGCCATGCTGCTGCTGAATTGCCTATGAAGAGAAAAGCCTTGGGCATTGTTCAACCTGAAAGCAAGCGTGCTAAGGCTTCTAAGCCAGTGCAGAGAAAGCTGATTGGAGAATTGGAAGAGTCTGCAGGTCAGCAGAAGAAGAAAGTCTTCAACACGAAGAATGCTCAAGACACTCCGGCAGAACAAATTTAAGAAAGCGGTGCCGGTCTCGAGGCGTGCTGTGATCGAGAAGAAGCGAAGAAGATTTGAAGCGAAGGAGTGGATTCAAAAAGTTTTGCGAGCAAAAGGAGAGAGACATCAAAAGCATGAAGTGGCCACACGTTGACAAATGGATGCCTATCAAATTCAACGATGTGTGGGAAGAGGTCAAGAGAACCGCCGGGTTCTATTATGATGTCTTTCGAGGAGTGGAGAGGGAAAGCTTCGATCGAATGAAGCGTTCATTGAATATCTCTAACCTTCTATCCAAAATATCTCCAAAGTTGGATGAACCTTGCGGATGAAGGAGAGAGTGCGAGATAGTAGCCCCCCGGTCCATATTCCTACCCTCCTCCAAGACTTGGTAATGGCTTGGTGAATGAGAAGGCCATTACTCAAGAAATTGCTCGATTATACCGGGTGATTGGGTTTGACGAAGCTTGATCCAGATATCATTAAGGAAAAAATGAACGAAGAAAGGTATTTGAATGTTCGACCTGGAGGTGCCCGCTGATGAAGTTGAAGAAGAAGCAAACTGAAGAGTAGAAGACTGAAGAGCCAAATCTGAAGACTGAAGACTGAAGACTCTGAAGATTCTTGTAATCTTTAAATTTTTTGTCTTTTTGATTTTGTTGATAAGACTCATTGTAATCTGTAACGGTATACCAATCATCTATGAAAACTTATCATTTATGCTCAAAAGATAATATCTCATTATCTTATTTACATGTCCTTTATATTTGATATGCTGAATGAATGTCTCTGAATTAATTGTTTAAGTATTTGGTGATGAACTATTTAAGAAGATTCATTACTGAAGAAATTGTTAATTGTTGGGAGACTCTCTGAAATTGTTGGGAGATTCTCTGATTTAAGAAATTGTTGGGAGACATAACCAATCTTGTAATAGGATAAACTGAAACCTTAGTATAGGTTATATGTTTGTAACAAGATAGATTTTGGCATCATCAAAAAGAGGGAAATTGTTGGGAGGTGAATTTAATAAAAGATATATGATTTTGATTAAGATCCCAAAACCCCTGAGTATGACATGTTCAGAATGATCTTGATAGTTGAGTCAGGATTCAGTTTTAGAGTATTCTGGATGTTATCTGCAAAATGTATAGTCAGCAGATATACTTCATGATAGGTTCTGAAGACTCTGAAGAATTCAGTATGTTTCTGAAGAAACTGAAGTTTCAGTATGAAACTGAAGTTTCTGAAGACTCAGTAAGAAACTGAGAATCTGAAGACTCAGTGAGAAACTGAGAATCTGAAGACTCAGTGTGAAACTAAGATACTGAAGACTCAGTATGAAACTGAGATATCAAGACTCAAGATGAAATCAAGAATCAAGACTCAAAGATGAAGATTCAAGATATCACCAAGATATCTCAGAAGACTCGTAAGACTCAAGACTCGTAAGACGTCAAGACTCAGAGAAGACGCCAAGACTCAAGATGTAAGATCAAGAATCAAGATCAAGAATATCAAGGCACAAAGAATACTCAAGACTCAAGAATGTATCGGACATTCAAATCGATAAAAACTGAATGTTCCGAGGCACTGAGAATATCTATCTGAAGGATGCAATACTGAGAAGATCGCGATTCCTTAGTGTCGGTCCCGGTGTAAACGAGTCTTACACGTGTATGGGGGGGAATACACGTGTTCAGTATTTTTAAAACTTTTTTCTTCTTTGAGGTCACTTGGGTCGGATAGTCACGAAGATTAGGTTACGAGAAGCATGAGATCGCTCCCGAGTCAAAGTTCATCGAGATGTGATCTGAAGTGCTTTTCGGATACCTCAGATAATCCCAACTGAGTCCTGAGTGTCAGAGATCCTGAGTGGCTTGGATCAGATAAGGCATTGAACTAATGTTCTTGGTGTTTTCAATCACCACTGCATGAATATCCCATTTCTTAGACAGACCTCTAAGAATTTTCAATGCAACTTCTCTCAGTGAATATTTCTTTCCAAGTGCATTTAGATCATTCATGATGCTAGTGAATCTGACTTCCAATTTGTCTATTGATTCACCATCATCCATTTCAAAACTATCAAACTTTCCAATTGCCTTTGAAAGTTTTTTTTTTTTTATATGATATGTGCCTTGGCACATGCAATGACTAGTGTATCCCAAATCTCTTTAGCAGTATTACAGTGAGAGATCATTCCCATCACACCATCGTCAATTGTATTCTATAGTGTGTCTTTTGCAATGTAGTCTAGATTGACTAACTTTCTCTCCTCAGGAGTCAGTTGGTCATTAGACTTAGGAAATTCTGCTCAGGATCAATTCTCTCATCTTCATTCTCCAGGATTCACCACAAAGAACTGGAATGGTCCTTGAGAGACCACTCTCCACATACACTCATGTTTGGAATACAGATGAGCCTCCATTCTCAGTCTCCATAGGTCATAGTTCTCCACTGAGAACATGGGAAGTTTTTTAGAAGACATTTTTCTAATCTTTTGAAAAGTAAAAAATTTAAACAAATAAGATCGATTCGGATAGACCACAAGTATTTTTGAAAATAAAACTTTGGTGTCTGAGTGGTCAAGTTGAACCACTTTTCGATGATACCACTTATGGGTCCCCGGTAAAGCGAGTCTTACACGTGTATGGGGGGGAATACACGTGTTGGTGTTTTTAAAACTTTTTTTCTTCGAGGTCACTTGGGTCGATAGTCCCCAAGATTAGGTTCTAGAAGCACAGATCGCTCCGAGTCAAAGTCTCCATCGAGGCACGTGATCCCGAAATGCCAGATAGATACCTCGGATAATCCCAACCGAGTCCGAGTGTGTCGAGATCCCGAGTGGCTTGGATCGGATAACTAACTTCATGAATCCTCGTAAGAGAGTTCGGTTTGATAACTATCTGTTTCTAGCTACTCGGTCGTCTTGAATGGTTGGCCCTTAGATTATACTCGTTTTAAGCTTTCTTTGAAAACCTTCCCTTAATTGAAATAGTGATTAGGTTGTGATTCACTTATGCAACTTCGATTGGATTGATTCAAATGAATATCGATTGAAAAGTATGCTTTCAAAACAAGTTAATGCATCGATTAAAATGCGGATAAGGAAAGCGATAAAGAACACAACAATTATAGTGGTTCGGAGACTCAAGCTCCTACGTCCACTCTCCCTAACTCTTGAGAGAAATTCACTATCAACCGAGCTTTCGACTACCTCGTAGTTTACTTACTCAACTTCATTACTGAGTTTTACGACTACTCGCGTAGTTTACTCACTCAACCCGACCTTGAGTTTTTTCGACTACCTCCGTGGTTTACTTACTCAATCACACACAAGTTTTCGACTACCCCAGCAGCTTACTAACTTTTCCTCTAGAGTTTTTCTAACTACTCCAGCGTAGTTTACTAACTCTTTACAACTCTTCTCACCAACAAACACACTCCAACTACCTTCTCAAGGGTTTGGGGTTTCTCGGTTGGTTTTCAACTAGGATGAGATATCCTTTACAATGAAGCACAATGCAAAGGGTTAGGATATCTCGACTAAGCTTTGGATAAATCTTATCAAGCTAGGCTTAGTATAGTGAGCTCTCTTCAATATCGAAGCACTTGGGAAATTCTAAGTTTTTCGAGTGCTTTAACTTTTTGCAAGAATAAGTTTGAGCTCTTGAGTTTGCGTATAAATTTCCGTAACCTTACAATGTAGAGGGTCACCGGTATTTATAGGCATACACCAAGGTCACTTTTTGAAAACTATCCGTTGGATAGATACCCGTGAGTTCCCTCTTGTGGTGTGTGAAAACGGCTATATTTAGGGTTTGAAACTCCCTAACACGTTTTAGGTAATAGCTTTTCATGTATTTGGTCTTCACTTTTTGCGATCTGGAACTTTTGTACATCGACATCTTTTTTTTGACACATGACCTGTCGATTGTCGGTATGGTACAATGTCGTCTTCTTCTTTTTGACTTTTGTCTCCGGTTAAAGGTAGACACCTTCAGCGGCTCTTTTTGGTTACAAACTCGAGTTTGATATAACCTTAACAACACGCCGACTTAGTTCCTTTTATGCGCATTTGAATGTCTTGGCAATATCTAACTTCTTAAGGAATCACGATCTTCTCAGTATTGCATCCTTTAGATAGATATTATCAGTGCCTCGGAACACTTTCGAGTTCATCTTGAGCATTGATATATTCTTGAGTCTTGATAGTCTTGTGCCTTGATACTTTTGATCTTGATTCGTTCTTGATCTTTGTGTCTTGAGTCTTACGAGTCTTGAGGTCTTCGAGTCTTGAGGTCTTACGAATCTTTGTAGTTTATCTTGGTGATGTCTTTGAGTCTTCGTCTTGAGTCTTGATTTACTCGATATTATCTTGAAGTCTTGATATCTCGATTTCATCACGAAACTTCGGATACTTGAAACATCTTGAGTTCTCCGAGTCTTGAGAATCTATCTAAACTATGTCTGCGACTATACATTTTGCGAGATAACATCTGAATACTCTAAAGCCGAATCCTGACTCAACTATCAAGATCATTCTGAACATGTCATACTTAGGGGTTTTGGGATCTTAATCAAAATCATATATCTTTATTGAATTCATCTCCCAACAATTTCCCCCTTTTTGATGATGCCAAAACCTATCTTGTTCCAAACATAAAACATATACTCAGGTTTCAGTTTATCCTGTTACAAGATTGGTTGTCTCCCAACAGTTTCTTAAATCAGAGAATCTCCCAACAATTTCAGAGTTTCTCAGCAGTTTAATCATTCAACAATTTCTTCAGTAATGAATCTCTTTAAATAGTTCATTACCAAATACTTACATAAATTTTTCAAAATTCAGACAATTTCCCCCATAACATCATACATTCAGGCATATCAAAATAAAAGACATGTAAATAAGATAATGAGATATTATCTTTTGAGCATAATGATAAATCTTCATTGATGATGAGTATACCATTTACAGATTACAATGAGTTTATCAACAAAATCAATAAGACAAAAATTTAAAGATTCTGAGAATCTTACGAGTCGAGTCTTGGTCTTGATTTGGCTCTTGGTCTTACGCTCTTGGTTTGCTTCATTCTCAACTTCATCGATTGGGCACCTCCGGATCGAACATTTGAAGAATCTCTTCTTGACTCATTTCTTTCCTTGATGATGTCGGACTATTTCTGTTAGACCCAATGTGACCCGACATCTTGAGCAATCTCTTGAGTAATGGCCTTCTCATTCACCAAGCCATTATCAAGTCTTGGAGGAGGATAGGAATATGGACGGGGCTACTATCGTACTTCTCCTTCATCCCAAGGTTAATCACTCTGTAGATACTTTGGATAGAAGGTAAGGAGATACTCAATGAATGTTTCATTACGATCGAGCCTTCCCTCTCCATTCCACGAGAACATCATAATTGAACGGAAGGTTCTCTTGACTTCTTCCCACATATCGTTGAGTTTAATGGGCATCCATTTATCAGCAATGGGGGCCACTTTAAGCGCTTTTGATGTTCCTTTCCTCTTGCTCATAAACTTCACGAATTCACTCCTTAAACTTACGCTCTTCGTCTATCTTCTTTCTGATCACAGATGCTCCTGAGATCGAGGCAGCAACTTTCTTAGCTTGTTCCATTTGGAGTGTCTTCAGAGCATTTCTAGTATTGAAGACTTTCATCTGAGGTTGAGACTCAGATTCTTCTTTCTCTTCATCATCCAGAATCAGCTTTCTCTGGATTGGCTTAGGAGCCTTCGCACGCTTGCTTTCAGGTTGAACAACGCCCAAGGCTTTCCTCTTCATAGGTAATTCAGCAGCAGCCTGGCTTGTTCCAACTTTTGCTCTAGCACTCAGTTTCTCTCTTGCAACATCAAGCATGGTTTGCTCAGAAACTCGAGTGTAGACAGGCTTCTCCACCTGAGCAAACTTTAACTTCTCAGAAGTTTCGACTTCTTTTAAGGCTTTGGCTAAATTATACATTTCAGCATCTTTTTTAGTTTTTTCTTCTCCAAAGTCGTGCCATGAACTTTTTACGAGATCTTCGCTTCCTTTTCCCCTTCTTGGCATCGTAATTTGGAAGAAGTGCGGAGAGTGTTGTGTCCATGTGATATTGCTCTTTGCTCACGGTGAATTTCTCCCGCTATCGATCTTGTTCGTCTTCAGCCTCCTTGGATGGTTCTTGGCCTCATAAAATTCTTGAGATAAGTGGGCAAAGGCCCGGCGGATAGTGCTTCTTTGAACATCTTTGTCATCTTGGTCATGAGCATTGAGCTCATTTCCTCAACAAGCGAGACTTTATAGCACCTCATTCTTTTTGCCGGTTTCACCTCTAGGAAATCGAGAACTCTCGCGGTGTTTACGCTTGGTTCATCACTTAACTTCGGCCTTGACTCCCTCGAACTTCTCATTCGGCTTTTCTTCCATGGAGGTCATCTAGGTGGTCGAGTGTTTTGAATTTGCACACTACGAAGAGTGACTAAGACTTTCCATCTTTTGAGCTTGATTGGCCAGCGTCTCTTCCATCGAGCAATTTTGATCATCATTGGCTCAACCTTCTCAAGTTTTTCCATCAAGGAGTGAGATCAATCTCGGGAATCTTACGCACTTCTGTCTTTGTCGATCATCTCAGGTGCCTCGGCCGTCACGAGCTCCGGTCTCAAGCCCGAGCCTCGGTCATTTATCGGACAATTGAGAGTTAAAGATAGGACTTTTCGATAACTTTGGCATAATTGTTAATAGTGCCAAAAGGTACCAAAGAGTTCTAACCACCGAGGTTGACCAATTTCGGTTGATCATGACGAAGTCTCCTTTTCCATCAACTTCTCAACATCTCCTGTTGGTCCCCATCTCCATCTTTAGATTTGTCTCATTTGCTTTCGGGGCACCAACTTCGATTGCTCTCCTTTTCGACCAACTTCTTACGAACTAGCTCATCAAAATCGGAGTTTTTCATCACGAGCTTTGTCCTCCCGAACCCCGAGAAGTCGGTTAGGAAGGTTGTCTCCTCATTCCACGGTCTTCCCCTCCGAATCTTTGCAATATCAAGCATCTCGGGAAGAGTCTCGATTGAGGATGAATCTGATTGTCCTTAATCAAGAAAAACATCTTGCGGATCGGGTATGAAATGAAGCTCGGGGTAGCGGATCAAGAATGAACCGTTCCCCCTTGCTCCTCCACTCGCCTTCTTGACTTCTCCTTCTTCCATCTTGGGCTCTCTGGTTCAGTTGAAACATCTGCTAAGGGATCAAGAAGTAGATCACTCAGGAGCTCATCAAGAATATTCTGCTCCTGAGCCTCAGCAGCATCTGAAGTTTGTGCGGTCAGGTCCTCAGTTTGCATCTGAGAGGGTTCTGAGGCCTGAGTTGGCATATCCTCAGTTTGAATCTGAGTCGGCTCGTCTTTTGTCGAGCTGCACCCGAGATCGACTCGCATGGCTCCGAGGTAGGTATCTCGAGGTCTCGAGCTCATTTAAAAATTTCCTGAGAAATTTTATCTGAACCTAGCGATGTCTCGAGCACCTCAGAGAAGACCTGCTCCTCAGTCTGATCCTGAGTCCTCGAGATAACCTGAGCCAATACTTGTAATGGTGAACTCTGAGCGGTTTGGCGCTCCGGTTGAATCTCGTCAGAATCACTTTCATCTTCATCGGTGAGAACCACCAATCTTCTGCGTTTTGGAGCAAGATCCTTTAGTTTCAACATCTTTGCTCCCTGCTCCATCTTTGCCTCCAACAAAACCTTCCACCTGGTTTATTGAGTCTCTTTTTCAGCCCATAGAATCGGTGATTCAACCTTCTTTTTCTCTCTCCCCCGATGACACTGCTTCTTTGCAAAGAATGGGTTTAAAGAGAATTTTGGATTTAGGGAATGGGGTCGAATTGGCGAAGATATCCTCCTCCTCTCTGCACATCTCCAAAATGTAAGCAATTTTGGTGGCATGGTGGATCTTGCCTTTTATTGAGATCGCCCCGTCAACCTTCTTCAAAATTTTGATCTGCTCACTCACCGTCTGAATCAGAAATTTCAGCCAGTTGAAGTCAGTGGTGGGTGAGGCCTCTATCCGACCATCGATCGAGCTTCGAGAGTCTTGATCTGCTCAAAACTCCCATAAGACTCATGATGCATTTACTCACAATATCCATCAATACACGCGATATTGTGGCTTTAAGTGCCTCTTATGCAATGTCGCCTCAAACTTAACAGATTCTCATCAATCATATCTAAGTATTCTGCTTTCTCTGCCCGACATATACATCGTAGGATCCTCTCCTCTATCACGAGCTCAAAAACATCATTGATTTTTGGGGTTATGTACAAATCCCTTTCAAAATCGGCGTATTTGGACGAATGCTCTAAGTGTGATCTGATGTCGAAGAATTCATCTGATCCTCTTCATCTACCTTCAAGTTATAGATGAATTCGATTACCTCTTTCGCAAACTCTGATGCAGTGGGTTTTGCGATTAGTTGAATGAGTTTAGCTTGATCGAATCATATCGCGAGCCTCCTCTTACGGCTTTGAGTTGGTTGTGCTTTCGAGTGAAACAACGAACTCGTACCACGGCTTGTTGGTTTCGGCTAATCTGTCGAACAAGGTTGGAGCCATTTTAGAGATGATTTGAGAAATGAAGCTTTAGGGTTTAGAAATTTCTGGGCAAGGGGATTTATTTGCAGAGGATTTGGAACGAAGGGTTTAATAAAATTTTGGCTTGAAAGGCTTCTTAGGGTATATATAGCTTTGAGATCGTGGGGAATCGTGTTGGTTAGGTGAAAAACAACGGTTGAGATTAATCTCCGATTAATCGGGTATATGAACCGATGATCTCTGAAAAGTAAGCCGCCAAAACATCCTCATTGGTCATTAATGTAGCAGAGCATTAAATATTTATTGACCTTCTTTGGAATTTGAAACGATCGCCTAAAAAAACATTCCTCGGTGTTTTGTATTTATTGCGAATGATTTCTGAGCTTCACTTAAGCAATAAATGAGTTGCATGAGTCATTACTTCTTGGACTAATTTTTCCTCTATCGGTCTTCTTGAGTCTTGACCTTGATAAAAATGTCGATTATAATCTTTGAAATCTTGAAATGGTACATTTTGCTCTTGAGTACTCACCTTCAGTAAATTTGAGTTTCTCGAGACTCAGTTCAGTATTTCCATTTTTTCCTAAGCTTCTCAGTAGAGTCTGAGAAAACTTCATGCTTCTGAAAACCTTCAATTTTTCATATTTTACTCTATACACCTGGTTCTAACATCCCTAATTCAACTGAAAGTTCCTGGAATCTTGATTCAGCCAAAGGTTTAGTCAAGATATCGGCTCTCGCTTATCGGTATGAATTTTCTCCATCCTTATGTCCTTCTTTCTCGACATGATCTCTCGATGAAGTGATGTCGATATCCACATGCTTGCATCACGGTGTGCAATCTGGGATTTTGTGAAATAGCAATGGCACTATTATTGTCACAAAATATTGGTACTTCATTGGCTACAACTTTATAATCCCTTAATTGTTGTCTGAGCCAAAGAATCGAAAGCACTTGACTTCTGTGACCATATATTAAACTTCATGTAGTACTTGTTTGCTCTTGAGGGCTGTTTTCTTGAAAAACCAAGATATCGGCTTACTTCCTAGAAATTGACAAGTTCCTGAGGTGGACTTCTGTCAATTCTGCAACCTCCATAATCAACATCTGAGTAACCACTTAACTTAAGGTTATCATCAGCTGGATACCATAATCCTCTATTCACTGTGCCTTTAAGATACTTCGGTATCTTTTTGGCAACTTCCATGTGACTAGCCTTAGGATTTGCTTGGTATCTTGCACATATCCCAACAAAGAAATGTTATATCCGGCCTACTTGTTGTGAGATAGAGCAATGATCCAATGATTCCTCTATAATCGGTATGGCTCACTGATTTGCCTTGGAATCAGGATCCATCTTGTAGTTAGTATTCATGGGAATCCTAAGCGTATTTGCAAGTCTGTACACCATATTTAGCAATCGGATCTACGGTGTATTTTGCACGGTTGATGAATATTCCTTCCTTTGATTGTTTCACTTGAAGACCTAGAAAGAAATTCATCTCTCCCATCATTGACATCTCAAATTTGCCTTTCATCGGTGTTGAAAACTTTTCACACACGGTGATGGTTTGGAGATCAAAAATGATGTCATCAACATATATCTGAACTAGTCGGATATCTTCCCCATCTTCTATCACGAGCGAGTTCTATCAATCATCCCTTTGACAAAACCATGGTCGAAGAAAGCCGAGAAAGAGTATCATACCATGCTCACGGGTGCTTGCTTAAGACCATACAAAGCTTTTCGAGCACGTAAACTTGGTCATTCTGTTTTGAAACCAAGAGGTTGTTCCACATAAACCTCTTCTTTAAGCACACCGTTCAGAAATGCACTTTTCACATCCATTTGATATCTTTGTGAACTTCATGTGGGCAGCATATGCAAGAAACAATCGATGGCTTCTAGTCTTGCAAGCGGGTGCAAAGGTTTCATCATAATCCAAGCCTTCTTCTTGGGAATAACCTTGTGCAACTAGCCTTGCCTTGTTTCTTACAATGTTGTTGTTTTCATCTCTTTTATTCTTGAAAACCCACTTGGTTCCAATGACATTGTGCCTTTTCGGTCTATCTACCCGGCTCCCATACTTCATTTCTTGAGAATTGATTCATTTCATCTTGCATGCTTGATAATCAATGAGAATCTTGTAGAGCTTCACCAATCTCGATTAGAGGTTCTTTCTCCGATAGGAAGCGGTGAGAATAGTGCACTTTCACCTTGGAACCTTCTTGTTTTAACACCTTCGGTTAGATCACCCACAATCGATTTGTAGGATGACTATCTAACCATTTCCTTCTTGATGTTCTGTTTCAAAAGTGTCCTCAACATTTGAAATGTTAGGATTTCGTAAACAATTGTCGAGACATTTGTTCCCCTTTGGTTGAAAGATTTGAGAATTTCGAGACATTTGTTCCCCTTTGGTTGATGACCACATCTTCATTGGCATCACATCTTCACCGAGTCCGAAGCGGTGTCTGTTCAGATTGGTCACCTTTAGAGTGTTGGTTTTCTGAGTCTCACCATCACGATTTCCATTCGAACTTCTTTATTCGAGTCCGAGTCACTCCAATCATAGATAGTGGTGACTTCTTCTTTTCGAGTTCGATGGATGATTTATCTTTTGTTTTGGGCTTAATCTGGTGATCCTCTTGGTGGGTTCATTTGCATCATGTTCTGTTTCTTCCGAACACAAGTAGATTCATCAAAAAACAACATGAGGTGTTTCCTCCACAATAAGAGTCTTCTGGGTTGTAAACTCGAAAGTTTTTCTTGACTTGAGAATATCCTAAGAATATTCCTTCATCGACTTTTACTATCAAATGTTTTCAACTGATCTTTACCATTATTGTGTATGAAACACTTGCAACCAAACACACGAAAAAAAAAAAACAAGAGGCTTCCTTTCATTCCAAAGCTCATATGGTGTTTTTGCCTTGACTCTTGGTCACATGGATCTATTACGAGAGTAGCATGTAGTGTTGGTGACTTGACCCAAAATCTTTTAGGAATATCATCTTAAATCATTGTTGCGATTTTAGTTTTGATGAGTTACATTCAAAACATTAAAGAACACCATTTTGTTGAGGGGTCCTGCGGATGATGTTTCATGTAAAATTCCATTCTCTGCCCAATAATCGGATATGATATGATTTATAAACGGGTTTTTTGGACGGATCTAATTTTGACCAGCGAGATTTTTTCTCATTCTTGAGATTTTAATGTGAGCGATTTTATTTGAGTCTTTTTCTTAAAACCCATTTAAGAATATGACATAAATATTTATAGTCATCAACTACTACCAATGTGTATTTCCGCCATTAGTGCTCTCGGTTTTATAGGAAAAGAGATGTTCTTCATCATTTCTCTTGTTATGCTTTTACTTTGTATTTTTCGTAATTTTTTTATTATTTTGAAATAAATTGTTTATCATTCGATGCTTTAAATATGATTGAATGTTATATATATTTGATGAATAATGTTCAATAATTATCAACTTGTGTTTTTTGTAGTTAATTTAGTGATACCCGATCACGAAGATTAAATTAACGATCCTTGTAACTATAAGTACGCCCATTCACGACCTAGATGGAAATGAACAACCATCGCGAAAAGGTTGAGGTGTAAGGCTCGGATTGGTTTGTCTTGACCAAGAGATTACACTAGTGCATGTGATCTTGTTGAATAGGACCTCTGAGGAGGATAAATTCTTGGAACTGAACAAGGAAGAATTAGACCTCGGTGGTTCGTTGTTTCTTAACCTTTCGTCCCTTAAATAGGATCACATGGGATTGGTAACTATTGCTTTGACTTATCATGGGTAGCGAATCGAGAGAGATTCAATACTTTTTATCTTGGGCAATATTATTGGTCACATGTGATTGCTAAGATTTAATACGAAGAATCGTGTGCAAAACGCTTGCTTGATTTGCCCCCCTTGGGAGGTTCATAAGCTTTATCATACCAAATCTTGCAAGTGGAATTTGTTTTCGGTATGGATAATAATGTTGAACCGTTCCTCGACCAAGGACAAAAGATATTAATTAACGGAAAGCTGGATGTGGCTTGAATTAATTAATGGGCTAGATGATCTTAAAACGGAAATAATGACCGGGAGCCATAAACGGTAATATGGGTTAAGATGGATAGTCAATATTAATTATGTAGTGGGATTAATTAATATTTATGGGCTTGAATTATATCAAATGGCTCAATATTAGATATTCAAGATCCTTTAGAAGAAGAAAATCTTAATTCTCCTAAAGGAAATTAAAAGCCCAACATATAGTCCAATATTCATGAAAAAAGGTGATTAAAATAAAATAAATATTGTTGCTTATATTTCCCCATTATTTTCAAAAATTATGAATAAAAAAGGAGAAAGATTTTTCTTTGAATTTTGTTATGGAATGAAGATATGTATTCTTGGAATACAAGATTATCTCATTAAATTCAAGAAATCTCCCACTTGGTTATTCATAAGAGAGATTTCGAATTTTTTTGGAAAATAGAGGACAAGAAAGATTTTCTTGAAAAGATATTATGGAAGATATGTATTTCTTGAAATACAAGAATATCTCATAAATTCAAGAAGATCTAAATCTTGGAATCTTGCTCAAATTTAGAAAATTATACCATAAAATAGAGGAGGTGGATTTTTGTGGAATATTTTAATTATGGGAAAAAGAATATATGGGATATATTCAAGATTTCTTGGTGACCAAGAAAAGTCTTTTTCCCACATTGAAAAACCACCAAAATTTCGTGCCCCCTCCTCTCCTATAAATAAGGGGATGATTAGTTCATTCCCAAGTACAATTCCATGTCTTTGGAAATATTAGCAAATCCACATAAGTGGTGCAACAAAGTTTATTTTTTTTTTTTTGTTAATTGTTCAAGTATCCTTCCATTTTGTTGAGGGGGCTAAGGGAATACTTCATGTAAGTCCTTTTGGTTAGTCCGTCCGACCAATATGATTTATAATCTCGAGTTCCTTTGTACGTCGATTTTTAAACCCGTAGATTTTTCTGGGTTTTACGTGGCTTTTTATATGCATGATATGTTGTTGCAATTATTATTTGAATTAATATAGGATTAATTCATGCTAGTAATAATTAATGAATTAAATTTGTATTTAAATATTCACCATTAATAGATCCGTGGTGAATCATTCCCCAACAAGAGATCCATATGCGATAATGAAGTATTCTTTCGGTAGAAACTTCAACTTTGCTTTTTAAATGATGCTTTAACTTGTTTTCCTTTACGCAAGCATCACAAATGTGTTCCTTCTTGAACACTTCATTAGGCAACCCTCTCACAAGAGCTAATCTTGCAAGCTTGTTAGGGGTTTTGAAGTTTAGGTGATTCATTCTTTTATGCCATAACCAATTTGGTATCTGTAGAACTTTTAGCAACTAAACATGTATCTTTAGGAGTTGAACTCAATCGGCCAAGATACACATTCTCTTTTCTTGTACCCGATTAGTAATACTTTTACGTGATGTATCATCTTTCACAAAACATAAGTTCTTGGAGAACTCAACATTGAAACCCTTATCACGTAATTGGCTAATTGGATGACAAGTTATGCTTCAATCCGGATACATATGAAACACCATGGATATGAATCGAGTCGATTTCCAAAGTTCCATATCCTTGATCATCCTTGGAGTTATCTCCAAAAAGTGATCGTGGGCCTCTTTGTTCAACATAGTCCTTTGAGCATCTTCTTGAATCTGTCATATATCTTGAGCATCCTTTGTCAAGATACCATATATCGGGAGCTTTTTTCATCTCTGCTCATCATTGCCATGTGGTCTTTCATCGACTTAGTGCCCTTGTTTTCATCCGAAAAACAGATCAATTCTTAGGTACCCAATTTGTGTAGGGTCCTCACGAGGTTAGAAGATACCTTTCGGAATCCAAATCGCGACAACTCTAATCACTTTAGAGTGGCTAATTTGTCTTCCATAAACATCAACATATACATCCACTACTCGGGTGCCTTAGCGATTTTTGTATATATGTGTGCTAGCTTTAGCATGAACATGGGCTTTTGAATTCTTCTTTGGTTGGGGGCCTTACATTCGGATCTTAGGCTTTTGTCTTGTTGGTCTAAATCTTTGTTGACTTGGGTTGGATAACCTTTACCCTTAAGGCAAGTGAGGTTCGGGTTATGCATCTTTGAAATCTGGGTCTTCGATTATCTTGAGGACTTGGTCTCTTGATTGAGAATGTCTCTGTTTGAGTGTTTCTCATCGAGGATTCCTCGATGGTTGATGTGGAGCCTTTCGGGTTTGCATTCTTAGAGTGAGGCTTTGAAGTACTTGCACTGAAACTTTCCAAAATTTGCTTTCGGGTTTTCTAGCCTTCACCGAGGTTTGGGCTTTCTAACACGATCATTGATTTCTTTGAGACCATAGGTCCTTTTCCTTATCCACAACCTTGGGCATTACTCGGCTTGAAGTGTAGGTGCCTTTGGTTTTACAAAGATAGTCTTCTTGCTACTAGATGCGACATTGAGATGACCTTGTGAGGTTCCCCACGGAATGTATCTCAATCCAGATTTTATAGTGGCAGATCTCGATAACTCGAATTTCATCTATTACATTAGATGTTTTATTCAATAGAGTTAACTTCTTTTGTGCACTATCCTCACGATTCTGTAGAGTTTTATGCTTCTCGAGAGGTCATTGAACTTCGATTACGATTAGCTAAATTTCTTGATTGGATTTCTCTAGCTTTTCGATTAGGGACATTATCATCTTCTCTTTATTCGAGAGTTGTACTTTCGAGAACATCCGGTTCATCATTAGCTCCCATTAATTGAGAAGTGATTTCATTATTGCTAGAGTCTTTCCATTTTAGATTTTCAATTTTCGGTTCTTATTCGCTCTTGAGTTCTATTTAGCGATCCTTGTAAACAAAGATAGTCCTTCATCAGATTCTCAAAGGAATCCATCAGGTCAAAATGACTATTTTCAGTGGAACTTGAAAACTCTTGTGCTAGTGTAGGAACAACAACGAGAGAAAAAAAGAGCTTACCTCCTCAATGGCCATCGGACGGATGTCATCACTTTCCTTTGTCGAGAATATCTCATCCGAAGAGCTAGATCCTCCTCATAGTTTTCTTCTTACGCAACCATGGCCTTTTTGCTAGAGAACTTCTGATCTCTTTTAGCTTGCCTTTCTCTTCTCTCCTTAACACTCAAATCTGGACAATCATACTGGAAGTGACCTTTCTTCTGGCAATTATAGCATATGTTGGTATCATCATCCTGATCATTTTCTTCTTTGGACTTGGAGTCCTTTTCTTTGCGGATGAAGATCCATCGACTTTCAGTCTTTCTTCTTCTCGGTTGATCGTCCTCGGGTTTCTTTCGGTACTGTGGTTCTGTAATAGTTTTTGTATTTTCCAAATCTACTATTAAGTCTGTCAAACCTCCTTGCCATCGGTCTTTAGCTTTTCCTCAAGCTCATCGATTTTTTGGCATGGGGGTTCTCGAACTCTCTAGTTTTCTGTGTTTTATCTTTGGCTTTTAAAGCCACGTTCTTACTTGATGAAGAATCATCTTTGTTGTCAGCCTTTTTGGATTTCTTATCAATTACAAATTCATAGGCCTTATTTCGAGAAGACTTGTTGGTAAGGCATTGAACTAATGTTCTTGGTGTTTTCAATCACCTTTGCATGAATATCCCATTTCTTAGATGGACCTCTAAGAATTTTCAATGCAACTTCTCTCGGTGAATATTTCTTTCCAAGTGCATTTAGATCATTCATGATCTTTGCTAGTGAATCGACTTCCAATTTGTCTATTGATTCACCATCATCCATTTCAAAACTATCAAACTTTCCAATTGCCCTTTGAAAGTTTGTTTTTTTCTTTTTATATGATCGTGCCTTGGCACATAACAGGTAGTGTATCCCAAATCTCTTTAGCGATATTACGATTGAGAGATCATTCCCATCACACCATCATCAATATTGTATAGTGTGTCTTTTGCAATGTAGTCTAGATTGACTAACTTTCTCTCTCCCTCAGAGTCGGTTGGTCATCGGACTTAGGAAATGCTTTCTAGGATCAATTCTCTCATCTTACATTTCTCTGGGATTCACGATGAACTTGGAATGGTCCTTGAGAGACCACTCTCCACATACGCTCATGTTTGGAATCTGAGATGAGCCTCCATTCTCGATCTCCATAGGTCATAGTTCTCCACCGAGAACATGGGAAGTTTTTTAGAAGACATTTTTTACGATCTTTTGAAAAGTAAAAAATTTCAAACAAATAAGATCGATTCGGATAGACCACAAGTATTTTTGAAAATAAAACTTTGGTCAATCTGACAAGTGGTCAAGTTGAACCACTTTCTCTCGATACCACTTGTTGGTCCGGTGTAAGCGAGTCTTACACGTGTATGGGGGGAATACTGCGTGTTCGGTGTTTTTAAAACTTTTTCTTCTTTCGAGGTCGACTTGGGTCGAGATAGTCACGAAGATTAGGTTACGAGAAGCCGCGGATCGCTCGAGTCAAAGTCTCTTGAGGCGGTGATCTGAGTTGCTTTCGGATACCTCGAGATAATCCCAGCCCGAGTCACGAGTGTCGGAGATCTGAGTGGCTTGGATCGGAAAACTAACTTCTTGAATCCTCGGAAAGAGTTCGGTTTGATAACTATCTGTTCTAGCTACTCGATTAAATGCGGAATGGTTGGCCCTTAGATTATACTCGTTTTAAGCTTTCTTTGAAAACCTTCCCTTAAGTGAAATAGTGATTAGGCTGTGATTCACTTATGCAACTTGATTGGATTGATTCAAGTGAATATCGGTGAAAAAGTATGCTTTCAAAACAAGTTAATGCATCGAGTTAAAATGCAGATAAGGAAAGCAATAAAAAAACACAACAATTATAGTGGTTCGGAGACTCAAGCTCCTCGTCCACTCTCGCGACTCTTGAGAGAAATTCACTATCAACTTCAGGCTTTACGACTACCTCGTAGTTTACTTACTCAACTTCGTACTGGTTTTTCGACTACTCCGCGTAGTTTACTTACTCAACCCGACCTTGAGTTTTTTCGACTACCTCCGTAGTTTACTTACTCAATCACACACAAGTTTTCGGACTACCCCGTAGCTTACTAACTTTTCCTCTAAAGTTTTACGACTACTCCGCGTATTTTACTAACTCTTTACAACTCTTCTCACCAACAAACACACTCCAACTACCTTCTCAAGGGTTTGGGGTTTCTCGGTTGGTTTCAACTAGGATGAGATATCCTTTACAATGAAGCACAATGCAAAGGGTTAGGATATCTCGACTAAGCTTTGGATAAATCTTATCAAGCTAGGCTTAGTATAGTGAGCTCTCTTCAATATCGAAGCACTTGGGAAATTCTAAGTTTTTCGAAAGTGCTTTAACTTTTCAAGAATAAGTTTGAGCTCTTGAGTTGCGTATAAATTTCCGTAACCTTACAATGTAGAGGGTCACCGGTATTTATAGGCATACTGACAAGGTCACATTTGAAAACTATCCGTTGGAGAGATAGCCCGTGAGTTCCTCTTGTGGTGTGTGTGAAACGGCTATATTTAGGGTTTGAAACTCCCTAACACGTTTTAGGTAATAGCTTTTCATGTAGCCGGTCTTCACTTTTTGCGATGCGGAACTTTTGTACATCGACATCTTTTTTCAATGACACATCCTTTGTCGATTGTCGATATATAATGTTGATGTTGTCTTCTTCTTTTTGACTTTTGTCTCCGGTTAAAGGTAGACACCTTCAACGACTCTTTTGGTTACAAACTCTGAGTTTGATATTACCTTAACAACACTTCTGACTTAGTTCCTTTTGTTTGCATTTGAATGTCTTGGCAATATCTAACTTCTTAAGGAATCACGATCTTCTCAGTATTGCATCCTTTAGATAGATATTATCAGTGCCTCGGAACACTCGGGTTCATCTTGAGCATTGATATATTCTGCGAGTCTTGATAGTCTTGTGCCTTGATGCTTTTGATCTTGGTTCTTGATCCTTGTCTTACGTGTCTTGAGTCTTACGAGTCTTGAGGTCTTCTTCGAGTCTTGTGGTCTTACGAATCTTTGTAGTTTATCTTGCCCGATGTCTTGAGTCTTCGTGTTGAGTCTTGATTACTCGGTATCACATTGAGTCTTGATATCTCGGTTTCATCACGAAAACCCGGATACTTCGTAAACATCTTGAGTTCTCCAGAGTCTTCAGAATCTATCCTAAACTATATCTGCTGACCATACATTTTGCAGATAACATCCTGAATACTCTAAAACTGAATCCTGACTCAACTATCAAGATCATTCTGAACATGTCATACTTAGGGGTTTTGGGATCTTAATCAAAATCATATATCTTTATTGAATTCATCTCCCAACACTTAGAGAAATAGATATTTGCCAAGACATTCAAATGCAGACAAAAGGAACTAAGTCAGAGTGTTGTTAAGGTTATATCAACTCAGAGTTTGTAACCAAAAGAGCCGTTGAAGGTGTCTACCTTTAACTGGAGACAAAAGTCAAAAAGAGGAAGACAACATTGTACCATATTATTAATCGACAAAAGGTTCAAAAAAAAAGATGTCAGAAGTACAAAGTTCCAGACTGCAAAAGGTGAAGACCGGCTACATGAAAGGCTATTGCCTAAAACGTGTTAGGGAGTTTCAAACCCTAAATATAGCCATTCCTCACACACCATAAGAGGAAACTCACGAAGTTATCTCTCCAACGGATAGTTTTCAAGAGTGACCTTGGTGTATGCCTATAAATACTTGTGACCCTCTACATTGTAAGGTTACGGGAAATTTGTAAGCAACTCAAGAGCTCAAACTTATTATCGCAAAGTTGAAGCACTCGAAAACCCAAGAATTTCCCAAGTGCTTTTATATTGAAGAGAGCTCACTAAACTAAGCCTAGCTTGATAAGACATATCCGAAGCTTAGTCGAGATATCCTAACCTTTTACATTGTACTTCATTGTAAAGGATATCTCATCCTAGTTGGAAACCAACCGAGAAACCCCAAACCCTTGAGAAGGTAGTTGGAGTGTGTTTGTTGGTGAGAAGAGTTGTAAAGAGTTAGTAAACTACGCGGAGTAGTCAGAAAGCTCTTAGAGGAGAAGTTAGTAAGCCACAGAGGTAGTCCTAAAAACTTGTTTGTGTTTGAGTAAGTAAACTACGGAGGTAGTCGTAAAGCTCAAGGTCAAGTTGAGTAAGTAAACCACGTGGAGTAAATGTAAAGCTCAGGCCGAAGTTGAGTAAGTAAACTACGCGAGGTAGTTGATTAGTGAATTTTCGAGGATCGGAGAGAGTGGACGAGAAGCTTGAGTCTCTCGAACCACTATAATTGTTGTGTGTTGTTTATTGCATTCTTTATCCGGCTTAACTGTTGTATCGACTTGAATTTGAAAGCATACTTTTTCACCGATATTGATTGGAATCAATCCAATCGAAGTTGCATAATCGAATCACAGCTTAATCACTATTCCATTCAGAAGGTTTTCAAAGAAAGCTTAAAACGAGTATAAACTAAGGGCCAACCATTCCAAGACATCCGAGTAGCTAGAACAGATAGTTACCAAACCGAACTTACTCTTCGAGGGTTCAAGAAGTTAGTTATCCGATCCAAGCAACTCAGATCTCTCAAACTCGTGACTCATTGGGATTATCTAAGTTTTAACAGATCACTGTCTCAAGAGACTTTTGACTCAGAGCGATCCAGGCTTCTCGTAACCTAATCTTCGTGATTATCTCACCCAAGTCGACCTCAAGAAGAAAAAAGTTTTAAAAAACTTCAACACGCAGTATTCCCCCATACACGTGTAAGACTCGTTTGCACCGGGACCAACACCTAATTTTGAAGATAAAAATATATAATAATATCTTCAAGATTTGAGATTATCTTTTTATTTTCTCCAAGATTTGGGATTATATTTTCCTTATTCTCAAATTTTAAGAATATATTTTTCTTGCTCCCTCAGTCGTTGATCTCTTATAAGAGTTTCAGTAGATCATTACATGGAATAAGTCTCTAACGACCTTATTGCTTCCCTACTATCAAATTTTGGTAGTAGGAAAAATCCGGAATTCGAAATAAATCGTTAAGACTCTGGTACTACCAAATTGTAGAAAATCCAAAAAAAGTCGTTAAGACCCCGATACTACTAAATTTAAGTCGTTGAGACCCCTTTCTACCAAACTGTAGGAAAAAATCAAAATACATCACTGAAACCCCGGTATCATATCTTTGGAGAGAGGAATCAAAAGATCAACGAGAGATGTTATATACCCCAAATTCTGAATAAGTATATATTTACCTTATTTTTCTTGCCATCTATATGTTTTATTTGCAGGTGATTAAATTTATTGGTTTACACCTATGACTTGCCTACGAATTTTTTGAATAATTTATGAAAAATTACATACTCACATAATTTACTAAGCAGACAAATTACCTACGAACAAACTGCCTATACATTTATAATTTTCGTAGGAAAACATATTACCTACACAAATAATTCCCTAGGCAATTTATATTTTTGTAGAAAAATTGTATTTGTAGTTTAAAAATGACCTACAAACAAATTTACCTATGAATTACATTTCAGTATGCAAATTTACCTATTAATAAAAATGTCTATATGATTGAAGATTTTTGTAGGCAAGTCGTAGGCAATAAGACTATTTAAGGACAAAATTATTTTCGTTGAAAGTTTTGTAGGCTTGTCGAAAAATTTCGTAGGCAGTTCTCTATTTTCTTGTAGTGAATGACTATTTAAAAAAATTAATTATATTTTTAAACAGTGAAATTTTTTTTGCATAACAGTGGTGGTTTTTGTATATAGCAGTAATAAAGTTAATGTATAGATTTGATTTACTCTAGTATTAAAATATAATTACAATTTATTCAAAGCGAAGAAAAATTAGAATATTTAATTAAGTTAAATAAATAATATTTTGATTTCATCAACACAACCTATAAAATAATTTAAAATTCCAACGCTTCCTCGTTCCCTACCATTTGTGAAATGTGTTACATGCTACAAAAACCTACAGATGATAATGATTTAAGTCAAAATTGTAGAGTTTATTTATACCAAGTCAATATAGACGACAATATGAAGGAAATTGCGTGGTAAGGCTTTCTTACGATAACTTGGAAACTATACGTTTAGTCGTTTACCATATAGTCAAGATTATACTTAAAAATCTTCACGAGTTTTTAAATGGCAAAGTATGTGTAATTAATTGTTTTTTGTTCAACGGCTGGTTCAAAGTGATAACATGTTTAACGAGTGGAAAATGACCTCTATGTTTCTTTTAAATAAAAGAACCTCTAAGTTTTTTTTAAATAAAAGAACTTTTGTAACTTGAGAAATGGAAGAATAAAAGCTATTGGGAAGGTCACCTACAATTGTTGGAGGCTCGACACAGTTATAAGGTTTTGAGAATGACCCAAATGCCCTACAAAACGATGAGCCAAATTGTTGTTGTTCGCACGAACAAGACAAATCACGTAATCACTAAGTTGCGGAAATATAATCTGGCTTTATCGTATCTTCACTAGCACATCACCACCCCTTATTATTGATTGTCCCAATCGTTGATCCACAAATCATTACGCAGTCAACATTCTCTTTCCTAATTTGAATTAGACTTCACAAGATAACATGGAGAAAAACAAAATGAAAGCTCTCAATTCTGGAGTGAAAACAAAAGCTCTCAACTCGGGAGAGGAAATTAAAGGCTCTTAATTTAGGAAAGAAATCGGGGCCACATGATTTGAAAGGGTGGCAGACGATTCTAAAGCGATATAATTCTATGCGCAGGGACCGCGCAAACGATTCGGATCTCCACAAAGAGTAGCAGTATCTAAAACCTACAAAAATTAAAAGAAGATATGTTTTTCAAGAGAGAGCAGCTACTACATGTCATGAGGGTGTGAATTAGCTACAGATAAAAAGTTAAATAGGGAAATATTTGATTAAAATTACAAGAAAATTGAAAGATTCTCATCTTATCTAAAAAGTTCAAACTTGTAAAAAAGTGTGAAATCAAATAATATATATTATATTAATTTCCTTAATACTCCCACTCATTCGTAAAATTAGATCCTCAACTCCATCATGGGGAGCGAGACACATTTAATGGACAATTTAATATGAGAGGCGTGCCTTTCAGCTTTATTCGGACTCATGATGTAGGGGGAGAGTGACATATTGAACATATAATTTAATATGGATGAAGTTTCTTTCAGCGGAACTCGAACCCAGGACGTAGGCGGAGTGGAGCTCATTGAGTGAACAATTTTTGGCAGAGTTGTTTCAACATGTTCGAACCCAAGACGTAGGGGAGTGAGACACATTGAGTGGACAATTTAATATAGATGTAGTTACTTTTAGCGGGATTCGAAACCAACACTTAGAGGGAGTGGGTCATTGAGTAACCAATTTAATATGAGTGAATTTGCTTTAAGTGAGATTCGAACTCAGGACATAAAGGGAGTGAGGCACATTGAGTACACAATTTACTATATATGGAGTTGCTTTCAACGAAATTCAAACTTAGGACGTGGGGGGTGGGCGGGACTCATTGAGTGTACATAATATGAGTGGAGTTGTTTTTAGTGAGAACCAAACCCAGAACGTGGACGAACCTAAGCTATAATCACATGAAAGAATTTCATCTTATTTTCGAATTTGTATAGAGTTGTGTAATCAATCAATTCATTTATATTATATTTTTTACTCTGAAAATTTAAGTTATTAATTTTCTACCTTAACAAAAAAAAATTCCACACCAAAATAGGATTGAACCACACAATTCAACTGGTTGAATCAGGAACCCATCATGAAATCAATCTGATTACCCCACCCCCCCACCCCCCCCACCCCCAAAATTGTTTTTACGGTTTGAAAAAAAATCGGTAAAACTGGTTGAACTAGTTATTTTATTTATATATTATTTTTAAACTTAATCCTAATTTCTATAATTCATATTTTAAATTGTGTTGTATTGTCTATTAATATATTATATTTATTCAATATGAAACTTATAATTTATAATTTCAAATTTTTATAAATGCATAGTTCTTTATTTGTAAATGTAATATAGGTTATTACAAAAAATAAATATATATCAGTTTAATGGTTGGACCGCCGGTTCAATCACTCCAACCAATTGAACCACCTGACGTGCCAGTTCGATTTAATCGTCGGACCGATTATGAAAACACTGCGTATCACTTTACTGAATGATGTAACTTATGAAAAAAAATTAAAAGAGCCAATGTTCTTTAAAAAAAAAATTATCTGGTATATATCAATTCTTTCTAAAGTCATCAAATCTTTTCTCTTGTACAAGTTTATTCATCCTATTAGCTTAATCAATCAATAATCATTTTCAATTTTTTTGGATTGCAATAATTTAAATAATTATACTTTAATCAATAAATAAAATCATATCATATCTAATTTTATCAGTATAATCAACAAATTATTGACAATAATTAGATATATAATAAAAATTTTAAATTATGAAAAATAAAATTCGTATAAATTTTTAAAACTAAATATTTCAAAATATGTTTTCTATCTCATATATTAGTTCGTTTGACATTTTTTCGCATGGCAAACAATTTAATGAAGTTGGCCTTTTTGAACAACTTTGTTTTTATGTAGTCGACGTGAAATTTTATATTACAAGTTAGCTTGACCACGCGGAAAACAATTTAATGAAGTTGGCTTTTTCTAAGAAACTTCTCTTGGGATTATTATATCCATTCATAAATTTGAACTATTCCACATTCTCCGCCCACTACATGTGGTCCATGCTCCAAAGTCCACACATAATTGATACTCACTCACGATTAATTATATTTATCATTTTAGAAAATAAATTAATCCAAAATAGTTAGCTAAGTCTTGTATGCACCGTGCACTCTAGTGTATTTTAGAATCATCCAACTTGTTGCACTAAAATATATAACTTGTTTACACTGAAATCGTGCAGTTATTAATATGGAAAACAAGTTGCACGCTTAATGTAAATAAATTGCATATTTAAATGCAACAAATTGTACGGTTCTAAAATACAATATGGATCGCACTACAAAAAAATAGAGTTATCTACGAAATTTTCTAAATATATACGGAGTTTTCCAATAAAAAATAATTTGGTCCTTAAATAGTGAGGATCGCCTACGATTTACCTACGAATTTTTAGAATTTCCATAAACATACAAACTACTTATGAACAATTTGCCTAAACAATTTTAATTTCAGTACAAATAAATAAACTACACAAATAATTTCCTAGACAACTTACATTTTCGTAGACAATTATATTTATAATTTAGAAATGACCTACAGACAAATTTACTTATGATTATAAATTACATTTTCATAGATAAATTTACCTATGAATAAAAATGCCTATATGATTAGAACATTTTGTAGGCAATCCTTACTATTTTACTATTTAAGAACGAAACTATTTTCGTTGAAAATTCCGTAGGGATATTCAAATATTCAATAGGCAATTCTCTATTTTTTAAATATTTATTAATATTTAATAATTTTCTTAATTCGTGTTAACATATTTATTGGGTCGGAGGGAGTATATTTCCTCTTACTGATATTTATTGATATTTAATAATTTTCTTAATTCGTGTTAACATACTTAAACGACAAATAAAATGGGTCGGAGGGAGTATATTTCGTCTTTCTACTTATGGAGTCAGTCTCAAATGAAAATTGTTCACAATATGAAATTGTATCATTACACTTATAAACTAATATTGTAACACTTATCAACTAATATCATTACACTTGTAAACTAATATTGTTGATGTTGCCACCGATGTTACAACATTGGTCACAACATCAGTATTCGACCTTTCTTCTTGACAACTAAATCTTTATGTTCAATGTTGCCTTTGATGTTGTTGACTGCAGGTTGACGATCTAAATAGTTCTTCAAGATTCCAGAAGGTTTTACAAGCTTCATGAATAGAATGGAGAAGTCTAGATCATGCGGTTGTTTCCCAAAATATTAAAGAAGCCACTACATGACAGTTAGGCCGAGAGATCATGGGTTAGTGGAAGAAGATGTTTCTAAATCCTTCAAGAAGGCTCTATGGATGAAGAATGCAGCGTACAAGATTGCATATAAATGGAGGACTGCATTGTTCATCACAAGTGAGAATCACTGTTATTGTGGACTTTTGGTTACAACAAGTTTTTACAATGTTTGTAACATTTCGAGTAGCAATAGATCAATTATATGTGATTTGTTAGTCTTGGTGTAAGATAGTTTCATTCACATAGAATATATCAACTTTGTTAGTGTAGAGATACACCTAGCCTTTAGATCATAAACGTTATTTAGATCTTGTTTTAAGACTATTCTATTTGTGAATCTCTTTGTATTTACTATTTGTTTAATAGTGAGTTTTTCCGTAAGATATCACAATCTATTTTATAGATTGTGCAAAGTTTTTTTAAACTATTGCAAGTTGTGTTTTAAGTCTTCTGTTGTTTCTGTCTAAATTGATGTTACTTTGATTTCTACAACATTCACTGCAACATTACTATGATTTTACTAACACAACCCGCATCCATACTTTCAAATACTATAGTTTTTATATATGTAAATATTATTGTATCAATCTATAAGAGTAACAATATTTGTGAATAAATATTATTGTCTTAGTATGAATCTATATGTCAAATTTCATAAGGTGAATATATTTTACAGGAGAGTTTTTTTTTTTTTTTAAAGGCAATCAATTACAATAGTTTTCTAAGATAATCAATTACAATAATTCCTTCTATTACTGGACAGATGACAACATCATTTCATCTCCGCTGACTTCCCCCAACCAAACGACCTCGACCACCGCCGCGCTACACATGGCCACTGCTGCACTTGGAGAAGAAGACGCTGATAGGTGTTCTGCTGCCCTATCACACGATGGGCCTTTCCTTGAAGTTGAGTTTGGGCCCTTTTACAATGATCATGCTTTTCCTTTTGGGCCTGGTAACTCTTTGTCCAACCCTGCCCTTAGTGAGTCTAATGAACATATTGGGCCTCATGTCTTTAATTGTGGAAATGAACAATTTGGGCCTACTGAGTATGAAGATGTAGTATATGCACCTGTTGCTGCAGCAAATGAAAACTTCAGCCCTCAAGTCTTTAATGATGGCAACGGGCCTAATTGTTATTTCAAAGAGATTGGGCCTATGAATTTCTTTGAGTATTTTAATAATCCTTTTGAGGATGATGATTCATTTCGATCGGTAAATGAGAATTTTGAATCAGAAGAAAATAGTGATTATTATGACGGACCACCTATTTATGATGAAGAGGAGCCCGTACTTGATTATGTGCATCCCGTTTTCGATGTCAAGCCTGAAGACGATCCGTAAGAAACTTTTGAAACGAAAAATGATTACGATGCTAATTTTTGGGGTCTCGATATGATGTCAAACGAAGTCTACCTAGATGATGATGAAGGTTATCTCTTACAGAATAACTGTTATTTTATTATAAGTAATAATAGTTATTTTGTTGGCAGTGCTGTGAAAAGTCCATCCTATCGCCTCAAAATTTTGAGTCATACTCGAACTGCTGATATATTTGAGCTCAATTATTTGATGATTATACTTTATTACTTTGGAGACGAGATTGGGTTCGATTCGAGGACGAATTGTTTCAAAGAGGATGAGAATGATGGAGACGAGATAACGATAGCAATTTCGGATAATTATGAGCAGATTTGGAGAATCAAGATTATTAGGGAATTAATTTTAATTGGGATCTTTAATTTATTAGATATGATTTGTTTTGATTTATTTCCATAGATTAGTATTTATCCTTAATTAAGTTTTCGCTCTTATTTATAGAGCTCAGTTGTAAACGTTTTATTCAGTTGAATGATGAATTAAAAAAAATGGTTTTCCCCATTTGCCTATTTTACGGTATTCAATTGTTGAATCAACGTATCTTAGAAGGTGTTAATTGTTCATTCCATACACCCACTGCATCAACAAATGACGATGACGTGGCTAATGGAAAAGACGTAGCGTCTAAAATCGAGTCCAGTTGAAGAGTACGAGATACCGAGGTCGGCCCTCACAGGGCGACCTGGCGACAAGCAAAGAGGATCAAGTTCGCCTTAACGAGCGACCTCCCTCAAGGGCGATCCTAGGCGAGGTGGGAAAGAGAAGAATAGAGACTGCTTGAGCGGGTGACCTCCCCTGAGGTCGCTCCACGAGCAAAGTCGGCAAGCACGACAAGAGGAGATAATCCGACTTTACTTTCATGTTCTTAGACTAGACTAGCTCTATGAGCCCATGTTTAAAAGCTCATTAAGAGGCCCATTAATATTCTTTACTTGTATCTTGTGAAATCTATAAATAGGGGAAGACCCCATGAGAAAAAGGAGGACGAAATCCGCACAAAATACACACGAAATCATAGTAAAATAACCCTGACTTGGTATGCCCCTAGACGTAGTCCTTTCGGACGAACTGGGTCAATAAATTCGCTTGTTCTTTATGTTTTTTATTCATTATCCATTCATGATTGATAGATTATTTGTTTGTGGCCCTAGATGTAAAATCTAGGTTACAACCATAGGAATTTCAGAACTCCCTTGCATACGAACGGGCACACGAACAACTTCACCATGTATGGAAGTGTAACTTATGTCTTCGAGTATTGGAAAGGAACAATTGCAAAAATAGGACTTATCTTTGCCCCTTATTGCACTTTAAGGACCTTTATACTTTTGCAAGGTATGTACTTAACTCTTAATTTGTTGCAAAAAAAGGACTCTGTCAATTTTTAGAAAAAACAATGGTTTTTTTTCCAATTTGCATCTAACTTCTTTCGTTCTCAACCCTAAATGAAAAATAAGGTATTACAGCAATAAAAAAAAATTGTTCTCAACTTTTGTGTTCTTTTCTATAATTCACTCCTCTATATTCACAGTTAGGGGGGTGGAAAATTAATGAAAAAATTGGTATATCGCGCTTATCAAACGAAAAAATACTAAAAATGTCGATTTTTTCAATATACCGCGAATTGCGGTACAATACGGTAATATGCATTCTAAAATTTTAATATTTCAATATACCAAAAAAAAATTTGGTATTTTGTTGACAAAATTATGTATATACTGATATTTCGGTATGACATAGTATATCAAAATTCCGGTACGGGGCGACATATATTGATACCGTTCGAAATTTTTATATACCGAAAACTTCGGTACAGTAGGTAAATATTTTTTATTTATCAAAAATTTTTGTATGCCGAATTTTGATATACAAAAACGATATGAATTTTTAAATATAAAAAAATTTGGTACGGTATATGATGTGCGTCACTATTTTCGGTACTGTGCGGTATGCCAATTAATATTTAATTAGTAGTTCTTCTTTGTAATTCTTTGAACTACATATTCAGTATTTTCTACTGTAAGATTTTGACTGTAATTGTTTGAGTATTTGTACTCGTTGTATATAAAAAAATTATTTTCATTTAAAAAAATATATATTAGCAGTCATTAACTCATTATTAATATTTATTATAATTTTTATTATTTTGAAAATATCATTATTTTTTATAAAGTGGTATATAAAAAAATAAGCGGAAATACACTTTTTTTGTCTTAAAATTGCCCGAGTCATTTTTTTGCAACAAATTGATAGTTAAGTACATACCCTACAAAAGTCTAAAGTTGGGTCCTTAAAGTGCAATAAGAGCAAAGATAAGTCCTGTTTTTGCAATTTGTCCTATTGGAAATGTTGTGGGATCGAACACCTATCGGGATGCTCGGGCGGATTTACGTTGAGGCAAGGCATGGCAAAATGCCTTGCCTCAATTTTTTTTATAATGTATTATTTATATATCTTCATTTTTTTAATTTTAAATATATTTTTTAAAACTAGTAAACACCAATTAATATTAAGATAGAACATTTTATTTTTAACTCAACCAATTCAGACTCCTACTAATATTATTATGGAGTCCATTAATTTCTTTGTTCAAGCCCATGATTTGCCACCTCATATGTCGGATGAAGCTCGCTCAGATAAAAAAAATTCTAATTTTGGTGATTATTATATGATATTTGATTTAATTTAGTAGTGGCGATAGACCATATCTGATCAAAATTATTTTCATGAGACGCTATAGTATACCATTACTCACTCATAACTAGTGAATTTATATGATTTTCGCATTCATATGATATGAATTATCATTCGCTAAGTTTGAAGAAACAATTTTTTTGCATTTGGAATTGTTAAAATATTTTCGCATTCATATGATTAGGGATGTCAACGGGCCGGGTCGGGTCGGGTACTTGTGTACCCGGACCCGACCCATTCTTTGTACGGGGCGGGTCAACCCGTTCTAAATAAAAAAATAATTATATTTTAAAATATTTAATATAAATTTAAGATTTTAATTGAAAGAATTAATAAATGTTATTAGAAGCATGTTTATAAAATTGTTTTCACATTTTAAAGATATTGATATCAATATGATTTTTTGTTAAATTACCATATTGTATTTAATATGATGTTTTATCAATATATATTGACCTAAAATATATTTATGAAGTTGAATTATTGTTACTTACATGCTATATATACTAATAAATATGAAAATTATAGTAATAAATTATATTTATATATATAATATTTATATATATATATATATATATATATATTAAAATTTAATATGAAAACAGGTCCAAACGGGTCGGGTCGAGGTAAGAGTGATACCCAGACTCGACCCGCCACGCTATGGGCACGGGGGGGGGACCCGAACGTCTCGGGTCGGGCCAATGTTGACATCCCTACATATGCAAGTGGACGCAAATTTTTTTATGTTTGTGCCTTGGCTGGACAAAGTTCTACATCCGCCGAGCATTGCTCGTTGTAATTTGTCTTGATCACGATCCCCACACGAACGTCGACATAACCATCAATCTCCACGGAGTCACCATACTACTACAAGGCAACAAGACCATTCAAACACTCGATAGACACTCATAGGGAGAAACTAAAAGAGAGATTGTGTACACGGTATGAAGCAAATAATAGGTGCTGCAAATCCTTTTTTTTTTTTTATCAGAAGGTGCTGTAAATCCATAAAAGAGAGGTTCCGAAAAGTCCCTTCATGTTTTTTTTTTATTAGAAGGTGCTGCAAATCCATAAAAGCTAGGTTCCGAAAAGTAACCCTTAATTAGGGCCTGTTTGGCTAAGCTTATTTTAAACATCTTATAAACTCTAACATCTTATAAGTTGTTTTAAGGGTTTATAAGATGTAATTTTTAAATAGCTTATAAGTTGTTAAAGTTTTTGACTAATACAACTTATAAGTTATTTAATAATTTTTTTAAAATATATATTTTTATTATATAATATAATATATATTTTTTAATATTTTTTTTAAATAATTTTTTTTTGAAAATAAATATTTTTTCTGTAAATATTTTTTTTTTTAATTTTTTCCTGAAAATATTTTTTTTAAAAAAAAATCTTTTTTCGAAAATAATTTTTTTTTTCAAAAACTATTTTTTTTAAATCATTTTTTTTTTGAAATATTTTTTTTGAACATAATTTTTTCGTCTAAAATTTATTTTTTCAAAAAAATACTTTTTTTCTGAAAATAACTTTTTTTTAAAAAAAATATTTTTTTCTAAAATAAATTTTTTTTTTTGGAAAATATTTTTTTTTCCTGAACATAATTTTTTTTCAAAAATAAATTTTTTATTTTTAAAATCTTTCGTTGAAAACAGGACGGGTTGGGTTGAATTCGAGCCGGGTTTGGATCGGGATATCTTAAGATATGGTAGAGCTTATATAATTTTTGTAAAATAAGTTGAGATATCCCAACTTATTTTTTTGGAGCTTATAAGCTCTAAAGAGCTTTTTTTTAAATCTTATAAGATGTAAGAGATCTTATTTTACCAAATAAAATTATAAGTTATTTTAAAGAACTTATAAGCCGTGCCAAACGGCCCTTAATCACCTAATCCTCATGTATCAATGAGTTACCTAGTAAATAATTAAATAGATGCCGCAAAAGAGTATGTCCAATGAGTAACACAATAATATAAAGCATAACATCAATATTCTAGATTGTTGCTAAGATTAATATATAAATATTTACAGAAAGTGGCAACAATTTTTAACCTTTTAATTCCTACTAAGCTAATCATTATATCAGTGATATTATATATGAAAATTTGTTATATATATTCATCTTCCTGCAGCATAAGCCAAATTACTCATCAAAACTTATTCAGTGGTTAAACTAAACTTGTAATCCTTGAATCTCTATTTGAAAGATGAACGTATTTCTAAAAAGTATATGGAATCCTACGGTTATTACCTCTCTTACTTGAAAAATAAATATTTTATCACTTCCCGTGATAAATCACATGGAATGACACCAAAACACAATTACATAATTTAATTGTATCCTATTAAAAAACACACCAATTAGGAAAATCTTCTCCAACCTCAGATTTTTTCCTAATAAACAAAATTTTCGAAGGTCAGCCGTAATTAATTGCCCGACCGACCGAGGAATAAAAATGGAGATGTTATTGCAAGAGAATTTTGGAAGCAATTAATCAATATAGAGTAAGAAAAAAACCAAAAAATAACTAGAATTAACATAATTTCTATTATCAGAGAACAAGCTTACATCCATAGAAGAAAAAGCCATAGTAAAAAACAAAAACGAAGTCAGTGAATTAAACTATGAGATTAAACACTTCCAAGAAATAATTTATGAACCTCCAGGTATTTAAAATTTTGTGACATGGCTTAAGCAACTGAAATAAGTTTTTGGCATCTCAAGTATAAATTAATGGCCTGTTTTCAATCTTGGGTAAATGCTCTTTTTTTATCATCTAAAGGATAAGAGAAGATGTCCAGATGCACCATACCAAATGAATCTTTGTTAAACAAGAAAAAGCCACAATTACAATCATCAAACACATACTCAAAACTCAATCAGATAATGCCTAATATGGAAAAGCCACTAATCACCAGTGAGAGAAAAAGAAGTCTATTTTTTAGTCCAACTATTAAACGCGATTATATATAACAGATTCCTTTCTTTCTTCTACATTTGAACTTCTTTTCAGAAGCAATCGACAGCTCAATAAGTATTATGATACCTTCAATTCAATCCTTCTCATTATATAATTATTATCCCAAATACAAACAACATTTTCATAGCAATGCCAAATTATATACCAACTGATCGAACGACACAACAAACACATTCTTTAAAGCACATCAAATTCCAACTAACATAATCTAAAATAAGCATAAAATATAATATCGTGCAATTAACATAAATGACAAAAAAAACAACTTGTCAATTCTAGGGAGTTGAATATTTACATGTTGGGAAAAAAATAATCCAAATTAACACTCAAGCCAAAAGTACTCACTCAAAAAATCAAGATACTGAAGAGCAGCAAATTACCCCAGCACAAGAGACAAATTCAACACAAAACCAACTCAGAATTACAATATTAGAGCCTTATGTGCACCTATCAAAAATGGATATTGTTTAACAGAAATCCAAATCCCAAATCTGCACCGACTACAAGAAATTGAAAAACATTATTCCCAGATTATTGAATCACAGTCGAAATCATATTAAAGTTAGAGAGTTAAAATGCAGCATAGAAACGACGCGAGGAGAATATTACTTATCTTGATAAGAACATTCTTGGTGAGCATCACTCACGGTTTCAGAACCCATAGAGCACTAAACAAATAATATTAAAATAAAAAATTATTATCTTTTCTTTATCATAAAATGTTATATAAAAATAATACAACTACAAATCGTTAAGATTAATTAAAGATACCATGTTATCAAAATGAACACCTAGGATGAGCAATCCTTATGTTCAATTTTTCCTATCAAAGATGGATCAGATGACAACTTCACAACTGTATAAACATTCCACCCTTGTGATAAATTGATTTTGCTAACATGGAAGCGGACAATGAACCTTCTTCCATCATCCGTGAACGCATGACCTTAACCTTTAAGGCCCAAGTCTCTTTTCAGGATTAATAGTACCAATGGGGGCAAATTTAGAATTTGTTACCTAAAAAATAATATTAAATATACAACAAAAAAATTATGTAATAAACTATAAATATTCAAGAAAATAAAAACATTTTGTGGAATAAACAATATTATCAAATCGAAAAAACTTGTAAAAAAATCATTACGTAGAGAATATGTAAAAGAGAATAGCTAGTTAATCGGAATGATGAGTGTCTGTAAAAATAATGTGAGACATATATTTAAAGGTAGATTATTTTGTAATAATTAAAGATTAGACGAATAATTAGCACCAACCATTAATGAAAATCATTAATGCAAAATAATTACTATTTAGTTTTTTTTTAACAGGATAATAGTATTTAGAGTAGTTGCACATGTACCATCGATGTCATGTAGATATTAATACCACAATGTAATAATTATACATTTTAAAAATTCAGAATAAAGTAAAATTGTACTTCATTCTTAATTTCCTCCCTAAAAATAAGTACCACATGCATTTGACCGTGTATTCGGCTTAATTAATCCAACAAGAAAATAAAGACATTTTGTGGAATAAACAATTTTCTCAAAACGAAAAAAACTTGTAAAAAAATTACTACGTAGAGAATATGTAAACGAGAATAGCTAATTAATCGGATTAATGAGTGAATGTAAAAATAATGTGAGGCCTATATTTATAGGTAGATTAGTTTGTAATAATTAAAGATAACATATAATTAGCACCAACCATTAATAAAAATTATTAATGAAAAATAATTACTATTTAGTTTTTTTTTAACATAATAGTAGTATTTAGAGTAGTTGCACATGTAACATCGATGTCATGTAGAAATTAATGCCAGAATGTCATAATTATTTATTTAAAAAATTCAGAATAAAGTAAAATTGTACTTCATGTTTAATTTCCTCCCTAAAAATAAGTACCACATGCATTTGACCGTGTATTCGTTTTAATTAATCCCAAAATAACTTCTCAAAATAACTACGGCTTAATCTATGCTTAATTTCCTCCCTTAATTTCTACATGCTTAATTTCAGAAGTTTTAAATAAACAAAAAAAAATTATGTAATAAACTATAAAAATAAGTTACTATAAATAACTTCTCATAGAATTGCAAGGATTTGAAATGGATGCACCACATGCATTTGGAGAGATTCACAAATAGTATATAGAAGATATGTATTATTGTGTTATTCCAATAACGCCGCATAATAATAATATTTTCTAGTACATACCTTGATGATAAACTAACATTTGTCTATCCCGGGATAGTCAATAGTATCCTATATGCAATGAAAATAACTTATTTATATTTTTTTTTTATTATTTCTTGACTAGATTAAGAGGAAGCTGGTGAAAACATTCTGTAAACATATATCACTAATACAGATTTGGGCTTAGACAGCTGTTAAAAATGATCTTAGACAGCGGTTAAAAGGGTTGTCCAAGTAACAACTGTCTAAGCTTAGACAGCTGTTAAAAAACCGTTCTCTAAAAAGAGGCCTTAGACAGCGATTCTGAACCGCATTGCAACGTACCACTTTGGACAGTGGTTTTCAACCGCTGTCCAAGCTTCTCAATTGGACAGCAGTTAAAAACCGCTGTCTAATATAAATTTTTTTTAATAAATTTTTTTATTATATTAGATAAACAACGGTTTATAACCGCTGTCCAATACAATTTTTTTTTTATAATTAATATATATTTTAAAAATCCTGTTTATACAAAACCAAAACCAAAAACCAAAACTTATACCACTATAATATATATACGTCCAATACCAAAACATCAAATAAATAAACATACACATCATGAAATAAATAAACATACACATCATAAACATACGTCCAATATACACCAAAAATATGAAATATCATCATAAATATATAAGTTAATTACATGCTACCAAAAGTTATACCACTTTAATTATAATTATACGAGAATCGATTGTAAAGGTACCCCGTCCAATCTCTTTTCCATTTCTCCATTCTTTAGTTGGAATAAGTCTTGAGCGGACGTTCATAGACAAACTGCAAACAACGATCAATCAATATAGTTAGATATATAGTATATGAATTTTTATTCAATCAATAATAATTTAAATAAATCGATAAATTGACTTACATTGTTAGGAATCGTCGTTTGAGAAGCGCAGATTATATCTTCAATATAGCAACACACAAAATGTCCACAATGGTCACCATCTCGTTGCCTCGGAACCTGTTGATTAGCAATTATAAACACGTATTACAATTATGATTATTTTCTATTAATTTGATAACTTAATAAATTAAATTTACCTTAATATTTGTCCAGCTCACTTTATTGAAATTAGATCTTGAGCCTTGATTCGGAAGGCGACTCCGATACATCATCATCACACTATTATTATTATAATTAAAAAATAAAAATAGATTAAATATGCATAATTTTAAAAGTAAAACAAATCATTATATTAGAATATTAAAAATGAACTTACGCTTCCATGTATGACGTGAGATCAGGGCGATTTGCAGTCACCTCATTCACAGCTGGGTCCATAAAAAACACACTTAATGTATTCATATTTATGGCGACCAACACCCAATGTTCCTTATATTATATTAAGAATATTAAAATTAACTGCAAATTTAGCATATGTGCAAATATCATATTATGAATACAAATTTTAACGGAATGTTTATTGTACTCACCCCACATTTGTTGGCCAAAAAATGAGATGTTCTCTCCCAGTATGACTCAACATATGTTCAACTATCCCCTCCATGCCCTGTGCCCTATCACCCATTAAACAAGACACTTGGGGTGAGACGAAGGAATACATTCCACATGCTCGGGCATCTCTGGAGAGATATACCTCACCCAAATATCTTTAACCAACATATATACGCTAATTAATATTTAAAAAGAAAATTAAACTATATAGAAAGTAAATATTGATAATTAATAAACACATACCCGAGGTAAAAGGTTATGGTGGTTGCACTCAACCACTCGTTGTTCAAGACTTCAAGCACATGCTCCCGAACGATGTATTCTTCAAAAGCATTCCGATGAAAGTGAGCACTCATCGGAATTGTGAGGGTATCGAAAGCATTGGACTCCACCATCATGCTCACCGTAGTCTGTACGGTGTAGTCGTGATCTAAGTCTCCAGACAAGGGATAACCAAGTCTGCGCGCACCAATAGTGGAGTCCCTCGTTCTCTCCCTCTGACTGTCTACGACACCCTTTGATTTCTCTTTAGCCTTTTGTGGTGATTTCTGTTTAGTCTTTTGTGGTGTCGGCATTTTCTACAATCAATTTGCAACATTATTTAGAACGACAAATAAGATAATGAACTTTAATAACATATATTTTACCTTCATGGTGCTAGAGACCAAGTTGCTCGACCATTCGATGAAGTGCCTGACCGTTGTTCCGACTGTGACAACATGATCTATCGGTTTTGGCACCGGTGAATCTTCTTCTCCGAGTACGGGTACATCAAGTGTGACCCTCACGAAACCAGGAGTGAGGGGAAAACCATGAATCATTCCACAGAAGTTATTGTGCAACGTTCATGTGGCCACCAACCGAATAGGATCCTCCAAATACATGTAGCATAAGGTCGGTGGCTGTTCGAATAAGATATTTAGTTAGAAAATTTTAATATACTAGTCTTTAATTAAAACAAATGCGAGACACATCTGATACCTGCGAGATGTCATTTTGAAGTGCATCAATGAAGTCGTTCCTAGCATCAGCGGAAAACATAGCATCAGCGACACTATTTTCACATATTGCTCCACTCGACGATACCCCGCGACTCGATCTTCTCTCGGACCTCAAAAGTTCCACCTGTTTCGCCAACATGGCAACCTGTTCTGAAAGTCTATCCACCATATTCATGGCCGCAAGACCAGGTGCCATCTCCAATGATGTCTTCGTCACACCATATCCAGTACTTCGTAAGCGGCCGGGATGCTCCTAACGACCTAGAGCCCATCCAAGCAGATCATCAGTACTGATAATACGGAGCTCATCGGGCGTCATGGTCTGAGATATGCGCTCCTGAATCACAAAAGATTATTATTTAATTATTTTTTAGAAATATTAGTTTGTAATTCAAAGATAAATTAATGGATAGATTACAGCTTCTTCAATGATACGCTGTGTACTGGGATCGAGAATATTCCCATGTCGAGTCTTTCGAGTAGCCTGAAATAACTCGAAACGTGTAACAACAAGGGCACACTCTCCAGTTTGTTGGTGTTGGTCCCGGTGGGAAAACCCATTTTGCGCGTGCGGAAGCAAAACATTTCATTGCGGTGCATATAAAACAGGGGTGAAGGAATGGTGATTCCAGATTTTTTACTTTTTGAGCTCATGTGTTGTGTCTTGCTTATAATCGAGTGCGTATGACAAGATAAGAACGTAAAGCAGTAAAGAACACAACAATGTATAGTGGTTTAGAGACTCAAGCTCCTACATCCACTCTCCCTGTTCCTAGGGAAATTCCTTCAAACACTTCCTGAGCTTTCTGACTACCTCGCGTAGTTTACTTACTCAACTCGGCCCTGAGCTTTCTGACTACCTCTGTAGTTTACTAACTCAAACTGGACTTATCACCCTCTCGGGCTCGCCTCTTAGATGTTTAACGAGTTCACACTCCACTCGGGACTTATCACCCTCACTCGGGATTGCCTAACAACTACCTCACTTCACCACTCGTTATCTCTTACGAGAATGGGTTTGGGTTTGGTGTTGTCTCCAACTATGGTGAGATTTTCCCTTACAATGGTTTAGCCTCAATGCTAAGGTTGGGAAAATCTCTCTAAGCTTAAGATACATCGTGGGTTGCTTAGGTTGGGTTCTAGAACACTCTTTGAATATATTTGTATATCTACAGACTTGTGTTCTAGGGTGGGAATGCTTTGGGTATAACTCTCTTTGGCTCTGTAGCATCTCGTGCTATAATCTCCACACATCCACACTTAATTTGATGGAAGAACTTGTATTTATAGTGTGGATTTGAATGTTACCGTTGGAGAGAATCTCATTCAAATCCATACTATTCTCTCTGAAGTTCGCAGACTTTTCCAGTTTGGTTGTCTTCTTCTCATTGGTCCACGTCTAATTTGGATTCCAACGGCTATATTCCTCGGCCTTGGTGCCTCGGAACATTCGGGATATCTTGAGCATTCAAGATATTATCGAAGTCTTGATATCTTGGTCAAATGACATTCGAGCCAATGGCGATCAAAATTGCTCAAATGGAAGATGAGCAAGATCGATTAGCGTGAGAGATCCATTTGGAGAAAAGAGCAAGATCACATGGGACTCTCTCCAGACTTCTTCCAAATTACGGTGCCGGGGAAGGGGGAAAAGGAAGGTGAAGACCTCGGGAAGTTCATGGCACGTACTTTGGAGAAGAAGGCTCAGAAAGATGCTGAAATGTACAATCTAGCCAAAGCCTTAAAAGAAGTTGAAGCTACCGATAAATTGAAATTCGCTCAAGTGGAGAAGCCCATCTACACTCGAGTTTCTGAGCAAACCATGCTTGAGGTTGCAAGAGAGAAACCGAAGTCTTTAGAACTAAGGTTGGAACAAGCAGCCGGTGCCGAATCGCTTTATGAAGAGGAAAGCCTTGGGCGTTGTTCAACCTAAGAAAAGCGTGCAAAGGCTTCTAAGCCAATCCAGAGAAAGTCGATTCGATGATGAAGATGCGAAGAATCTCGAGTCTCAACCTCGAAGAAAGTCTTCAACACCAGAGATGCTCAAGACACTCCAAAAAGAACAAGCTAAAAATTTCGCCGCCCGGTCTCGGGAGCGCCCGCAGGATCGTAAAGAAGATAGACGAAGAGCGTAAGCGAAGGAGTGATTTCGTGAAGTTTTGCGAGCAAGAGGAAGGGAACATCGAAAAGCTAATGAAGTGGCCCCGCCTTGATAAATGGATGCCCATTAAACTCAACGACATGTGGGAAGAAGTGAAGAGAACCTTCTGGTTCAATTACGATGTTCTCAGGGAATGGAGAGGGGAAGGCTCACATCAGAGCAGGTGCTCAAAAGATTACTTTTTCAATGTGATCACCTGAGCAGATCTATTTTTAAACCTGTCTCTGATCTGATACCAACAAGTGGTATCAGAGCAGGTGCTCAAAAGATTACTTCTTCAATGTGATCGCCTGAGCAGATCTATTTTTTAAACCTGTCTCTGATCTGATACCAACAAGTGGTATCAAAGCGGGAGTTCAAAAGGTTCACTAATTTCAGAGTGACCACCTGAACAGATCTTTTTAAAGAAAACCCGTTTCTTTAAAAATGCATATATTCTGATGTTTTGGCATCTTTATCAATTGAGAAATTGTTGGGATATTTTAGTTCTATGCCAAAACATCATCAACTTGTGTTATTCAAGAAAATTTACAGATAACAAGTTGAAGGGGAACGAAAGAACAAATTGAGGGGGAACTCACGGAATCAAAAGTAGATGATTGAGATCGAATTTATCAGCAGACAAGACTGATCGAGATCAGATGAGTTAGATGAGTTCGGAGTCAACTGATGAGCTGTGCAAAAATTTAGAAGAGAAGAAAAGCTAAAGCCAGCAAATCAGAAGAAAAGGTTGCAGATCAGAAGATGAGCAAAAAAGACTGATCGAGATCAGACGTGATCTAGATCAGATTTGAAGATGAGCAGATGAGACTTATCGAGATCAGACGTGATCGAGATCAGATATGATAAACTGATATGCTAACCTGATATGATGACCTGATGTTATTCTGATATGTTGATCTGAAGATGTATCTAAAGAAAAATCAGATAGCCTGTGTAAAAGTGATCTGAGACTCAGTAAGTAAAACTGATCTGAGATTCAGTAAAGAAAACTGATCTGAGACTCAGTTAGTAAGAAAGACCTGAGGGTCAGGATGTCTGAAGTCAGAAGAAACTGAACTCAGTCAGCATGAGTGTCAGTATGCCTGATCAGACAAGGTCCGTAGAAGAGGAATGAGGAGCCGAGCTGAAGATCAAGAAGACTGAAGACCAAGACTGAAGACTTGTATTCTTTATGTTTTTGTCTTTATCTTTTGATAAGTTCATTGTAAACTGTAATAGTCTATCATACATCAATGAAACTTTATCTTTATGCTCAAAGATAATACCTCATTATCTTTTTACATGTCTTTATATTTGATATGCCTGATTATTGTTATTTAGTGATGAAATTGTTGGGTGATTCATTGCTGAATTGATTGTTAAGAGATTTACCATTCTTGTAATAGGAAAAACTGAAACCTGAGTATAGGTTATGTATTTGTAACAAGATAGGTTTTGACATCATCAAAAAGGGGAAAATTGTTGGGAGATGAATTTAATAAAAGATTATATATTTTGATTAGATTTCAAAACCCTTGAGTATGACATGTTCAGGATAATCTTGATAGATGAGTCAGGATTCAGTTTTAGAGTGTTCAGGATGTTATCTGCACCGTGTATAGTCGGCAAATATAGAACAGGTTAAATCAAGACTCAAGAAGAATCAAGAAACCGAAGTTTCAAAGATGAAACCGAAGTTTCGAAGACTTCGAAGATGAAACGAAGTTTCAAGACTCAAGATGAGACCCGAGGAACACGAAGGCTCGAGAGAAAACCGAAAAGACTCGGAGAAACACGAAAACTCGAGAGAACACAAGGCTCAGATCACTTTTACACAGGCTATCTGATTTTTCTTTAGATACATCTTCAGATCAACATATCAGAATAACATCAGGTCATCATATCAGGTTAGCATATCAGTTTATCATATCTGATCTCGATCACGTCTGATCTCGATCAGTCTCATCTGCTCATCTTCAAATCTGATCTCGATCACGTCTGATCTTGATCAGTCTTTTTTGCTCATCTTCTGATCTGCAACCTTTTCTTCTGATTTGCTGGCTTTAGCTTTTCTTCTCTTCTAAATTTTTGCACAGCTCATCAGTTGACTCCGAACTCATCTAACTCATCTGATCTCGATCAGTCTTGTCTGCAGCCGCGTCTGATCTCAATCATCTACTTTTGATTCCGTGAGTTCCCCCTCAATTTGTTCTTTCGTTCCCCTCAACTTGTTATCTGTAAATTTTCTTGAATAACACAAGTTGATGATGTTTTGGCATAGAACTAAAATATCCCAACAATTTCTCAATTGATAAAGATGCCAAAACATCAGAATATATGCATTTTTAAAGAAACAGGTTTTCTTTAAAAAGATCTGTTCAGGTGGTCACTCTGAAATTAGTGAACCTTTTGAACTCCCGCTTTGATACCACTTGTTGGTATCAGATCAGAGACATGTTTAAAAAATAGATCTGCTCAGGCGATCACATTGAAGAAGTAATCTTTTGAGCACCTGCTCTGATACCACTTGTTGGTATCAGATCAGAGACAGGTTTAAAAATAGATCTGCTCAGGTGATCACATTGAAAAAGTAATCTTTTGAGCACCTGCTCTGATACCACTTGTTGGTATCAGATCAGAGACAGGTTTAAAAATAGATCTGCTCAGGTGATCACATTGAAAAAGTAATCTTTTGAGCACCTGCTCTGATACCACTTGATGGTCCCGGTGGGAAAACCCATTTTGCGCGTGCGGAAGAAAAACATTTCATGCGATGCATATAAAACAGGTGTGAAGGAATGGTGATTACAGATTTTTGCATTTTAAGCTCATGTGTTGTGTTTTGCTTATGATCGAATGCATATGACAAGATAAGAACGTAAAGTAGTAAACAACACAACAATGTATAGTGGTTCGGAGGCTCAAGCTCCTACATCCACTCTCCCTGTTCCTAGGGAAATTCCTTCAAATGGGACTTATCACCCTCCACGGGATTGCCTATAGATATTTATAGAGCTCTCACTCAAACTGGACTTATCACCCTCTCGGGTTCGCCTCGGGACTTATCACCCTCCACGGGATTGCCTACAGATGTTTAACGAGTTCACACTCCAACGGGACTTATCACCCTCACTCGGGATTGCCTAACAACTACCTCACTTCACCAAGGGGTTTGGATTTGGTGTTGTCTCCAACTATGGTGAGATTTTCCCTTACATTTGTTTAGCCTCAATGCTAAGGTTGGGAAAATCTCTCTAAGCTTAGGATACATCGTGGGTTGCTTAGATTGAGTTCTAGAACACTCTTTGAATATATTTGTATATCTACAGACTTGTGTTCTAGGGTGGGAATGCTTTTGAGTATAACTCTCTTTGGCTCTGTAGCATTGTTGCTATCTTCTTCGCACTTCCACACTCGATAATGCAGGAAGAACTTGTATTTATAGTGTGGATTTGAATGTTACCGTTGGAGAGAATCACATTCAAATCCATACTATTTTCTGTAAGTTCTGCATCTTTTCCAGGCTGGTTGTCTTCCTCTCATTGGTCCACGTCAGCTGGATTCCAACGACTATATTCCTCGGCTTGATTGCCTCGGAACATTGAGGATATCTTGGCATTCAATATATTCTTGAGTCTTGATATCTCGTCTTGATCTTGATGACATTACTCGAGTCTTCGGTTTCTACGAGCCTTGAGTTCTCGAGTCTTCAGGTTTCTCTGAGTCTTTCAGGTTTCTCTGAGTCTTCAGGTTCCTCAGTTTCATACTGAGTCTTCAGAAACTTCAGTTTCATCTCGAGTCTTGAAACTTCGGTTTCATCTTTGAAACTTGGTTTCTTGATTCTTCTTGAGTCTTGATTTCTAACACCATTCTATATCTGCCGACTATACACGGTGCAGATAACATCCTGAACACTCTAAAACTGAATCCTGACTCATCTATCAAGATTATCCTGAACATGTCATACTCAGGGGTTTTCGGATCTAATCAAAATCATATAATCTTTTATTAAATTCATCTCCCAACACTAGCATCACCACAAACTGGGCAGAGGGTTCCAGATCCCGGATACCATCTGCCAATCCTCCATTTAACAGATAGAAACCCCTTACAAAGTCGCCAAAAAAAATGAAGAAATAAGAGGTGAAATCTTGTGTTTCCACAGCTCCGCCCACTTCGACTCCCCAAAATTCCACCTGTCATTTATGATCTTCACCGTCAAATGGTAAGCGGATTTGACAGAATAAATCCCAGACGCCGTAAAGTGCCAGATTTGAGTATCTACAATGTCATTAGGAGCTAGGGTTGTTCGAAGAATTCGAACCCTATGTTCCGAAAAAACCTCATTAATAACTTCCATTTCCTAGTATCTAGTTCCTGACACGAAAAAAATCCTTCACGAGCATGTCATCAAACGTTGATTGCTGTCTTCAACTTTTTATTTTTTTAAACTTTCAAAAACCCACATTAAACATAATAATTCATTATCCCGCATATTTCTCAACCGAAAATCCTTCCCTCAATGTCATGTTAGTTGAAAAAAAATATGTTGTTTATCCTGTTCTTATTGATAAAAAACCAATAACAAAATCAGTATTTAAAGTTACATGTTCGCAAAATGATATTTAAAAAAAAAATTAAATTATAAGAAGAAGGAATTAAACTATTGAAAATTGAAATCTTGAGATTTGTTTGTAAATTGTAATTTAACAATTTGGAGCTTATCATAATTTATCCCTATTATTTTGAACTCATGATTCACATAAAAACGAACTCACCATTTTCTACGAGGCCACATTAAATTATTATCTTGTTCAATTTGATTGAATTAGGTGTCTGATTTAGAATTAGATCGTTTTTTCAAAAAAATTAAGTTTACCCATGAGATCACGTTTTTATTTAAAATAATTTAGAAACAATATTAATGATGGGTAGAATTGGATTCTTGTATAAATTATTGATTTACTTTTATTATTTAAATAATTAAGAACAATTTAAATCCATAAATGATGCACTATTATCACTACTACACATTTAAGCTTGCACAACTGCACTTAGACAACCCTTTTTTCAAACAGCTCTCCAAACTATAGCTTGGAGAGCGGTTTTAATTAAAAAAAAATAGACAGCGGTTCAAAACCGCTGTCCAAGTACAACACTTAGAAAGCGGTTGAGAACCGCTGTGCAAATGGTTTTAGATAGCGATTTTGAACCGCTGTCCAAGGGCATAGTTTGGACAGCGGTTTCGAACCGCCAACCAATCTTCTAGTGTAGTTGGGTGAGGATCCCTAACGGGGTCCAAGTTGAAAGTTCTGGGTTCGTACGCGTTGATTTGAAGAATGTGGGATACAGAGATGACCCTTACATAATGGTCAGTCAAGGTCAACAAATTTTCTATGTCCCCGACCCAGTTAATAAGAAATGGTCCATTGTGGTTCTGTCAAATAAATTTAACAATAGTTACCATATTAGCGACCACGTCGATGAAGATGTTGACACAATCGATGATCCTTTTCAGAACTTCACTCATTATGTACCCTTTTTCGATTATCCTGCAAATCCATGTCCGTACCAGAGAATAATTAGAGATGAGGATGAATATGGCAATCCGGATCTTGTTAACATTTATGGTCATTAACGAGAAAAGTCAACCAAAAAATGAAAAAGAAAAACAAGTGCTAAAAAAAAATGTACACTTTATTTTAATGTTGTTTCTTCTTGTTTATTAAATGTTGTTTCTTCTGCTTTATTAAATGTTGTTTCTTTTTGTTTATTAAATGTTGTTTCTTCTGGTTTACAAGATCATGTCTTATTTGCCCTATCCCGAAGATGATAGAGATGATGGAGATTATCATGATGGAGATTATCATGGAGATTATCCTGGAGATGATGATGCATATGATCGACATCATACAGAGGACTTGGGACAGAGTGACACTGATGCTCCCACCACTAGCAGCTCTGGGGAGAAGCACACGAGGGGTATAGTCACGGTGACTTCTTTGAAGAGAGCTCATAGCAAGGAAAAAATAGTTCAGGTAATTTTATTACAATTGAACAGTTGAAATTGTAATTATATTGATTGATCGTTGAACCTAATTAATTACTATGTTATTGCAGTTATCATTCAATGAATATGGGCAGCCGATAGGGAAAGAGACTGAGAAATTATCCTTCTACCTTGGGGCTGCAGTCAGGAGAGTTATCCCTATCATGCTGCCAACCAAGGATTGGTGTAGCCCCAAACTGGCTCATTTTAAGGAAGTGCTATGGGACGAACTTTCGGCATGTTAATTATATGCTTATGAAAGTTGTTGTATGATTACTAAATTAACTAAATTGTTATGTTATATGCATATAGACTACATTCATCGGCCTTGACCATTCAAATAAGAAGCAAATACTTATGCAAGCTGGGATGATGGCCAAGAATTTTCGGTCTTGGCTGAGAAAAAGAGCATATGACCCTACTACTGGTCATTACTCGGCTAGTCCACCTTCGCTCTATGAGAATAACCCTATGGTGGCTCCGTACTGGGAGGAGTTTGTGCGTAGAGCTATGGCTGATGATTTTCAGGTAAAATTGATCAATGTCATTTCCTCTATTCCTAATGCATGATGTTTTTCAGTGTTTATTGTATTTATATTACACTGAAGGATCAAAGTAAGAAAAATCGCCAACTGTTGGGAGATGAATTTAATAAAAGATTATATGATTTTGATTAGATCCCAAAACCCCTGAGTATGACATGTTCAGGATAATCTTGATAGATGAGTCAGGATTCAGTTTTAGAGTGTTCAGGATGTTATCTGCACCGTGTATAGTCGGCAGATATAGAACAGGTTAGAAACCGAAGACTCAGTAAGAATCTGAAGAAACTGAAGTTTCAGTATGAAACTGAAGTTTCTGAAGACTCAGTATGAAACTGAAGTTTCTGAAGACTCAGTATGAGACTGAGGAACCTGAAGGCTCAGAGAAACCTGAAAGACTCAGAGAAACCTGAAGACTCAGAGAACCTGAAGGCTCAGAGAAACCTGAAGGCTAAGAATGTCACTGAAGACTGAAGACTGAAGATACTGAAGACTCAGTAATATACTGAATGCTCAGTATATCCTGAATGTTCTGAGGCACTGAAGCTGAGGAATATAGCCGTTGGAATCCAGCTGACGTGGACCAATGAGAAGAAGACAACCAGCCTGGAAAAGCTGCAGAACTTACAGAGAATAGTAAGGATTTGAATGAGATTCTCTCCAACGGTAACATTCAAATCCACACTATAAATACAAGTTCTTCCATCAAATTAAGTGTGGATGTGTGGAGATTATAGCACGAGATGCTACAGAGCCAAAGAGAGTTATACCCAAAGCATTCCCACCCTAGAACACAAGTCTGTAGATATACAAATATATTCAAAGAGTGTTCTAGAACCCAACCTAAGCAACCCACGATGTATCTTAAGCTTAGAGAGATTTTCCCAACCTTAGCATTGAGGCTAAACCATTGTAAGGGAAAATCTCACCATAGTTGGAGACAACACCAAACCCAAACCCATTCTCGTAAGAGATAACTAGTGGTGAAGCGAGGTAGTTGATTAGGCAATCCCGAGTGAGGGTGATAAGTCCAGTTTGAGTTAGTAAACTACAAAGGTAGTCAGAAAGCTCAAGGTCGGGTTGAGTAAGTAAACTACGCGGAGTAGTCAGAAAGCTCAGGGCCGGGTTGAGTAAGTAAACTACGTGGAGTAGTCAGAAAGCTCAGGGCCGAGTTGAGTAAGTAAACTACGCGAGGTAGTCAGAAAGCTCAGGAAGTGTTTGAAGGAATTTCCCTAGGAACAGGGAGAGTGGATGTAGGAGCTTGAGTCTCTGAACCACTATACATTGTTGTGTTCTTTACTGCTTTACGTTCTTATCTTGTCATACGCACTCGATTATAAGCAAGACACAACACATGAGCTCAAAAAGTAAAAAATCTGGAATCACCATTCCTTCACCCCTGTTTTATATGCACCGCAATGAAATGTTTTGCTTCCGCACGCGCAAAATGGGTTTTCCCACCGGGACCAACAGCTAGCATGGTGGAATCTATTTGGCATATTTTTATAGATTGTAAAGTTGCACTTAGTTGTTGGCAGATTGTTAGTTTATGGAGAAAATTGGATGAGCTGTGTTATACCGTCGAAGATCATGCAAAGTTCTTTATGCGCATCATTCATGAATTTGATGTTGTTGAGGTCGATATAGTTATGAGTGTATCTTGGGCTATGTTGCGTAACCGCAATAAAATTGTTTGGTAGGATGAATCATCAACACCAGCCCAGTTCGTTCATTTCGCTCATGTCGCGGTGGAGGAGTGGAAGGCGGTCCTGGTTCCGAGCATGACAAAAGTGAGGTTGCCGATATGTAGTAAGTGGCATGCACCCCCTGCGGGGTTTGCTAAAATAAACGTAGATGCAAAAAATTTCAATGAAGAGTTACTAACGGGCATTGCTATGGTGTTAAGTGACGGGGAGAGAAACTTTATTGTTGCACGATCTATGACTAGAGAGAGATTTAAGAGAGTAGCAAATGGTGAGGCTTGGGGAGTGGTGGAAGACATGAAGTGGGCTGTTTTGATGAATCTCCAACAACTTATCTTGGAAACGGATGCTAAAAGAATCAGTGACGCATATAATTTTATGGAACCGGATTACTCTTCGTTTGGTGATTTTATAAAGGTGGGGAAATCTATTATTTCTAATCGAAACAGTTTTTTGTTAGGTGTTTTGTTCTGAATTTGTGCGGCCTAGTGTATCCTTAAACGACTTTTAGGATTGTTTCTGCAAAAGGTTTTGGAGGTCGTTCCTACCTATTAGGTTGTGTTATGTGGGCCTTGTGGTTTTCTTGTTACATGGCTTTAGTGTTTTTGGATTTCACTGCTTTTGGCTAGTACATTTGTTGGGCCTATTCGGTTTTTTCTTGGTTTGACCTTAATTTGGGATTTTTGTAATCTTTTGCGCCTCGGGTAGGGCTTTTTAGATTTATTTGGCATGGACTTTTATCTTGTTATCTTGCTTATTTGCATCTTTGTATAGATGGTTTACTTCATACCTTGTGTTGGCTTGCTTTTGTTGTACTATACTGTTTTTGGCAGAAGATTACTATTATATTAATTGAACTTGTTAACTCCATTTTAGCTTTTCAATATGAACTTTACTGGAGTGTATCCAGTTGCTACTGGTCCACCGACATCTAGAAATTACCATGTCGGAATGGGAACTGAAACTATTGTTGTAGAAGTTATACATTGTCCGATGAGGTTTAGAGCTTGGACCAATGCCATGATAATAGAAGGAGCTGAAAAAGTCAGCGTGTTGGGCTTTGACGTAAAGACGAAGACCGTGAGAAACAGGAAAAAACCTTTACTTTGCTCATTCCTGAAAGAGAAAATATGTTTAATTGTAAGGCTTCAGAAGAACTCAAAAGCACTTCTCAAGGTCATATGCTCATATCTGAGTTTCTCTTGACACCACGGTTCGTGTTTGTTGGTGTACAAATTAAGAGTTCATTGGATGCTCTCTTTGGGGTGACAAGTGTAAATAACGTGGATGGCCAACCTCATACTTACGATGTCAATGAAGAGGTTGCGCATAGCTTCAAAAAACCGCGGTTGTTGTCTGTAGACCTGAATATTCTTTTAATGCAGGTTATGAAAGACAGTGCACATTATCCAGCAGTGGTTGACGATCTGTATGATCGTGAAGTACTATATGATGGGAAAGTTGCCACCATTGATCAATGTATATTACACACTACATTTGCGTGCTGCAACAGTGATAAGAAATGCGAATCAAAATGCACGCCGAAGGTAGTTGCGACACTTTTTCGTTTAGTCGAGGATAGTAGCTTACTTTGAACTTTGACTTCTGCTCTTGTAAAGATCATCAACAGTGACCCTTAATGTTTTCTTGAAAATTTGGGTTGAACATTGTGTATAATCTTGTTTGCTTCAGCTCTGAGTTTTGATAGATTGAAGTAGCTAGCCTTTCATAGATGCAGCATAGGGTTACAAAGTTGTATTTCTGCAAAACATGATTGCAAAATGATCATATAATGCTGAGAGATTATGAACTCAGTGTCGATCCCGACATTCTTTAGGCCTGGAGTGATAAAAAAAATGGGTCCGCTTTTGCCAACATCAAAAAATGTAAGCAACCTCAAAAAAAACATATGAAAGTATATACATGAGTAATTATCATGTGAAACTTGTTCATAGTATAAAATATATACCATTACACTTATCAACTAATATCACAACACTTATCAATTGATATCATTACACTTATAAACTAATATCATAGCATTAAATGCAATGTGTATTAGTTTATAAGAGTAATGATATCAGTTTATAAGTGAATGATATCAATTAAATAGTATGAACAATTTTCACAAGAGAGTTTGTGTATAAACATAAATAATTTAAATGACATCTTCTAGCATTTTGAGAGGCAATCATCAATAATATCTTCATTGATAATTTGTTCGAAAGTATGTTATTAATAGTGTTAATTTAGAGAAACTTCTTTTTGGAGATACCATATTCACAAGTATCGTCAATAATATTATATACGCAATAAAGAGATTAAGATAACAACTCAGAGCATTTATAAATTCAAGAGTTTCAAACGGCCATCTTTTTTTTCTGCTGATAAAGTCTTTTGTTACATATTTAGGTCAAAAAATAAATCACTTGAATCAATATCGAAAGAGTTTTCATGCTTTAAAGTATTATCAAGATTCTTACAACATTCTTCTAAGTCTTCATCATCCAAAGACTTTAATTTATTTGAATTAAATAAAATAAAATTATCATACGTTTGCAATTGTTCAAATCTACTTTCTAAATAGGCAAAGCAACATCGACTACAATAATAAAGTAATTAGCTCAACAATAATTTTCACCAGATTGTGTATCAGCATCATTATGTGTATTTTCATCAAATAGTTTCTTTCTCCGGGTTTTTCATTTTTTTTAGTGAAAATAAGTTCAATATTCATTTCTAGTGCAAGACTTGTAGAAGATATCATATAGCTAAAGTAAAATTATTTTCTCTGTAATCTTCGAAAAACTAATTAGCCCCTTCAATTGAATTATCACATCATAAATGTGCATATATTTTTATTACAACATTTTGCTAACCATGTTGATTTTAGTTAAAATATTCGTATTACCTTTTAATTTTTTAATAAGAATTATATATATAATACATAATATATAAATATTAGTAGGCCTTTTCAATCTAGGGGCCCTGGGGCAGTTGCCCCTCCCGTCCCACCTCAAGGCCACCTTTGGCTGGGGGTGGTGATCAGGATGCAGAGGGTGGTGTGATCAGCTGGATGATAGGGTTGGTGATCAGGATGTGAAGCAGTAAGATGCAAGGAATGCTGTGAATATAATAGACTTGGATTTCAAACATGAAGACGACGGTGAGGTCGTAGATGATTAGAAGAACTACATTTATTTTTTCAGTATTGATATCAATTTCTGAATTCATTTTTGATTCATGCAAATATATGATATAAGATGAGAACTGATAGCACTTTATGTGTACGACTTTTGCAAATATATGATATAAGATGAGAATTGATAGCACTTTATGTGTACGACGTGTTCCACCCCATGATATTAGGGTTTGATACACATCTTACAGTTACATTATTTTCCTTTTGTTCACCCTTACATACTTGGATTTATTATGAGAAACTAGTTCTTGTAATGAATTAAAAATAATCTTCTATAGTGTTGATCTTTGAATAATAGCTCTTCCAGTTCTGGATACAGTTAATATAATTTATCATAGTCTGGATGGATTGCAATGTTTAGTTCATTTGAAAAAAAAAATGTGTTTGTATAATTCTTGTTGGGATTTTTTAGAATTCATTTTCCTTTTCCATTTCAATTTTTTTGGCAAGAAGAATGCAGATCATGCATAACTATGTATGCATATCAATTGCAGGCCCTCTAAAGGCTCTCTATTTTTGCCCCTAGGATTGACCTCATGAAGAAATTATGCATTTCTATTTGAATTGTTTACTACTTTTGTTATTTGTTATTCATCTTTGTTTCTTGAATATGCTTGCATCTGTTATACGTTCAGCATTCCAAGCTTTCTAGACATCTATGTCATAATTATCTATTGTTTGATGATCCTGAGTTTCTAAGCCTGTTAGGCAGTTAGGGAAGCTAGTTGTAGATTATAATCATGCATCTATTTCTTTTAATATTTCTGCTGGAATTTACACTACAAGAAAAACATTGATTTACACTAAATTATTTGTTTTACCTTTTAATTTATATAATATATATATATATATATATATATTATAATACATTATATAAATATTAGTAGGTCCTCCCAACCTAAGGGCCTTGGGGAGGTCACCCCTCCTCAGGGCCACCAGTGTAACTTGTGTATATTTTATTTCATATTGCTTGCACTATTCAATATTCTTATGGTTGATGGCATTTTGAGGCAGATATTATATGATTGAGGAAAGCAGTGCTATCCTTTATCATCTTATGGTAGGATGAGTGTGTTTACGTTTACAATTTTTGACATATCCCACCCTTATGGATGAGTATATAGTGTAGGGCTTGTTTGTATTCTTGATCTCCAAAATGACCTTGCCTACTAACATATGTTTACTTTGTAAAATAATATTCAATTCTTTATATCTCTTAATTCATAAAAAATAAACTCGTAACGATTGAAAAGTACAATTCAAAAATAACTTCATTCTTATAATCTATGTAATTGGGAAAAAAACAACAATATACTCACTTTTTATTAATACTCCCTCCGTCCCAATCATATAGGCTGATTTGGTTTTACATATAGATTAAAAAATTATTTTGGAAAGGTATTATAGCCCTATTTAATGATTGTTATAGTTTCCAACATAATTGATTTTTTTGTCCTACAAGTTTGACCTATTTTGATTTTGGTCCTAGTAACTTTGACTTTTGATTTTCGTCCTATAACTTTGTGAAATTCAACTTTGTGGTCCTATGACCTGTTATCAAAGATGGTCTTTCAGGTAAATCTGACGTGGATATTTTTTTTATACTATTAAAGTTAATTACACCTGGCCGAAAATTGGAGAGAGAAAAGTTAATAATCTGAAGCCCGCAACACATCTCTAATTTGAAGCCCGCTCAGCCCGCAACACATCTTTAATTTGAAGCCCGCAAAATAACCCTAATCAGATGCTGGAAAATAGTCGCACCCAAAATCGCAGAACAACCTAATCAGACGAATGCAAACATATTTCACAATCTCCACTCCCAAAATCACATATTGAAACGCGATACATAGCAGAACACCCCCAATTCGAGTTAGGGTATTGAAACACGATAACAACATAAATGCGAGTTAGGGCAGTGAATTGAATATAGACTAAGTCTTATATGGATCCAGGTGCACCGTGCACTCATAGTACATTTTGGAATCGTGTAACTTGTAATATTAAAAAGTGTAACTATTTATACTGAATCGTGCAACTATTAATATGTTGCACGATTTTGTGTAAATAAGCTTTCAATATTAAACATCACAGATAGATCGAACTTAAGTAGAGAAGAAAGAACGGAGGTTATTACACACATCCACAAGAAAACCGAACATGAGTGGGAACAAAGGTAACCACCCACTATTTTGAAGTCATGTGATCGTGTGATGTGAAGAAGACCGCCAAAAACATTTTTAAAAAAAAAACAGAGACCATATCTAAAATTAAATAGACACAAATTAGTTCAACTTATCCAGAACATTAAACGAATCATGTATGATAGATAAAGTTCGAATCACTTAAGGTTTCACAAAATATCGGCACACATATATCTCAACACTCAATTTTTCATGAAATTCATCATCAAAGTGTTGCATATACTGATTTTTTTTTCTTTTAAGCACATGTTCACATTGATCAATCTTTTCAAAAGAGTGCATCGTAGTAGCGAGCTCTGTGCCCCATAGTTACTCAATGGATTGTGAATAAACATGGATGTATATTTAATCACCTTTTGAAAAGAGAACATCGTAGTAGCGAGCTCCGTGTCCCATAGTTACTCAGTGATTACACATCTAAGTTGTGCTTTATTTTTAATGCATTTGAGAGATATATGTCCAGGACTCTGTATCTAAACCATGATTCAACAATAAGATCATAACACTATCATTTAAAGTTCAAACATAAGCAAATCAGTAGACAAACTTATTATCAGAACCACAATGTTGCTTCAAATGTTAGAAATATTTGTCACAACATCTAGTATTTATTTTCAAATATAGCAAAGACCAAGAGATTTTCTTAGTGAAGAAAACCTCTCATAATCAAGGGCTTTTGTGAAAATATCAGCAAGTTGTTTTTCAGTAGAAATGTATTCTAACTTCACAACTTCTTTCTCTACAAGATCTCTTATAAAGTGATGTCTTATACTTATATACTTAGTCAAAGAATGTTGCACATGATTCTTGGAAATATTGATGGCACTAGTATTATCACAATAAACAGTCAAAATACCACTTTCCAACCCATAATCATCAAACATCTTTTTAAGCCATAACAGTTGAGTGCAGCAACTTCCAGCAGCAACATATTCAGACTCAGCTGTTGATTGTGAAACACAATTCTGTTTCTTACTATGCCAGGATATAATGTTGTTTCCCATGTAGAAACATCCTCCACTAGTACTTTTTATGTCATCACAATCACCTGCCCAATCTGCATCACTATAGCCAACTAAAGAGCAATTAGTATCCTTTGAGTACCATATACCTAGATCACATGTTCCAGCCACATATCTTATAATTCTTTTTACAGAATTGAGATGTGATTCTTTAGGATTAGCTTGATATCTAGCACAAAGACAGACACTATACATAATATCATGCCTACTAGAAGTTAAGTACAAAAGACTTCCAATCATTGATCTATACAAAGTAGGATCAACATCTTTTCCAATCAAGTCTTTACTCAACTTTTGAGTTGAACCTATAGGAGTTTTCATGGTTTTAGCACTTTCCAAACCAAACATTTTCACCAGATTCTTAGCATATTTGTTTTGACAAAAGAAAATACCATCTTTCATTTGTTTGATTTGAAGACCTAAAAAGAAATTTAGTTCTCCAACCATAGACATTTCAAAATTACAGGTCATTTCTTTAACAAAACTTTCAAGCATCTCATTACTAGTTGAACCAAATACAATATCATCAACATATATTTGAGCAACCATGATATCATTTTAAGAATTTTTAATGAACAAGGTTCTATCAGCTTCACCTCTCAAAAATCCAAACTCAAGTAAGAAATCAGTAAGTCTACCATACCAAGCTCTAGGTGCTTGTTTTAGACCATACAAAGTTTTCTTTAACTTGTAAACATGATCAGGAAATTCTAGATTTTCAAAACCTTTAGGTTGTTCAACATAAGCTTCATCATCCAGAATACCATTTAAGAAAACAACTTTAACATCCATTTGATGCAAGTTAATGTTAATGAAACATGCAATAGCAAGAAGTAATCTAATAGATTATATTCTAGCAACAGGAGCAAATGTTTCATCAATATCTATTCCTTCAATCTGAGTATAACCTTGAGCAACCAATCTAGCCTTATTTCTCACAATATTACCAGATTCATCAGTTTTATTTTTAAAAATCCACTTTGTTCCTATGACATTAATATCAGAATTAGGTCTAGGTACAAGTGTCAAAACATCATTTCTTTCAAACTGATTAAGTTCTTCATGCATAGCATTTATCCACTTTTCATCATTAAGAGCTTCTTTCACATTCTTAGGCTCTATTACAGAATGATAACACTCAAAAGTTACCTGATTGCATATGGATGACATGCAAACTGATCTTACAAGATTATTGATATGAATACCCATTCTTCTTCTGGTTTGTACACCAGTGGTAGCTTCTCCAATGATCTGATCTGATGGATGACTTTTCATTATCTTTGTTGAGGGAACCAAATGTTTTGGATACTGTGAATCTTGTGACAGATTTTCAGTACTTGAACTTGTGGGTAGTGTTGAATCAGATGTTGAAGGAACATTCTGATCAACATCCTTACTATCTTCAATATCATCAGTATCTTTGGATACTTCTATCAAATCTGATACATTATCTTCAACACTTTTTCCTGCAAGACTTGCAAGTTCATCAAATACCACATTAACAGATTCTTGCATTGTATCAGTTCTCAAGTTATAGATTCTATATGCCTTGCTATTCTTAGAATATCCTAAGAAAAATCATTTATCACTTTTAGAATCAAACTTGTGCAACTGATCTCTATCATTCAAAATGTAACAAACACAACCAAACACATGAAAGTATTTCAAATTTGGTTTCTTGTTATTCAGAATCTCATAGGGAGTACAATTACTACCAGAAAGAATATAGACTCTATTCACAATGTGACAGGCAGTATTTAGAGCTTCAGCCCAGAATTTTTTAGAAAGACTTTTTGAGGTTAGCATAACTCTTGCCATTTCTTGCAAAGTTCTATTCTTTCTTTCAGCAATTCCATTTTGTTGAGGAGTTTTAGGTGAGGAAAACTCTTGCAATATACCTTTCTTTTCACATAAATTAGTAAACAAACTGTTTTCAAATTCTCTTCCATGATCAAACCTTATCCTACTGATCTTTAAACATAAAACAGTTTTAAACCTTTTGTAAAGAATTTTAAACTCTGAAAAGGTTTCAGATTTTTCTTTTAGAAAAATAACCCAAGTATATCTAGAAATATCATCTACAAGAACATAAGAATACCTCTTACCACCTAAACTTTCAGTTTCTATAGGACCCATTAGATCCATATGAATCAATTCACAACACCTGTTTGTTGTACATGTTGACAACATTTGATGTGTTGTCCTTACTTGCTTACCTTTCTGGCATGGTCCACAGACTTTTCCTTTTTCAAAGTTAAGATCAGGTAAACCAACAATAACACCTAGTCTATGCAGTTTCTGAATACTTCTGTAATTTGCATGACCATGTTTTTGATGCCACAAAATAATATCATCTGCTTTAGCACTTTTACAAGTATGATTTGAACCAATCAAATAACAATTATCAGCAGATCTATTCCCAGTCATTAAGCATTCATCATTCTTATCAAACACATAGCATGAATTCTTGTCAAATTTCACATGTAAATCATAATCACATAACCGACTAATACTAATCAGATTAGCAAGTAAACCTTTTACATGTAGCACATTTGTTAACTTTGGAAAACCAGGAACATTCAAGGTTCCTTTACCAACAACTTTACCTTTTGAACCACCACCATAGGTAACATGACCACCATTACAGGATGTATAATTGGTCAGATGATTGATTTGACCAGTCATGTGTCTAGAACAACCACTATCAAAATACCAAGATCCAGGAACACATATTTTCAAAGATGTATACACAACATTACATGACATGTTCTTATGAATCAGCTTTTTAGTGTTGTTAACCTGTTTTATGGGATGTTCAACTTTATCAGGTAAAAATATTCCAGCTTTTAAGTCTCTTCTTAACTTAGAACAATATGGACGAATATGACCTACTCCAAAGACAATAAAAAACAGATATACTCTTTAAACAAACCATCAGATTTCTTTTGTTTATCTTTCAAAGGTTTTGGCAGAGAAGTTCCAGCTTTTACAAAAGAAATAGGTTCACATGATATAGGAGTATTCTCAAAAAATTTCTCAAAACCAAGTCCAGCATTACCATGTCTACCAATCATCAATGCATCATTCAAATCAGTAGTGCTAGCTAAAAACTTTTTAAAGCTAAGAGTAGTGCACTTAAGTTCATCTTTCAAAGCAGAAATTTCCACATCTTTTCTAGTTAAAAGAACTTCAAGTTTAACAATATTTTCTTTCAAATCTGAATTTTCTAAAGATAAGGAACTCAACACCTGTTTTTGAGTTTCTAAATCAGATTTAAACTTCAGATATTCAGAGTTACAAACAACAGAATTTGATGTTTTAGCTTTCAGAATAGTTCCAACAAAACAGTTAATCTCATAATCATTTTTACTGAATGTTGTTTCAGATGTTGTGATAACATCTGAATCTGCTTCAAACCAATAATCATCGAGATCATCATCAAATGTATCATCATAAACTATTCTAGCAGACATAGCACTTAGTTCACATTTATCAGCATCAGTTTCATCATCAGAATCATCACTCAAGGTGGCATTAAAGTTCATCTTCTTCCTAAGTAAAGTATTAGCACATTCATTAGCATAATGACCATATCCAGAACATGCATCACATTTAACCTTTTTTCTGTACTCAGGATCATATTTGAACTTGTTATCCTTTGTAAATTGTCTAAGTTGATTGAAACTGGAAGACTGACTTGGAACAAGCTTTTTATCAGAGGGAGAAGAGTTTTGATTAAACTTATCCTTTGATTGAAATTGAACATTTGGTCTTCTGAACTTTCCTTTTAGATAAGATTTGAATTGCTTAGTGATAAAAGCAAATTGTTCAGAAATGTCTTCATCACATAAATCAGAAACATCTTCATCAGAATCAACTTCAGTTACATAAGGATGTTTACCAACATTATCAGAAGTTTCACCTCTAAAAGCAAGTACTTTCTTGTCTTTATCTTTCTCATGTTTATCATCATCTAACATATTTGAGTTTATCTCATAAGTTTTTAAAATACTGATCAACTCATTTTGACTCAATAAATCAGTGTTTTTAGCCTCTTCTATTACACATATTTTAGCATCAAATCGTTTAGGAACAGTTCTAAGTATTTTATTGACTAACCGAGTGTTGAAAATTGGATCACCAAGTGAGTGTGACTCATTAGCAATCCCACTTATCATTTCATTGTACGATGAAATGCTTTCATCATCCTTCATCTTCAAGTTTTCAAACTTGGTTCCCAACATTCTGAGTCTAGTCCTTCGAACACTTTCTGATCCTTCACAATGTTCCTGCAATATTTCCCATGCATCCTTAGAAGAAACATAGTTAAATATTAGTTTAAACATTGAAACATCAGTAGCAGTAAATATAGCATTAAGAGCTTTAGAATTGAAATTGACCGATGTGCATTCATCATTTGACCAATCAATCTCCTTTTTGACTTGTGATTCTCCATCTCCATCATCAACAGTCCTTGGAGGATTCCAATCAGATAACACACTACGCCATGCTCTTTCATCTATAGACTTAATGTACATGCGCATTTTAGGTTTCCAATATGGGTAATTTGATCCATCCAAAATCGGAGGTTTTAAAGAAGGAGTCAGTGGATAATCCATTGCAAAAACACACTTTAAAACACAGGACCTTTAACTTAGTGTATCAAGTTTATGGCTCTGGCGCCAACTGACAGTGTGTGTGCGTGTATTTTTCAGAGTGTTGTTGAAAATGTTATGCAACATGTAAAACAACATATGACAGCAGAAGCATAAAAACACAGTGCAAAGGATTTCAAAATTTTGTATAGTCTGTAATCCAGACTATACGAACCTCATGGTTAAAAACATCACTATAACAAGTAGTGAGATACACACAAATCTCTTACAAGATCCTAAAAGGTGTAGTGAAAAACCACACACCAAAATCAATCTATTCAATCAAGTAACTAGTGATCTTATTCAACCTAAAACTTGATCTAATAAGATAAAATCAATACTGATAGGAGAGATTGTATTCCCTCGACCAATACACATAGAATAACATCGACCCTCACACTTCTAGAATTACAAACACTCATTTTTTCACTCTTGGTTGTGTCTTGGATGTTACTCTCTTAAGTTTGGAGTAGAGAAAATGGGATTTCACTTTAACTCAAACTTGAATGTCGACCAATGCAGTCTATTTATAAACTTTCTGACCAACTGCATTTTCCTATCCACTTGGTGTGAACAGCCTTGAACTTCTCCTCCACTATCTTCCATGATCTTGGTGTAACCACCCATGATCTTTCTATTCTCACTCCATTAGTGCAACCGCTTGATAATATCCGATATTATCTTCAACCTGCAATGTAGGAAACATAGAAAGACACATTTATTAAACCGGAGTCAATGTTAGGAGAAAGGACAAATTTATGATGTTGTGCAGAATGTTGTCCAACATGTGAAGCAACATCCGTGCAACATCAACAAATTTTTTAATAATATATTTTTTATATTAGGAGAGAAATGTTAATGAGAAAAAGAAAGTTAGGGATGTGTTATTTTTATATTTTGATAGAGGAAGGATATAATAGGAAAGAAATGGGGTGTGTTTAGTAATTCATACTAATTTTTTAATTTTATTGGGGTATACTTAACAAATGGGGTGTGTTTAGAGGATTTTGGGATGTGTTTTCTGGCACTCATACATGATTAGTTACAACTTTTTGAAATTAATTGTTCAAACAATTAGATTTTCGAGAGATTTTGTAAAATAAACAAATAATTAGATTTTTCAAAGTTAAAATTATATGTCAAATCTTATAATATATTAGCTATAACTGTTTAAAATTGTTCAAACAATTAGATTTTTTAGAGATTTTGTAAAATATACAAACAATTACTCTAGATCTTTCAAAGATTTTGTACAATAAAGATTTGTTTGAAAAAAAAAATCTTGCGTAAATATAATTAGCTATCATATCAGATTAAACATACAAAAACAAAATTCCTGCAATATAAAAAAAACTCGCTGCAATATACAAAATAATTACACAATTATAATACACATTCATAATCAATTCAGAACTCAAATTTCTTACCTTAATACTCTCTGCAATATAAAAAATAAAATTAAATATACAATAGGAAATTAGCTTAATAAATTTATCAAATTAGAAGAATCGCATCCGATTAAATATACAACACAAAATTAAATTAACAAATTCATTAAATTAGAATTTCAATATTTGGAGCATTATTTAAGATAAAACTAATGACAACCAATACACCACCAATCAAGAAAACTTAATAATCTATGAATAAAATGCAGATGTTGTAGAAAACTGCACAAATTCTCCAAGAGAAATACTCTAGAATAAATTATTTGATGAAAAAAAAAATTGTGAGGGGTGGGATTGATATTATTGAAGCCATATTTATATGGAAAAAATATATTTCTTTATCTAAAAACTTAGCCAAGTTCTCCATTGAATAAAATAAATAAATATGGACATAAAAAAATTAGATGTATCTAATTGCACCTCTTTTTACACTGCATTTTCTGTGTGTACTTCCATAAATGAACCACAATTCAAATTTGAAAACAATAAACTTACTCATATAATGAACTAAAGTATGATGGATGATAATAAAAATTATTCCATGTTGGGAAATTTGTAGTTAGTTTTGATGGAAGTTCCAAAACAGATTGTAATAGGACCAGTCAGACCTGTTAGCTGACTGATGACTTAGAATCAGGATAGGATGACCAGCTGAGTTGTATAGACAACTGATGTAAAAGATAGGTCACATATTGAGGGGGAACTCAATATGTATAGGTCAAGTCAGAAGATCAGAAGACAAGTCAAGTCAGGTCAGAAGACAAGTCAAGTCAGAAGATCAAAAGATCAGATAAGACAGATCAGAAGATCAGACAAGTCAGAAGATCAGAGGATCAGACAAGTCAGAAGAATCAGAAGACCTGAAGATCAGATGACTACCAGAAGAACAAGATCAGAAGACCTACATCAGTCGAGTCTGCTAGTTGAGCTAAGACAGCTTGCATCAGAAGACTCTATCAGGTAGACTGATCAGTTTTATCTGATCTGATCAGCTCGCACCAAGTGTCAACTGATGGTGCACCAGATCATACGATGTCAATCAGATAAGAAGAATGTCAACCTTAGTTGGTAGAACAAACACTGGATAAAGTGTACTTGTTAACCAATGAGAACGAGACACGTACGTTCGGAGCTGACAATGCAGGATTTGGCGCTGCATAGTCAAACGACTAGAAAGGACAGACATACATGCTTTCGGCCATGCCGTTCCTGAAGCACGTCGCATCAAGCCTGCAAACTACCAAAAATAGCCTGAAATTCAAATTGCTCTCCAACTGCTATTTGATTTCGAGGTCTATAAATATGGGATCATACTTCATAGTGAAGACACGGAAATCATCATCAAGCTCAAGCACAAGCAAATTTCCGCACGAAGAACACAAAATTGAAGAATATTTCTAAGTGTTCATCCCATTGTTCTTAGCATAGAAATCTTATCCTCTAGCTTTAGGTTACACAAATATTAGGATAGATTTCCAGTTGGAACAACAACAAGTCTTATACCCAAACCCACAAAGTTAGGTTAAGTTTGTTTAGCAAGATTTCAGACTAGGGTTTCTAGTTTCTGATTTCTGGGATCGGTTGAGTGAGAACTCCTTAAACATCTGTTGGTTGTACTGTGTTGAACTAACACATTAAACTAAGTCCAAGTTGGTTTAGTTGGTGCCCCTGCTGATAGGGAAGAGTGGACGTAGGACTGGTTGTCCGAACCACTATAAAAATCTTGTGTGTCTATCTAATTTACCTGCTTTACACTAGCACACTACCTGATTTGATATTGCATACATATTCTGAGTCTGAATCAGTTTTGCATCAAGCAGCTGATCTAATCAGCTTGACACTTTGTCATCTGATTAAAAACAGATAAGCAGAAACCTGTTTCTACAAAACTGGTTTTTCACACGGGTTAAAACTTATGTTGGGAGATGAATTTAATAAAAGATATATGATTTTGATTAAGATACCAAAACCCCTGAGTATGACATGTTCAGAATGATCTTGATAGTTGAGTCAGGATTCAGTTTTAGAGTATTCGTGATGTTATCTCGCAAAAATGTATAGTCAAGCAGATATAGTTCAGATAGGTTTCAAGACTCAAGAACTCAAGATGTTTTCAAGAAACGGAAGTTTCAAGACTCAAGAGGAAATCGAGAATCAAGACTCAAAGGAGAAATCGAGAATCAAGACTCAAGATGAAATCGAGATATCAAGACTCAAGATGAAATCGAGGAAATCAAGACTCAAAGATGAAGATTCAAAGATATCACCAAGATATCTCAGAAGACTCGTAAGACGCCGAAGACTCGTAAGACTCGTAAGACTCAAGACTCGAAGAAGACTCAAGACGCAAGATCAAGATCAAGATCAAGAATATCAAGGCACAATAATTATCAAGACTCAAGAATGCAATCAATGCTCAAGATAAAACCCAATGTTCCGAGGCAATCGAATATATCTATATCAAGGATGTAATATCGAGAAGATCGCGATTCCTTAGAAAATAGATATTTGCCAAGACATTCAAATGCAGACAAAAGGAACTAAGTCAGAAGTGTTGTTAAGGTTATATCAAACTCAGAGTTTGTAACCAAAAGAGCCGTTGAAGGTGTCTACCTTTAACTGGAGACAAAAGTCAAAAAGAGGAAGACAACATCGCACCATATCGACATCGACAAAGGATGTGTCATGAAAAAAAGATGTCAAGTACAAAGTTCCAGATCGCAAAAGTGAAGACCGGCTACATGAAAATTTATTGCCTAAAACGTGTTAGGGAGTTTCAAACCCTAAATATAGCCGTTCCTCACACACCATAAGAGGAAACTCACAAAGCTATCTCTCCAACGGATAGTTTTCAAAGAGTGACCTTGGTGTATGCCTATAAATACTTGTGACCCTCTACATTGTAAGGTTACGGGAAATTTGTAAGCAACTCAAGAAGCTCAAACTTATTCTCGCAAAGTTAAAGCACTCGAAAAACTTAGAATTTCCCAAGTGCTTTTATATTGAAGAGAGCTCACTAAACTAAGCCTAGCTTGATAAGACATATCCGAAGCTTAGTCGAGATATCCTAACCCTTTGCATTGTACTTCATTGTAAAGGATATCTCATCCTAGTTGGAAACCAACCGAGAAACCCAAAAACCCTTGAGAAGGTAGTTGGAGTGTGTTTGTTGGTGAGAAGAGTTGTAAAGAGGTAGTAAACTACGCGGAGTAGTCAGAAAGCTCTAGAGGAGAAGTTAGTAAGCTCTGAGAGGTAGTCTCAAAGCTTGTTTGTGTTTGAGTAAGTAAACTACGGAGGTAGTCGAAAAGCTCAAGGTCGGGTTGAGTAAGTAAACTACGTGGAGTAGTCAGAAAGCTCAGGGCCGAGTTGAGTAAGTAAACTACGCGAGGTAGTCAGAAAACTCAGAAGTGATTAGTGAATTTCTCTGAGGATCAGAGAGAGTGGACGTAGGAGCTTGAGTCTACGAACCACTATAATCGCTTTGTGTTGTTTATTGCTTTTCTTTACGTGCTTATTGTTTTGCATTCTTCGAGTTTGAAAGCATATTTTCACTGATATTTCAGTTGGAATCAATCCACTGGAAGTTGCATGTAATTGAATCACAGCCTAATCACTAGTCCATTAAAGGAAGGTTTTCAGCAAAGCTTAAAACGAGTATAAACTAAAGGGCCAACCATTCCGCTTTGACATCCGAGTAGCTAGAACGAGATAGTTACCAAAACCGAACTTACTCTTACGAGGGTTGAAGAAGTTAGTTATCGATCCAAGCAACTCGGGATCTCGACACTTTCGAGGACTCGGGTTTGGGATTATCCGAGGTTTACGAAAGCGGCTCGGGATCTTTGTCTCGATGAGACTTTGACTCAGAGCGATTTGTGCTTCTCAGGACCTAATCTTCAGGATTATCTGACCCAAGCAGACCTCAGTAAGAAAAAGTTTTAAAAACACTGAACACGTGTATTCCCCCCCATACACGTGTAAGACTCGTTTGCACCGGGACCAACAACTTAGCTTCCACACATCAGTTAAACTGATAGACACGAACTGATATGCCCTCAGGCGATCAGTAAGTTGGATATCAGTCCAAACTGATTCACACGCACTCTGATCAGGCATACCTGCCATCACACCTGATCTTGCACAAAAAGTTTTCAGAAGTTTATTCACCCCTCCCCTCTAGACTTCTGCCCTCACGAAAACCCGTTCGGGACCTACAAGTGGTATCAGAGCAGTGGTTCTACTGACCACTGGCTTTGAGTATCATCGGTTCTTGAGGAAGAACCATTGTGGTCACTTGAACAGATCTTGAAAAACCTATTTTTTTTTTAAATTCATCTGTTTTCAAAACTCACAATCAGCATGGATAATACCTCTGGTATGTATCATGATCTGCCTAAGTTTTCTGTTGATGAGTATGCGTACTAGACCATACTCATGAGCAACCATCTGGGAGCTATAAGCAGCAGAATGATGGAAGTTCTTGAACAAGGACCCATCATCATCTACTACAACAACCCAGCTGAAGGAGGTGATCCAGAATTTCCAGTTGGAGCCCGAATCAGAAAGAGTCCTTCTCTGATGGATGTCGAGGAAAGAAAATTATCTAATCTGGATACTATAGCCAGACATATTATTATGAAGACGACGGACAAGATAACTAGAGAGAAGATCAAGTATCTCAAGACAGCCAAACAGATGTGAGATACGCTTGCTGAGATGTGCGAAGGAAATAATTTGATCAAAGACAGCAGATTGCAAGCCGAACTAGTTATGTTTGAGAAACTCAAGATGCTGCCAAATGAAACCATAAACTAGCTCGATGGAAGAATCACCATGTCTGTCAACAAGCTATGGGAACTGGAACGAGAAATGACAGACAAAGACATCAACTACAAGATCTTGAGATCTCTGACAAAGAAATGGGATATGAAAGTTACTGTGATAAAGGATTGTCAAGATATTGAAAATATGAAGCCAAGAAACCTATTTCTGAGCCTTAAAGCCCATGAATTTGATCTGATTGAAAGAGGGCAAGAAGAAGATGATGAGTTATCTGCCGAAGTCACACCTGCCACATCAAAAGCAGTTGCATTCAAAGCAGCCGACAACAGCTCAAAGTCTACTGAACCTGTTGGAAATATCATAAGTCAGACATAACAGATTGCTTTGCTGACCAGAAAACTTGAAAGATCCAACATTCAACTGGGTAAATATCGAAAATTCTACAGAGACTATCAGAACAACAGAGGAAGATATAGGAGGTCAACTGACAGATCACAAGAAAGAAATAAATCTGATGACAGAAGAGATGATCATAGGGAGGATCGCAGAGAGGATAAGAAAAGAGATGATCGATCTGACGAAAGAAGAGACAACTGATCAGAAATGAGGAATTCTGATCACAGGCAAACAGGAAAGTCACCTGACAGATTCTATAGATGGAATGACTCACCTGGCAGAAGAAGTTCCGTGGAACATGGAGCGTGTTTCAACTGTCAAAAACTAGGTCACTACAATGCAGACTGCCCTGACTTGACTCCGAAAGAAAGAGAAGACAAGCAGAACAGAAGAGAGCAGCGATACAGAGACAGAAAAGCCATGGTTGCTGATACATCTGGGATTGATGATTCTTATCTACCTTCAGAGGATTCTGGTTACTCATCTGTAGAAGACTTCTGCCTGATGAGCAATGCTGACGATTTCAAAGACATAGACGATCTGATGTTCTCATCTGATGACGACATCTGCCTCATGGCTAAGGATGCCGATAATTCTGAGGTATCCTCTAAACCTTCTGTGTTTTCTGTTTCCACACCTGTTGTGCTAAGCACACCTGCTGGAGAGATTGATCTGCAGCTCTACAATGAGCAATTGTTTGATGATCTCTCTAATGCAGTAGACACTTATACAATAGTGGAAGCTGAGAACGATAAGCTGAGGGTAGAGAACATTCAGCTTGTTAAAGATAATGCTGCAAGCAAAGCTGCTGAACTGAAATCAGTTGAGACTATTCAGAAGATGACTACAGAAATGGAGTTTCTGAAAGTCAGCTCTTCTGATCAGGGTAAACTGGTTAAGGAACAACAAGCTATTAACAAACAACAAGCTGATGATCTTAAAATCCTTCAAGCTAAGTTTGATGAACTCTTCCGACTGCATGAGAGTCTAAAAGCTACTGAGGATAGTTTGCGTAAGAAAATAGAGGTTTTCATGAAATCATCTAAAACTGTTCAAGATCTGAACAACTATTTTCGTACGTCAACTAATAAGAAGGGAATTGAGTATGAAAACCCTTCTGCATCCTCAAAAGCACAGTCTGGTTCACTTCAGAAAAGTGTAATCAAACGAGTTTCTGATCAAGATACACGAAAAGCAAAATCTGTATTAGATAAGGGAAACAGACCTGCTGAACAGGTAAGTCAAGTGTCTGATCAGAAAGGGAACAGAAATGGACCCCAACTGATCAAGCATCAATCGAGGAATCAACAGAAGAACCCTATTCTTCTGAAGAAACCTCAACCTGATCAGCAGATTAAGAATCAGAAAAGACTACCTCTCAAGGGAAAATCTGATCTGAAACCTAATCAGGTCAAGCTGCCTAACAAGCAAGCTAAGGGTAAACTGCTAAGACCATCTATGCCAAAAAGATATGAATCTTTTAATGGTAGTAGTCGTACCTACCCTTACAATCAGAAACCTAGGGCTGCTGCACCTGAGCCCCACTGGATTAAAAGAAGACAAATATCAATAAAAAATCTCAAGTCTTCTGATTCATTCAAGGCTCACACTGATGATCATACTGACCAGATTGCATATGAAGAGACGTATGATTATGTAGATGTTTATGGGAGACAAATCAAGCCCTCTGTTTTCAACAAAGGTGCCAGATTTGTTTGGATCCCGAAAGGTATTTCTAACCCCCCAGGACCCGATTCTACTGGGGTACCTAAAGCCTGATCTGATTGTAGGTTCGCGTGGGTTTGGCCAATAAAGGAGGTGTACAAGCAACTATCTGGTACATCGATAGTGGATGTTCAAGGCACATGACAGGAAACAAGAATCTCCTCAGCTCATACACAGAACAAGAAGGCCCACGTGTACTCTTTGTTGATGATAACTTTGGTTTTACCAGAGGATTCGGAACCTTAGAGAATGATGATGTACATGTTACTGGAGTCTCGTATGTCGATGGTTTGAAGCACAACCTGTTATCGGTTTCACAATTCTGCGACAACGGATTCAGTGTTGAGTTCTCGACTGATCAGTGCACTATCGAGAATCGAGCTACTCAACAGATATTGTTAACTGGTTTAAGGAAGGGAACGATCTACACTGCAGATTGGAACAGTTGTCCAAGAAATGCATGCCTGATTGTTAAGAGTTCCAAAAGTAGTAGTTGGCTCTGGCATAAGAGAATGAGTCATCTGAACTTTAAAACTCTTAACAAGATAGCAAGGATGTCCCTGGTTGAGGGTCTCCCGAATGAGGTATTCTCTAAGGATCAGACATGTGTCGCATGTCAGAAGGGAAAACAGGTTAAAGCCTCATTCAAGGGGATCCCAGGACCAGCATCCAGCAGAGTACTACAACTGCTTCATATGGATTTGTTTGGACCAGTTACACCACTTAGTCTCAGCGGACGCAAATACACTCTGGTAATCGTGGATGATTATTCCAAGTTTACCTGGGTTGTATTCTTGTATAAGAAGAATAAGACTACAACAAAGATACCTGAGCTGCTCAAGAAATTACAAAATGAGAAGGGTGTCAGTATTGTAAAAATCAGATCCGATAAAGGTACAAAATTTCTGAACTCCTTTATTACTGACTTTTGCACTAAGTTTAGAATACAACATGAAACATCAGCTGCAAGAACACCATAGCAGAATGGAGTAGCAAAACGGAGAAACAGAACACTCAAAGAAGCTGCTCGCACAATGTTAGCTGAACATGCAACTCCAAACCGTTTATGGGCAGAAGCTATCAACACAACATGCCACACTCAGAACAGATGTTCTCTAACTAAGATTCACTTCAAAACACCTTATGAACTGTGGAAGGGCAGAAAACCTCGTGTTTCTTACTTCCATGTTTTTGGGTGCAAGTGTTTCATACACAACAATGGGAAGAGTCAGTTGAAAACCTTTGAAGCCAAGTCAGATGAGGGTATATTCTTAGGATATTCCTCAACCAGCAAGGCTTTCAGGGTATTCAATAGACGAACCTTAGTTGTGGAAGAAACACCTCATGTGGTTTTTGATGAGACATCTTCTGAACAAGAGAAATCTGCCTCAGAACAAGCAGTACCAGATCAACCAGTACCTGATGCACAGAAAATGGATCAGTTAAGTATCAAGGAAAAAGGATGGGATCATGTAACAGTGTATGTTCCAAAACTTGATCTTACTGATTCACCAGGTCAATCAGACCCAAAGGTACGTACAACTGTCAATGAAGAAGCTGGTACAGCTGAGACAGTATCAACTGAACCATCTGGTTCAGGGGGAACAAGTGATGTTCCTACGGACAGACATCAGCATATGATGATTCCAACATCAGTTGAGACTTGTCCATGTCAAGTGGATCCTATAACTGCACCACTCCCAACCACTAGTGACTCAATATCAGATGAGGATGATAATATCCAAACTGATATACATCAGAAAAGAAGGACTTGGTTAAGTGACCATCCGACTGATCTGATAATTGGTAATCCAAATGCCCGAGTCCAAACTAGACATCAGGTTGGTTAAAGTGCCATGTATTGTTGTTATCTGTCTTTGAAGGAACCAACCACTATAGAAGAAGCTCTACAAGATGCTAGCTGGACTCTAGCCATGCAAGAAGAATTAGAGCAATTTGAAAGGAATCAAGTGAGGAAACTGGTGGACAGACCAACCCATCAAGATGTGATAGGCACCAAGTGGGTATTCAAGAACAAGAGAGATGAGAACTGTTGGTCCTGGTGGGAAAACCTATTTTGCGCGTGCGGAAGCAAGACGTTTTAACTTCGGTGCATATAAAACAGGGATGAGGGCAGAGTGCTCCAATTTTTTTTTTAAACTTTTGAGCTCGTGTGTGTGCTTTGCTTATAAACGAATACGTATGACAAGTATAAACATAAAGCAGTAAACAACACAGCAATATATAGTGGTTCGGACAACCAGTCCTACATCCACTCTCCCTCTCTAGGGAAATTCCTTCAAACGGGACTTATCACCCTCCACGGGATTGCCAATAGATATTTACCGAGCTCACACTCGAACTGGACTTATAACCCTCTCTTGGGTTCGCCTCGGGACTTATCACCCTCCACGGGATCGCCTACAGATGTTTAACGAGTTCACACTCCAACGGGACTTATCACCCTCACTCGGGTTTGCCTAACAACTACCTCACTTCACCACTGGGTTTGGGTTTTGGTGTTGTCTCCAACTATGGTGAGATTTTCCCTTACAATGGTTTAGCCTCAATGCTAAGGTTGGGAAAATCTCTCTAAGCTTATGATACATCGTGGGTTGCTTAGATTGGGTTCTAGAACACTCTTTGAATATATTTGTATATCTATAGACTTGTGTTCTAGGGTGGGAATCTTTGGCTATAACGCTCTTTGGCTCTGTAGCATTGTTCTTTATCTTTTTCGCACTTCCACTTCATCGATAATGAAGGAAGAACTTGTATTTATAGTGTGGATTTGAATGTTACCGTTGGAGAGAGTTACATTCAAATCCATACTCTTCTTCTTTGTAAGTTCTGCGGCTTTTCAGTGGTTGTCTTCCTCTCGTTGGTCCACGTCGGTTTGGATTCCAACGGCTATATTCCCTCTACCTTGATTGCCTCGGAACATTCGGGATATCTTGAGCATTGGTATATTCTTGAAGTCTTGATAAATCTTGTGCCTTGATATTTCTCTCGAGTCTTGAGTTCTCTGAACCTTGAGTTTTCTCTGAGCCTTGATTTCTCACGAGTCTTCGGGTTCTCGGTATCTCTTGAGTCTTGATATCTCGATTTCTTCTTGAGTCTTGAGAAACTTGTTCGTTTCTATATCTGCCGACTATACACGCAGTGCGAGATAATATCCCGAACACTCTAAAACTGAATCCTGATTCATCTATCAAGATTATCCTGAACATGTCATACTCAGGGGTTTTGGGATCTAATCAAAATCCTCTTTATTAAATTCATTTCCCAACAAGAACAATGTCATAACCAAAAATAAGGCAAGACTTGTTGCTAAGGGGTATTCACAATCAGAATGAATTGATTATGATGAGACCTTTGCACCGATCGCCGCGCACGAAGCCATTAATTTGTTTACGCATATCTGCCCACAAAGGGTTTATTGTGTATCAGATGGATGTAAAAAGTGCATTCTTAAATGGGGTACTAGCTGAGGAAGTTTATGTTGAACAACCTGTTGGGGTTATACTGAAAAGTATGCTTTTACTTTGTATAACCAAACTGAATTTCTTATTTATTTTACTGAAATAAATTATTTATCACATGCTGCATTAAATATGAATGAATGTTATATATATTTACTACATACCCATTCGATAAAGTCAGTACGTGTTACGTTGTAGTTAATTTGGTGATACCAGATCATAGAAGATCAAATTAACAGTTCCTCGTGATTAAGTACAAATTCACAACCCAGATGGAAATGAACAACCCATCATGAAAGGTTGAAGTGTAAGGCTCGGATTGGCCTATCTTGACCAAGGGATTACACTAGTGCATCCTGATGTGCTGAAAAGGACCTACAGGAGGATAAATTCTTCGGTACTGAATATATAAGAATTAGACCTCAGTGGTGCGTTATTATCTCGATACCTTGTATCTTGGGCAATATTATTAGTTACATGACGATTGCTAAGATTTAATACGGAGAATCGCGTGCAAGTACTTCTTGCTTGATTTGTCCCCTTGGTGGGCTCAGAATCTTTATCATACCAAATCTTGCAAGTGAAAATTTATTTCCAGTATGGATAATAATGGTGAGCTGTCTTTACTCCAAGGACAAAGATATTACTTAATATAAAGTCTGTTCAGTGACTTAATTAATTAATGGACTAAGATAATCTTAAACATGGGAAATAATGATCGGGAGCCATATTATTGTGAAGTCGTAATGTGGGTTAAGATGGATAGTTCAATATTAATTTTATAGTGGAGTAAATTAATATTAATGGGCCTGAATAATATTTTGGCTAAATATTAAAGCTTCATAGCCCATTGGAGGTCCAATCTTAATTCTCCTAAAGGCCCCTCAAATAGCCCAAACTAAAGTCCAATTAATGAAAAGGAGAAGAAAATATTTTGCCTAATTTTTCTTGAAATTTTCGAAAAATATGAGTAGGAAAGAGAGAGATATTTTTCTTGATTTTCTTGGAAAGATTTTATGGAATAAGTATTCTTGAGATACAAGTTTATCCCATAAATTCAAGAAAAGGAAAAGATCTTATTCCTTCCCTATTTATCCATAATTTTCGAAAAACATGAGCAAGAAAGGAGGAGAAGATTTTGTTGGGAGATATTTTGGGAAATAGAATATATTGGATATATTCTAGATTGTATCTTGAGGAAGAAGCAAGGAAATTTCCCAATGCCCATATGACCTAAATTTTCGTCCACCCCTTGCCTATAAATAGGGGATGAATTTTTCATCCTCAGTGCAATTCCATGTGTTGGAAAAATTAGAAATCCACAAAGGTGGTGGCCAAATATTTTATTTTCTCCTTTAAAATTAAAAATCGTTCGTTGATAATCCTCCCATCGGATTACGTTCGTGGACGTGGGACATATTTGAGAAGGTACTTTGGGTTGATCCATCGTCTCAGCGGTTGTCTCTACGAGAGGTTAGTATTTACATAATTCCTAGATTCCGCATGCTTAGGTTTTACGTGAAATACGTGTACGCATGATGTTTGTTTGTTTATTAATTATTATGTTGAATTGAATTAGGATTAATTCATGTTAGTAATTAATTGATTAATTTAAATATGTATTTAAATTCACCTCGAATAGATCCGGGCACCCCTAATTTCCCAACAACTGGTATCAAAGCCTCAGTTTCGAGCTCTGTATTTAAATTGTTATTTAAATTATGTTGGCCATTAAATTTTATTGAAAATTGGATAGTAGAATTGCTAGATCTGTTTTGCAGGTATCCAATTGTCATGGTATTTAATGTGTTTATTTATTTCATGCGTATGAATGGTTTTAATTCGACTCGTTTGAATTTGTTTTTTCTCGTGAGAAAATCCATGAGTAGATTAGGCTATTTGATTTGTTCAATGTAATAGACTATTCTAGATTTAGGTTTATTTATTTTGTAAAATAAATTGTAACCTGATCGAAGACGAAGACGGAGGCGAGAAATTAAAACGGATCCGGAACCGTAAGTGGGTGACGTGCGTCGTGCGAAACGTGCCAAGGGAGGCATGCGTACGACGCGGACGTCTCTAGTCGGACGGGCCTGGCGCACGATGCCAAAGGGAGATCGGGGAAGGACGAACGCGACGATGATGACAAAGGATCGGGCACGGCTCACGGGCTCCTGGTATTGGGCGCGAAGCTAGCGAAGAAAAAAGGGAAGGGGGCGACAGCGACGGGGCTAAGGCAGACTGACGACCAAAGGATAGCTTTCACATGAATAAATTCTTAAAAGGATGATTGTGAATTATTATTAGTGGGGACGATGACCCTCCCAAGAGGCTCGATCAAAACGAAGTAGTAATTTCAGATTTAATCATGGTTATTACTTAGGTATAAAATTGATATGCATATACTTCGCCGAAGTCCCTGTCAATTTTATATTGGTCAAGTGGGAGCCAACTATTAATTTTTTTTAGAGTTAAAGGTTTGTAACTGTTCTTGTTTGTAACCTGCTTGAATGTGATTTAAATGATGACCCTCCCAAGAGGCTCATTTAAAATTATTTTGAGATGTTGGCTGATGCATGTTCATATTTTTTTGAGATTTCAATATGAATCATGTGATCGAATTATGTGATTTTCTTTGTGTTGATCCGAATATTAACACAAGATGTATGTTTATTTTCAGTATCATCATGTCTCAACCTTTTAATCCACTGTTCAATATACTGAAAGACCATTTGCTTACTGGAGTAAACTTTGTTGATTGGTATCGAAAACTTACTATTGTCCTCACTGCACAACACCATAACTGGGTCCTTACTACACCCAAGCCAGAAAATCCGACCGATGAGACCAGTAAAACGGAAAAGAAAGAGTATGCTGACTGGGAGCGTTCCAATGAAATGGCAAAGTGTACCATCTTGGCTTCTATGTCAGATGTGTTGCAACACCAACACCAAAACGTTGAAACTGTTGCAGACATCATGGTCAATCTTAAAGCGATGTTCCAACATCAGAACCTTGTGGCTCGCCAGATCACCATGAGAGACATGCTCTCAATGAAAATGGTGGAGGGAACGCCCGTAAGGGAACACGTTCTCCAGATAATGGCTCACCTTAACAAACTTGAGGTACTTGGTGCTGAATATGACATCGAGACCCAGATCGATTTCATACTCCATTCCCTGCCCAAAAGCTTCGAGCAGCTCAATTACCAAATGAACAATCAGAAGTTTTCCCTGCCTGATCTGCTACAAGCTTTAGTCTCGGCTGAAGGAATATTGGGAGAGAGCATCCAAGCCCTAGAGACAGGAGGTCCATCTTCCTCTTCTAGACCAAAAGGGGGTAAGAAGAAGAAGAGGACCAAAAGTGAAGCTAACCCAAGTGTTGCCAAGGGCAAAGGAAAGGTGAATAGGGAGGGTGGAGTAAAGAAACCGGCCAAGGGAAAGTGTTTTAATTGCGGTGAAAAAGGACATTGGAGGTCAGCCTGTTCCAAACCCAAGAGGAATGGAAAGAAAGGTAATTCTCTCGCACTAGTTGTTGAAACTTGTTTAGTGGTGTATGCTACTCATTCGTGGGTAGTGGATACGGGATCCACTGATCATGTTTATTTCACGTTACAGGGGTTCAAGCAGACCCGACAACTTAGTGGAAGAGAGATCCTCATCATGCTAGGCGATGCTAAGAGAGTGGCAGCTGAAGCAGTGGGAGACGTGCACCTGTCTTTTGAAGACAAGAGTTTAATTTTAAGAGATGTTCTTTATGTTCCAGTTTTTCGCAAAAACTTTATTTCTGTTTCAAAACTATTTGCTGATGGATATTCTGTTCGTTTTAATAAACATGTTACTGTTTTTTGTAACGATGTGGTTATCTGTCATGGAACTTTACGGAACAATCTCTACATTATTAACTGTGCACATCACTCACACAATGCATCCTGTAACACATCTACTATTTCAAGAAAAAGGAAACGTTCGACCAACGTGAACGAGACACTTCTTTGGCATCTAAGATTAGGTCATATTAATTCAAAAAGGATCCAAAGGTTGGTCCAAGATGGTTCATTGGAGTCTTTCCTGGTTGAACCATTTCCAACCTGCGAATCATGTTTGGAGGGTAAGATGACCAAGAGGGCATTTGGAGCCAAGGGGCTTAGAGCTAAAGAAGTGTTGGAGATCGTTCACACCGATGTATGTGGTCTAATGCAAATCAAAGCAAGAGGTGGCTACGAGTATTTTGTTATGTTTATCGATGATTACTCGCGCTATGGGTACATTTTCCTAATGAAGCATAAATCTGAGACCTTTGATAAATTCAAAGAATTTAAGGCTCAAGCAGAAAATCATAAGGAAAAGAGTATCAAGTTTCTACGATCTGATCTTGGGGGCGAATACCTCAGCAATGAATTCTTGAACTACCTGTTGGATGAAGGGATTGCATCCCAGTTGACTGCACCCGATACCCCTCAACAAAACGGGGTTGCAGAATGAAGAAACAGAACACTTCTAGAAATGGTAAGATCAATGATGAGTTATGCGGATTTACCAAAATCGTTTTGGGGTTACGCCTTGCAAACAACAACTTATATTCTGAACTTATTGCCATCCAAATCGGTTCCAAAAGCCCCTAGGGAGTTGTGGACAGGGCGCAAGCCCAACTTAGGACACATGAGGATCTGGGGGTGTCCGGCATACGTGTTGGATAGGGAAGCCGGGAAATTGGATGCAGGTTCGGAATTAAGGTTGTTTATAGGATACCCTGAAGGATTGAAGGGATGCATGTTATATAGTCCCGAAGATCAAAAGGTTGTAATCAGTACGCACTTTAAATTTTTGGAAGAAGACTACATGAACGATAAAAAACCTAGAAGCGAGATTACCTTGGAAGAACTTAAGGGGCCAACTCTGTTGCCAACTGTACAAGAAGACATACCATTCGTCACGCCTACACAATCGGAACCTCGTCATAGTGGGAGGGTTGTAAGACAACCCGAGCGATTCTTAGGGATCGGAGAGTCCTCGGACTTGATCTCGGGAGAAGAATCAGATCCATGGTCCTACAACGAGGCGATCCAAGACAAGGATGCAACATCTTAGCAAACAACAATGGAAGCCGAGATGGGTTCAATGGACCACTATAAAGTGTGGGATCTAGTCAAACCACTTAATGGGGTAAAACCCATTGGATGCAAGTGGGTATACAAGAGAAAAAGGGGACTGGACGAAAAGGTTGAAACCTTTAAAGCAAGACTCGTGGGGAAAGGGTACACTCAGAAAGAAGGGATCGACTATGAGGAAACCTTTTCGTCCGTAGCCATGCTCAAGTCCATCCGAATTCTCTTGTCGTTTACTGCGCATCTAGATTTTGAGATCTGGCAAATGGATGTCAAGACAGCTTTCCTCAACGGAAGTCTTGACGAAGAAATCTATATGCAACGACCTGAAGGCTTCATTGAAAAAGGCCAATAGCATCTAGTTTGCAAGCTGAAGAAGTCCATTTATGGGCTGAAGCAAGCATCCCGTGCTTGGAATCAGTGTTTTGACCAAGTTATAAAATCCTACCGTTTTGATCAAATCAGTTTAGAAAGTTATGTGTATAAAAAGCGTGACGGAACTGCCTTGGTATTCTTGGTACTATACATAGACGAAATTCTGTTCATCGGGAACGATGTAAAGATGTTGTCAGACGTAAGGGCATGGCTGTCAAAACAGTTTGATATGAAGGACTTGGGAGAAGCCGGTCACGTCCTAGGGATCAAGATCACTCGATATCGCAAGAAAATGATGATCGGGCTTTCGCAAGCTTCATACATAGATACCGTTTTGAAGCGATTCAACATGCAAGATTCCTAGAAAGGCTTTGTACCTTTCAGACATGGAATCCATCTATCCAAGGAAATGTGTCCCAAGACACAAAAGGAAATAGATGACATGAAGGGCATCCCTTATGCTTCGGCTGTGGGAAGCCTCATGTACGTGATGCTGTGCACGAGACCGGATATCTGCTTCGCCGTAGGAATGGTTGCAAGATATCAAAGTAACCTTGGGAAAGAGCATTGGACTGCGGTTAAGAACATTCTGAAGTATCTGAAGAGGACACGGAACATAATGTTGGTTTATCGATTGGACAGTCTAATCCCCATCGGTTATACGGACCTAGATTTCCAATCAGACATAAACTCCAGAAAGTCAACCTCGGGTAGTGTGTTTTGTATGGGGGGATGAGCCATGACGTGGAGAAGCGTTAAGTAGAAATGCATCGCCGATTCTACCATGGAAGCTGAATATGTAGCTGCTTGTGAAGTAGCGAAAGAAGCGGTTTGGCTCAAGAACTTCTTGGTGGACTTGGACGTAGTTACGGATTTGCCCAGCACGATCACTGTTTACTGTGATAACGCCGGAGCAGTTGCAAATTCTAGGGAATCGAGAGCCCACAAGGCCATCAAACACATAGAAAGAAAATACCATCTTATACGAGAAATCGTTAAGAGAGGAGACATAGAGGTGGCAAAGATTGCGTCTGAAGACAACATAGCAGATCCATTCACAAAGGGTCTGCCTCAGAGTACATTCGAGAGACATGTGGAAGGAATGGGTGTCAAGAGCATTGCCAATCTGCTTTGAGTATAAGTGGGAGAAATATTATTAGGTTCGTGTAGGGTGACATTAGATGTCACATAGAACACGAGACATGATGTAGTATACTTAAAAGCAGACTTTGAGTATAAGTGGGAGATTGTTGGGGTTATACTGAAAAGTATGTTTTTACTTTGTATAACCAAACTGAATTTCTTATTTATTTTACTGAAATAAATTATTTATCACATGCTGCATTAAATATGAATGAATGTTATATATATTTACTGCATACCTGTTCGATAAAGTCAGTACGTGTTACGTTGTAGTTAATTTGGTGATACCAGATCACAGAAGATCAAATTAACAGTTCCTCGTGACTAAGTACAAATTCACAACCCAGATGGAAATGAACAACCCATCATGAAAGGTTGAAGTGTAAGGCTCGGATTGGCCTATCTTGACCAAGGGATTACACTAGTGCATCGTGATGCGCTGAAAAGGACCTACATGAGGATAAATTCTTCGGTACTGAATATACAAGAATTAGACCTCGGTGGTGCGTTATTTCTTAATCTCCGTTTCTTAAATACGATCGTGTGAAATTAATAACTATTGCTTTGACTTATGATGGGAAGAGAATCAACGCGATTCGATACCTTGTATCTTGGGCAATATTATTAGTTACATGATGATTGCTAAGATTTAATACGGAGAATCGCGTGCAAGTACGGCTTGCTTGATTTGTCCCCTTGGTGGGCTCAGAATCTTTATCATACCAAATCTTGCAAATGGAAATTTATTTTCGGTATGGATGATAATGTTGAGCTGTCTTTACTCCAAGAACAAAGATATTAATTAATATAAAGCCTGTTCAGTGACTTAATTAATTAATGGACTAAGATAATCTTAAACGCGGGAAATAATGATCGGGAGCCATATTATTGTGAAGTCGTAATGTGGGTTAAGATGGATAGTTTAATATTAATTTTATAGTGGAGTAAATTAATATTAATGGGCTTGAATAATATTTTGGCTAAATATTAAAGCTTCATAGCCCATTGGAGGTCCAATCTTAATTCTTCTAAAGGCCCCTCAAATAGCCCAAACTAAAGTCCAATTAATGAAAATGAGAAGAAAATATTTTGCCTAATTTTTCTTGAAATTTTCGAAAAATATGAGTAGGAAAGAGAGAGATATTTTTCTTGATTTTCTTGGAAAGATTTTATGGAATAAGTATTCTTGAGATACAAGTTTATCCCATAAATTCAAGAAAAGGAAAAGATCTTATTCCTTCCCTATTTATCCATAATTTTCAAAAAACATGAGCAAGAAAGGAGGAGAAGATTTTGTTGGGAGATATTTTGGGAAATAGAATATATTGGATATATTCTAGATTGTATCTTGAGGAAGAAGCAAGGAAATTTCCCAATGCCCATATGACTTAAATTTTCGTCCACCCCTTGCCTATAAATAGGGGATGAATTTTTCATCCTCAGTGCAATTCCATGTGTTGGAAAAATTAGAAATCCACAAAGATGGTGGCCAAATATTTTATTTTCTCCTTTAAGATTAAATATCGTTCGTTGATAATCCTCCCACCGGATTACGTTCGTGGACGTGGGACATATTTGAGAAGGTACTTTGGGTTGATCCATCGTCTCAGCGGTTGTCTCTACGAGAGGTTAGTATTTACGTAATTCCTAGATTCCGCATGCTTATGTTTTAAGTGAAATACGTGTACGCATGATGTTTGTTTGTTTATTAATTATTATGTTGAATTGAATTAGGATTAATTCATGTTAGTAATTAATTGATTAATTTAAATATGTATTTAAATTCACCTCGAATAGATCCGGGCATCCGTAATTCACCTCGAATAGATCCGGACACCCCTAATTTTGGGAAATTCGAAATGTGTTGGGTCAGATGAATTACTTTCTGGGTCTTCAGGTTAAGCAAAGTACAGAAGGGATATTCATCTGCCAGGCAAAGTACACACTAGGAATCTGTTGGCTAAGTTTGGAATTCAGAACAGTACGGAAGCCAAAATTCCTATGATGACTGGATTCAAGATGGATCCAGATGAGAATGGTCAGAAAACTAATCAGAAAGAATATAGGGCTCTCATTGGATCTTTACTATACCGATCGCCAAAGGGACCGGATATAACTTTTGCAGTAGGTGTATGTGCCAGATTTCAGGCAAATCCAATACAAAGCCACCTGGAAGAAGCTAAGCGGATTCTTAAGTATCTGAAGGGGATAGTAAACCTTGGTTTATACTACCATCAGATGATAATCTAGAGCTTAGTGGGTATTCTGATTCTGATTATGGAGGTTGCAGAGATAGAAAATCAACCTCAGGAACATGTCAGTTCTTAGGAAGTAAACTGATCTCTTGGTTCTCAAAGAAGCAGACATTCATTGCCACATCTACTACTGAAGCAGAATATATGGCCGCAGGAAGCTGTTGTTCCCAATTGCTCTGGCTTAGTCAGCAGCTGAGGGATTATAACATTGTAGCTAAGAATGTGCCCATATTCTGTGACAGTAATAGTGCTATTTCAATCACTCAGAATCCAAGATTACATACAAGATGCAAGCATGTGGATGTCAGACATCATTTTATAAGAGATCATGTGGAAAAGAAGAACATCTGAATGGAAAAGATCCATACTGATAAGAAGAGAGCTGATATCATAACCAAACCACTAGCTGAAGTCAGATTCAGAGAACTATGTAATGAGCTAGGACTTCTGGACTTAGGAGAAAGTGCACCAGAAATGTTTGGTGGACTGGTCTCTAGGACCAGTTGGTTAAGAGACTGACCAGATAAGGAGGATCAGTTGAGTAATGGTACCTCAACTGATCAGAAATATCAGTCAGGGACTTCAACTGATCAGATTGGATCAGAAGAAACCTAATCAGATACGTGGGACATTGTTGGGAAATACTAATGATTAGGCTATCATCAGTAAGCTCAACAATGAATCGAATGACGGATCGAGAACAAAGTGGTAATCGATCGATTACAATATCGATCGATCGACATTTTTTTTCGATTTCTCTTTACATATGATATTCTAATCTATGTTAAGCGATTACTGTTCCCATTAATTTATGACGTCATGACCGCAAGCATTTAATGCGGACGTGGGATTTTTGTGTTAAATGCATTTATTGCGAATTTTTAAGTCCAAAAGTCTGTCGTTTTAAATCCCTGACCGCACGATGATATTACTTTTCAACCACTTGATCTTAACCGTCCGATTAAGTCAAGGACACTCAAGTGCCTTCAAATTTTTCGTGCTAAATTTTTTTCCCTCCCACCTATTTAAAACCCTAATATCCGTTCTCTAAAACCTTTCGCATTTCTATACCTCTTAAAATGCAAATCATTTCCAGAAATTTCCTAAAAATCTCAAGCGATTAATCATTCTTTTCAAAATCTACAAATCGCTTCTCTGGTAATTTGCGTACCTTATATGTGCCATATCTTATCTAGTTTATATACTAGGGTTATTGTTTATATATGCTTATGGTAGTTTTATGCATATGTTCACATCATGTTCATGCTTAATCCCTGCACAAATGCATATTTTTAGGGATTTTATTTATGCAACATTCAACTTGATTATCTGAAGCACTTTGCCCTTTTCCTAACTTAGATTGTATATGTTTATGTTTTTCAGAAATGGAAACATCTATAGTGCCTTCGGAAAATTGTGATTACGCATCAATGATCAAGAACGTGATCGATGAGAAGTATGTCGTGTTCCACAACACCAATGATCCAGAATCGAAAGAAATTTTGGAATGTCTGAGAGTATGTGGACTTGAACAGTTTTGCTATCGCCATTTGAATAGTGTCTGCATCATCGAGTCCCTAAAATTCTTAAGAAAATTAAAGGAGACCAATAACAAGGAGTTATATTCGTTCGTCGGTGGGAACAAAATAGATGTCAGCAACGATGATCTTGGAAGGATATTTGGACTTCCAATGGGCATGACCTACCCCGATGAGTTCACAACAGGGATGTCAGATAAGGAATACCTACAGAAGGTGTTATTGAGGCCGGGGAACATCTCCAATATCATGAATGTGAAAGTTCCCTACCTGAGGAGAAAATACAGATTACTTTTTGAAATCGTTTCAAAAGTAATTCTATGTATTGCCTTCAGCCCCGATGCTCTTACCCAGCAGAAGCAACATGTTATGACCGCAATTATAGAGAAGGCCCCAGAAATGAATTGGATGGGGTTATTCAAGCATCGGTTGTTGCAGGAGTCTGCTAAGTTTGTTGAAAACGAGCAGAATCAGGTGGTGCTGACCAAGAATATCTGCAACATTCACAAGGTATCCATGATCCTTACTGATAAGATCCCCAACTACCCTTGGTCAGACATTGGACGAAAGCCATATCTGGAGAAGTTCAAGGCTTTACTGATCAAGGATGAAGAGCTGTCTAGGCAACGAGATGATGATCCAGCCCCATATGTGCCAAAATCCAAACTTGCCTCATCTGTGCAGTTAGAAGCACGAGGTCAACCCAAGGCAAGAGCCCCCAAATGAAAACTAGCTACAAGTAAACCAGCACGAGCTTCTGAAATTGTGGGTGAGAAGCGTCAGAAAAAGCTCACCACAATGCTGTCGAAGAAGGCTGCGATGTCTTCTGGGGTCTTCGAGATGAAGACAGTGATCTTGAAATTCTGGAGTCTGGTGGAGATCAGCAGATTGAGTTGGTTGGTGAGGAGACCGCTGTGAGTTCTGAACACACGGTCAGCACGGGTCGCGAACTGATGGTGTTGGAGGAACCTGGTCAGATAGAGGTTGGTGGAGCTGAAGGAGAACATCTTACAGAAGCTCAGGACGAGTCTGAACCATCTGACTCGGCACATCTAAGCTCCCTCTTAAAAGGTCATGAATCCACTCACTATCCCAGATCACCTACCCCTCCATCATCTCCCCCTTCTACACCCTTACCATCACCTCCCAGACAACCCCCTATCCAAATCACACCTGCTCAACCTGAGCCTGCCCAATCACCTTAACCTGAACCTTACAGAGAAGCCACCCCCGATATCCAGACTGCCAGGTAAAAGGCCTCATTTGTATATGTGGCTCACAATCCCTTTAACACCAGAAAGGTCTTCGAATCACCTGAGCTAGAAAAGCCAGTCATCAGGTTTTTAAGGCAAAGGGTGAGCAATTATCTGAACTCCCACTATCCTGACCTGGTTGACCATCCCGGTGTTCATCAACAGGTGGCTGATATTCTATTCTGGAGGGATATCAGATTGCAACACATTGAAGATTTTCTGATGGTGTTGGAGGCCATTGGGAATGACGAGTTTGTCGCCATGGAGCTGAAAATGAAACATCTGGCCGGCGTAACAAGTGCTGCTGAACTGGCATCTGATGATGATGTGGCCTGGCTGGTTAACAAGAAAATGGGCTTTCCCGAATCTGTTGTAGAATATGATGATGCTATCGATGAATCAGCTGAGGGTGAACCGAATGAGACCCTAGCTGATGAGGCGCAAACATCTGCACCAGTGGTTGTGATTCCGCCTACCCTAGACCATGTTTCGATGACTATTCTTGATGGGGTTAAGGCATCAGTGGAGGCTCAATTCAACACTCTCGCCACCACACTGCTGAATCAGATGGAGGAAAGAACTCAGAGGATTGTTGAATCTGAGAGGAATCAGACGGCCGCAAAGCTGGTGGAAATGCATTCTGAAGTTGCTTCGACTGAGATGCAAATGGTGGAGCTGTTATTAGCTAAACTTGGCCTGGAAGTCTCTATGCTGTCTGATGTTAGAGTTCTTTTCGAGGAGGCCTATAAATCCTTAATGCAAGCTGATTCCAGCTTTGAGGCAACATTGAAAAGGTTTTAGACCTCTGTTTCCATGGCAAAGAAGGCTTTGGAGGATGTCGTGTCCAAGATGCTTGGTCCGACTCCATCTGCCTCACATGTTCAAATCTAATCACTGGAGGTCGATGAACTGAAGACAGAGATGCTTTATCAGTTTGCCAAACTTGAAACGACCATCCGCAAGCTTCTTGATGTAACCAAAAGGGGGAAGGTCAGACATCAGAAAAACATGACGCCCCGTCTGCTCTATTGACTATCATATCTGCATCAAGACAAGCTGGTGCATCTGCTGAAGTCCAGGACACTGAATTGGCTTAAATGTTCACAAATGTTGAAGAACACACCAGACAACTGGACTTTCAGGACAAGGCAATTGGAGAGCAGAAAGCTGAATTGGTTGATCTGACAGCAAGGGTGGACAAAATCGAAGATTTTTCATCAACCATTCAGAAAAAGCTGCAGATAGAAGAAGAGGCCAGAAGCCTTGAACTGGCCATGAAGTTTGAGGAGGAAGAAGCAGCTGAAACATAGGCACAGAAGAGAAGTTAACTGAAAGGAAAACAATCTAAATGCCCTGCAGTTCAGAAAACAGTTGTCACAAGGTCAGAACATCTTCTATCAAAGGATCGGATTAAAGAGAAAGAAGACCTGATGAAGAGAAGGAGGATCATGGATGAGGCAACAAAGAGGAAGAAGCTGAAAGAAGCAGCAGGCCTAGATCGAGCCTTTAGGAGGAAACAGAAGAAGAAGGCTGTTGTTGATGAAGATGAGACCTGGGTAGAAAACGTCCTACCAGCAAAGGTCAATGAAATCCTGATATGCAGAGAAGATCTCCATGATCCCTGGAGAATTATCAAGACAGACTGGTTGTGCGACGTTTTCATAATTCAGCAAGTTCCAGAAGAACAAGATGACAATCTATTTGATGAAATCTTTCTGGACTGGCTCGAAACAAAATATCCAGTCTTCTACAAGGAAGTTATGAGGGAAGGACAGAAAATAATTTTGTGGCCTTCTGCTCCAAGATATGAGTATCTGATCCCTCCCCTCAAGAAGAATCAAGAATATGATCCAGTGGGATTCAGAAGGGCATATTTTTATGCATTGGAGAGAGGGAATATTGTTGAGGAAGAACGCCAGAAGGAAGTGTTAAGAAGATTGTATGACATCTTTCAAGTTCCTGAAGGCATGAGAGACATGTAAGAAGTCAGAAAACCTTTTCTCTTAGATCAGATGATGGGTAATCCTTGTGTATCATTTCTTGTATGATGTAAATTTCAACACTCATCAATGAAATGAGTTACCTTTCTGATCTTAAGACAACACCTCATTGTCTTCTGATTTATATTGTTTCTGATATTTACATTTATTTAGTTATCTGTTTTTCTGATTGTATGTTTTGGTTCCATCAAAAAGGGGGAAATTGTTGGGAAATTTGTAGTTAGTTTTGATGGAAGTTTCAAAACAGATTGTAATAGGACCAGTCAGACATGTTAGCTGACTGATGACTTAGAATCAGGATAGGATGACCAGCTGAGTTGTATAGACAACCGATGTAAAAGATAGGTCACATATTGAGGGGGAACTCAATATGTATAGGTCAAGTCAGAAGATCAGAAGACAAGTCAAGTCAGGTCAGAAGACAAGTTAAGTCAGAAGATCAGAAGATCAGAAGACAAGTCAAGTCAGAAGATCAGAAGACAAGTCAAGTCAGGTCAGAAGACAATTCAAGTCAGAAGATCAAAAGATCAGATAAGTCAGATCAGAAGATCAGACAAGTCAGAAGATCAGAGGATCAGACAAGTCAGAAGAATCAGAAGACCTGAAGATCAGATGACTACCAGAAGAACAAGACCAGAAGTCCTACATCAGTCGAGTCTTCTCGTTGAGTTAAGACAACTTACATCAGAAGACTCTATCAGGTAGACTGATCAGTTTTATCTGATCAGGTCAGCTCGCACCAGGTGTCAACTGATGGTGCACCAGATCATACGATGTCAATCAGACAAGAAGAATGTCAACCTTAGTTGGTAGAACAAACACTGGATAAAGTGTACTTGTTAACCAATGAGAACGAGACACGTACGTACGAAGCTGACAATGCAGGATTCGGCGCTGCATAGTCAAACGACTAGAAAGGACAGACATACATGCTTTCGGCCATGTCGTTCCTGAAGCACGTCGCATCAAGCCTGCAAACTACTAAAAATAGCCTAAAATTCAAATAACTCTCCAACGACTATTTGATTTCGAGATCTATAAATATGGGATCATACTTCATAGTGAAGACACGAAAATTATCATCAAGCTCAAGCACAAGCAAATTTTCGCACGAAGAAAACAAAATTGAAGAATATTTCTAAGTGTTCATACCATTGTTCTTAGCATAGAAATCTTATCCTCTAGCTTTAGGCTACACAAATATTAGGATAGATTTCCAGTTGGAACAACAACAAATCTTATACCCAAACCCACAAAGTTAGGTTAAGTTTGTTTAGCAAGATTTCAGACTAGGGTTTCTAGTTTCTGATTTCTGGGATCGGTTGAGTGAGAACTCCTTAAACATCTGTTGGTTGTACTGTGTTGGACTAACACATTAAACTAAGTCCAAGTTGGTTTAGTTGGTGCCCCTGCTGATAGGGAAGAGTGGACGTAGGACTGGTTGTCCGAACCACTATAAAAATCTTGTGTGTCTATCTGATTTACCTACTTTACACTAACACACTACCTGATTTGATATTGCATACATATTCTGAGTCTGAATCAGTTTTGCATCAAGCAACTGATCTGATCAGCTTAACACTTTGTCATCTGATTAAAAACAGATAAGCAGAAATCTGTTTCTACAAAATTAGTTTTTCACACGGGTTAAAACTTAGCTTCCGCACATCAGTTAAACTGATAAACACCGAACTGATCTGCCCTCAGGCGATCAGTAAGTTGGATATCAATCCAAACTGATTCACACGCACTCTGATCAGGCATACCTGCTATCACACCTGATCTTGCACAAAAAGTTTTCAAAAGTCTATTCACCCCTCCCCTCTATATTTCTGCCCTCACGAAAACCCGTTCGGGACCTACATTCCAACAATCTGATGATCACCTGCTTTTGTCGCATCAACATGTAGCAGTCTTATCAGGAGTTGATGTAGTCATGTAGAATGTTGATTAATATAGAAAACTCGAACCCAATCGCAATCCGAGAAAATGTACTTAGTAGCGAGCGAAAATTGGTGACGAAACCATAAATCATGTTTAACAGAGCTTGCCTCAAGAACAATAATATTACATCAAAGTATACAATAAAATCATAAATCATTATGTAGAGTAATAATTTCGAGGGCACCAAATAATATGAATAAATAAATTGTAATAAAATAAATTAGAATTACTGGAGTAGAGAAACGTGTAATATTGCGAAATATGTGAGTACAATACAGAATTGTGAAAAACTCAAATTACTTATTTCAATAATCTCTGCAATATAAAAAAATATTAGGCAATATACAAAATAATTATACAATTGCAATAAACATTCATAACCAATTCAAATCATAAATTATTTACCTCAATGCTCACTGCAATATAAAAAATAATATCTAATTAAATATACAATAAAAATACTAATTAACAAATACATCAAATTAGAAAAAACGCATCAAATTAAATATACAAAAAAAAATTAGATTAATCAATTCATCAAATTAGAAGACTCGCTATGAATAGAAAAGAAAAAAACTCATCCACAACTAGTTCAACACTCAAATCACTTACCTCAATACTCTCTGCAATATAAAAAAACTTCTTGCAATATACAAAATAATTATACAATTGCAATAAACATTCCAATTTAAAACTCAAATTACATACCTCAATAATCCCTACAAAGTTAAAAGAATGACATCAGATTAAATATACAAAACAAAATTGCTGTCCAAAAAAAAATATATATATACTCCCTCCGTCCCAATCATAATGACATTTTTACTGTTCATAAGCCTTTAGTGCAATAGTGAAATAGTTGAGGGTAAATATGGTAATTCAAGGGTGTTAATTATAGTAAAAAAGTGAATAGTGGGTAAAGTGTTGGGTTAATTGAGTGGCATATTGTGTAAATAACATAATCTTTCAAGGGTGTTAATTAGAGTAAAAAGGTGAATAGTGGGTACTTTACCATTATGATTGGGACAAAAATATGGGGTACTTTACCATTATGATTGGGACGGAGGGAGTATATATATATATATATATATATATATATATACAAAACAAATTCCTGGAATATATAAAATAATTACACAATTACAATAAACATTTATAATCAATTCAGAACTCAAATTACTTACCTCAATAATCTCTTCAATATAAAATTACTGTTGAGGTAAAAAATCTTGCAAACTGGTGGATTTGTTGTTTATCAACGTGCCCGTCCAACATAAGTGGAGTATCAAACTAAAAAAATCCCTATAATATACAAAAACTGATATTGCTTATTATACACGCAATTGTCATAAACATTCGTAATTAATTGAGAATTCAAATTACTTACCTCACCATACCCTGCAATATACAACACAAAAGAGATTAACAAATTTATCTCAAATTAGTTACCTCAATATTTCCAGCAATATAAAAAATAAAATAAAATAAATAAATTCATCAAATTAGAATTAGAATAATTGATATTAACAAAAAAAGAAACATATGAACCAAAAAGAAGAAATCACCGTCTTTAATTAAAATTTGAGTTGGTATGCTGTGAAACTTGTTTACCGTGAAACTAGTTTTTTTTTTATAGACATACTCTTTAGTAATATAAGTCACACCCTTTAGTAATATAAGTCACACCCTTCAGTTATCACTACGGCACTCTTTGATATAATATAAGTCACACCCTTCACTTTTATGAGTAATACTCTTTATAGTAAAACGTCACACCCTTTACATTAAAAAATTACACTCATTAGTAATAAAAGTCACACTCCTTAACCAATTTCACCGTAAAACTTGTTCACACTATACTTTGCCTTACAATTTTGATTCATTGTATAATCCTATTCATATATATAGACAATATATTAGACTGGATATATATGAAAAACTTGAATATTGGGAGTGGGCGTGAGTGAATATTGGGGTGGAGGATGAATATATATAAAGATATATTGGCCGGGTGGTGATATAATCATATCTTTATGAATAAATATGATAAAATAAATGTATTTTAATTTAATTAGATACATTAAAAATTTATAACTTTTAATGAGAGTGCACGATTTTGAAACAAAATAATCTGGTTGAATTGGGTTTTGCGCAGGCTGACATGGTTTCGCCACATAGACTGAAATAAGTTTACAAATATATAGTATTAAGTATTGTTGTAACATGAATAATCTCACTATACAGACGAGTTACGAAGCTGACGAGTCGCTCACCAGCGACAAGATAAAGTGACTTGAGGCTGAGGCTCTATGAACCAGAAGCCAAAAGTCGCAGGTCACAGGTCCCAGGTAACTCATAGGCTGCCAGAGGTCACAGGTCCTGTCAACACTTGGAAAATGGCCGCATGATTGCCTTGTCCATCAAGACTAAGTGCTCCTTACCCAAATCACAAAGACAGCAAGTCGCGAGACTACTTACTGGAACTCCACAAGTCGCAAGGCGACTTACATTCTAAAGTCTCAGGCCGGGAGCGACTTGCATCCATCCGAGTTCTATCATCTTAAAGAAGGAATATATTCAGATTAATTAGGGAGCATATTTTGAGGAGCTAATCGGAGCAAGTATATCAGATATCAAAGATCTTGGCCGAAGATCGCGGGATACTCATCCGGTCAGTCTCCAACCCTAAGGGCCGATCGTCCAGGCCCATGAAGACCCTAAAACCTAGTTTTTAGTCTATAAATACTTCATGTCAAGTTCATTGTAAAAGGTGGAAAAATCTTAGCGTTCTAGGCAGAAATTATAGTGAAATATACCTGGTTTGGTTGCCCCCAGACGTAGTCTTATTCACAAACGAACTGGGTAATCAAACTTTGCGTTTTTTACTTATTTTGATCGTCCAAATCTTAATCATTAATTATTTGTTGGCCGAAAAACATAAGTCGGGCACAACAATTGCCGCCGTCTGTGGGAACATTCTACTGATTTTCCAAAAACTCTTTAGAAAACCCACCATCCAGTCATTCACTGTTGTAGGGAGAATTAATCCGCCTTGGTGGAGGTCGGAGATTGGACCGCCTTATGGTTAACACAATATCCGACCCTGTCCCGCTGGAGCAAGATTTGAGGCGACTTCGGGAGGTCGGTAAGTCGCTGGGAGTTTGTGAAGCCACGTAGGTCACGGAGGCGGCTTGGTGCAGCAGGGAGGTCGCGAAGCGACTTGATAGGACCCGGAAGTCGGGGCCGATTGAGTCCCGAGCTTAGTTGAAGATAAACATGGAAAAGATTCGGGTAGTTAGTGAGGCGGATTTCTCGGGATATAACCGGGAAATGTGTATCTGTAAGCGCGACTTGCGGAACAAGAAGGGAAACCCTAGTTGGTCCACGAGGAGAGGCCCATTAAGACTGTAACCCTAGTTCTGTGTCTATAAATATTACTTGTAATGTACGTTATAAAGGATCGAACTCTTAGAATCCTAGGCAAAAATAATACAGTAATATCCTAGCTTGGAGCCCCCAGACGTAGTCTATTTCACGGACGAACTGGGTAATCAAATCGTGTGTTGTTTATCATTCTCGCTATTATATTGATCGGAGTTCTGTTAAAATACTTGTTTGTTCGTCGGTAACAAACTGGGTACAACAATTGGCACCGTCTGTGGGAACTACAATTCCTACGAAATCACTCTGTTCGAAGGAAAACCCATCTCATCTCTGATCAATACCGATGGCGAGCAATCAAGCCAACCTGAACGGGCAAGATTTGGACGCCCGCGATGGGCGCAAAGCCTCCATGAGCTCTCAACGCTCCGGCTCCCATCGCGATCGCCAGCAAGACCCGATAATGACCCCTGACTGGTGGAACCTGGTGCAGACTCCGGAGGATGCAAAAGCCGTGATGGCTGTCCTCCACAAAAAACGCCTCGCTTTTGATGATGAGGACGTGCAGCCTCCCCTCAAAAAGGCCACCCAGGAGGTCGGACCCTCGAAAAACAAGGAAGCACGGGCCCAAAAGGGGCATTCGGCAGGCCAACTAGCCTACGATCTAGCTAGACATGCCTTGGTCCACAATCGCCAGCTCCTCAGAAGGCTGGCATGGTCGAACAATGTGTTTGACCGACTTGGCGACCTGGGGGTCCAGAAAGCCCCAGGGATTGTTGAAGACGAGGCGCAATCTGAGCCTCGGCGAGCAGATCAGGTGGAGCGCGACCTTACCCTCGCGCTGAATCTCCATCACAACGACCTGCCGAGTGGATCGACCATGCATTACGGCGACCCCTCGGCGGCAAAGGCGACCACTGACCATCGCGATGCTCAGGTCGCAGCACTGACCCGGACGGTCAAGCAACTAATCGAGCGCATGGAGAATCAGAACGGGCTAGTGGGGTTAGACCCTTTCCTCGTTGTCTCGGACTCCCCGCTCGGAACTATGGTCACCTTGGTGGCTACCCAAAGGAAGATTAATGTCGCGACCTTGGATCGCTACAGTGGGAACGCGGACCCAAGGGTTCATGTAGCGAAATATAACTCGTATATGGACTCTATGGGCGCCAGTGATGCGACCAAATGTCAGCTTTTTTCTCTGACCCTGAGCGACCAGGCTCACCAATGGTTCACCTCTCTACCACCCCTGTCGGTGGAAACTTTCGAGCAACTCGCTCGCCTATTTCTGACACACTTTACTGCCCTGGTGCCATGACCTTCGACCAGGCAGTGCCTGATGAACACCCAGCAGGGGGATACAGAATCTGATAGGTCCTATATTGAGAGGATCGACAAGCTGATCTTGGAAGGAGATCCCATTGGGGATGAAGCAAAACTGCTGGGGGCTGTCTCCGGCCTCAAGAAGGGGACAAAACTCTGGCGGAGCATGATGACCGATTACCTGACTAGCTACGCCGACTTTCAAAGGCGGTCTAGCGACCTGATACACACAGCGGAGCTCTTGGAATCCCGACTCTCCTAGGCTAAGGAGGCCGCTGAGCCCAAGAAGAGTTCAAAGAAGGCCAGCTCGCAGTACAAGCCACCCGAAAGCTTCAAGCCATTTGAAGAAAGCATTCCGGTAAAGTTGATGGATGCCCTGGGCATGACCCCCGGGCACATTTTCACCCAGATCCGGGAACGGGAACTGCTACTCCCGCCTCGCCCAGTAAAGAGTAATGGCAAACAGAACCCCAACAAGTATTGCCACTTTCACGAGCAGACCGGGCACTATACCAGTGAGTGTAAGGACCTGTTGCCCCAGCTCTGGAGATTGTATGAAGACGACCTGCTTCACGAGTTCGTCAAGCGACCTCAGAAGAATGGAGACCAGGCCCCGAGAGGTCGCCAGCAAGGAGAGAACGCCCACAGGAACAAAAACCAGGGAGCGGGGCAAGGGGAGCGACCTGTCCCGCCCGTGCCTGAGAATGTGGGAGATCGGATGATACACACTCTCTCTCCCCTAGGGACGGTCGGGGGGCTAGCCTCCAGCTCCTCCTCCAAGCGGAAGACGAAAACCAAAATGAGGGAGATAGAGAACTCCAGGAAGATGGTGATGCCCGTCCTCGCCGTGGGGGAAGAGTTCAGTACTATTGAGTTCGGAGAATAGGACAAGGCTGGGGTAGTCTATCCTAATGTCGATCCCCTGGTGATCTGGGCCAACATCATAGGGACTATGGTGTGCCGACTTCTGGTCGACGGGGGGGCCTTCTGCAACATCCTTTTCAAGAAAACCCTGGACCAGCTTGGGGATTATGATGCCTATATCACCCCGTGCGACCACGTCGTGAAGGGGTTTGGTGATGCTACTGTAAGGCCCACCGGGATGATCCGACTGGCCGCCGAGCTGGTCTCCACACTGAACAGCAAAGTTAGGGTGACTAGGCTGTTAGATTTTCTAGTAGTCAACCTCCCCAGCTCCTATAATGGTTTCCTGGGGAGGCCTTTTGAACATGAATTCGAGGCTGCGTCCTCTACTTTCTATTTCTGTGTAAAATTCCCCACCAAGAGTGGGTTGGTCGGCACCGTTAAGGGTGACCAAGTCGATGCTAGAGGTTGTTTGATTTACTCTTCGTCTCTTTTCAATTCCACACCAATACCTATCAAACAAACGCTTGTAATAGATAACAATGAACAAGATGAGGAATTAAATCAGGAAAGAGCAAGCAAAAAAAGAACCTACAGCGACCTTGATCCAAGAATAGGGCACGAGCCCGATGAATTCCTGATCGAGGCCGAGATCGATGACCCCCGACAAGGGGGCCCAAGGGCCATCCCGGGGGAAGAACTCGAGAAAGTCAAGATAGATCCAACTCGCCCGGATCTGAAAGTCATTATCGGCTCCAAAATACAGGACGACCTGAAGGGGGAAGTGATCGACTTTCTAAAAAAGAACTTGGATGTCTTTGCCTGGTCGCACAAGGACATGGTGGGAATAGATCCGGAAGTCGCATGTCACCGACTTCACATTGACCCATCTCGGAGGCCGGTTGCCCAGAAAAGGCGGAAATTCGGCCCCGAGAAATATGTCGCTTTAGCCGAAGACGTAAAGAAGATGCTGGATAACGACCTGATCATGCAGGCCGACCAGCCGCAGTGGGTGGCCAATGCAGTACTGGTGAAAAAGTCCAACGGAACCTGGCGGTTGTGTATCGACTTTACCGACCTCAATGAGGCATGCCCAAAAGATTTCTTTCTCATGCCGCGCATTGACCACCTAATAGATAACACGGTCGGGCACGAGATGATGTCATTCATGGACGCTTTCGCGGGCTATCACCAAATAGCCATGCACGAACCAGATCGACAACACACCTCCTTTCTGATCGAGAAAAACCTATATTGCTGGAAGAGAATGTCGTTCGGCTTGAAGAAAGCAGGGGCAACCTACCAAAGACTGGTCAATCATATGTTCGCCGACCAGATCGGGAAGTCGGTAGAAGTTTATGTCGACGACATTGTCGTCAAAAGCTTAAAAAGAGAAGACCACCTGTTTCACCTCGCGCAGACATTCGACATCCTCACGAAATTCAATATGAGACTCAACCCCAAGAAGTGTAACTTCGAAGTGGAGTCGGGGAAGTTCTTGGGACACCTAGTCAGTAAGCGGGGCATTGAGGCGAACCCAGGGAAGGTCAAGGCCATATTGGATATGGGGGCACCCTGAAATGTGAAAGAGGTTCAGAGACTCACAGGATGCCTGGCCGCACTAAGCAGGTTCATCTCCCGGATGGGGGACAAATACAAGCCGATGTTCGACACGATCTATAAGAAAGCAAAGTTCGAATGGACACACGAGAGCCAGGATGCTTTTGAAAAAATCAAAACCTACCTGGCAGATGTGAGCATCTTGTCTAAACCCGTCTCGGGAGAGAAGTCGTTCTTGTACCTCACGGCCTCGGAGACCGCTTTGAGCGCAGTGCTGGTCCGAGCAGAGGGCCAGATCCACCTACCCATTTATTTTGTGAGCCAGACTTTGAACGAGACGGAGCAACGCTACCCATCGCTAGAGAAGCTAGCATACGCATTAGTCATGAGTGTGAGGAAACTGAGGCCTTACTTTTTTTATCACCAGGTCGAGGTTCTCACTTCCCTGCCACTGCGGAACGTGCTCCACCGACCAGACACTTCAGGCCGATGCCTCAAATGGGCCATTGAGGTCGGGCAATATGGTGTGACTTATGCGCCACGACCTGCAGTTAAGGCCCAGGCTCTGGCCAATTTCTTAGTGGAACTTACATTCCCTTCTGAAGCGGAGAATTCGAGCGGTTCGCACTGGGATCTGTTCGTAGATGGGTCGGCGACCTCTCACAAGTCGGGGGCCGGCCTAGTCCTAATGAGTCCTGAGGGGATCTCATTCCAGAACGCCATTACCTTTGATTTCCCCGCAACGAATAATGAGGCCGAATATGAGGCGCTCATCAGCGGATTAGAAATGGCAACTGCCATGGGCGTCAAGAGATTGCAGGTCCATACCGACTCCCAGCTCGTGGCCTGCCAAGTTTCGGGGGAGTACGAGGCTAGGGACAATAGGATGGCAGCCTATCAGGAAATTGTAAAAACACTGTGCCTGAAGTTCGCACAGATCCATGTCAAGCTGATACCGAGAGAGCAAAACTCGCGAGCCGATGCTCTGGCATGGTTGGCGACCTCCGAAGGATCACCAGACATGAAAGATGTCACCATAACGACACTTCCCCACCCATCCACCGCGCAAGTAACTGTGACAACATTAGAAACCCCGGTGTCGAACTGGATGACACCCATCATGGAGTATCTGATAAGCGGCCTCCTGCCACCCAATCGCGTCCAGGCTCAGCAGTTGTAGTTACGAGCTGGACGATACACAATGATCAGCGGGGAGTTATACAAGCGAGGCTTCGACATGCCCCTACTTCGATGTTTTACGCCTGAACAAGGTCAAATCATTCTCCGAGAAATACACGAAGGGGCATGCGGAAACCACACTGGGGGGGAGTTGCTGGCCCACAAGACCACAAGGCAAGGATATTTTTGGCCAACCTTAAGGGCCGATGCCATCGTTTTCGCCTGCAAATGCCACAAATGTCAGATCTATGCTCCCTCCATCAAAATCGCACCAGAAGAGCTCACAAGCATCCTCAGTCCTTGGCCTTTTGCAAATTAGGGGATAGACATCATTGAGCCACTCCCAACGGCCCCGGGATCAGTCAAGTATGCCCTGGTAGCGGTGGATTACTTAACAAAATGGACTGAGGCTGAGGCATTGGCGACCATAGACCAAGATCATGTCATCAGGTTCATATGGCGAAACATTATCTGCAGGTTCGGGCTACCTCAGGCGATCATATCAGACAATGGAAATCAGTTCAACGGTATTAAGATCGACGCCTTCTTCAAAAAGTGGAAGATCACAAAGTTGTTCTCTACCCCATACCACCCTCAATCAAACGGTCAGGTCGAGGCCATAAACAAAATCATAAAGCACACGCTCAAGGCAAAGATCGAGGGGGGAAAAGGGAAATGGGCTAGCGAGCTCCCAGATGTGTTGTGGTCATACAGAACGACCTGCAGAAATTCAACGGGTGAAACCCCTTACTCACTAGCTTTCGGAACTGAGGCAGTTGTGCTCGCGAAAGTCGACTTCCCGACCTTCCGAACCAGCCAAGTCACTTTCGACCATAACGATGAGGCCCTAGAAAGGAACCTTGACTTACTCGAAGAAAAGCGACTGGAGGCTAACATGATAAATGCTAGATACAAGCAGAGGTCTGAGAGATATTACAACTCTAAGGTGCGACTGCGACGCTTCAATGTCGGAGACCTGGTGCTGAAAAAGATACTCGGAGACTCAAAAGGTGCCCTCGGTCCAAATTGGGAGGGCCCATTCAGGATATCAAAAGTCCTACCAAACGGGGCATACGAGCTCGAGAAAGCGGATGGGACCAAGGCCCAATACCCATGGAATGCAATTCATCTGAAGAAGTATTATCAATAGATTTACACCTTTGTACTGATCACATCGTTGTAAATAAATACTATTGGTAACATTAATTCTCTATTTTGTTCAAAAGAAAAAATTCCCTGTGTAGAAACCAAGCGGGTCACACGAAAAGCATATGATCGATAACATGCAGATCGCATGAAAGACATGACTGATAACGTGCAAACCCGAGGTGTGACTTTAGAGATACTGGAGGCGAGATCGCCACCCTAGAGGTGCGGTCATCCCCCGACTTTATAAGACGACTACGCAAATGTCCAAGAAATAAGTCGCATAGAAAATAATACGACAAGGACTAAGCAAAAGTCGCATAAGGAAATCAAGTCAACACAAAGAGGAATTAAAAAGGAGAATTCCATTAATAAAGACCCGGAGGTCGGGTAGAACCCCATTACAACGGACCCGGAGGTCGGTAAAAATAACCATTCCAATACAATACATTTTTCGGAATCGAGCTAGCAACTTGGTCTATATTGCGGAGCTACTCGAGATAGCGACTTGGTCTATACTATGGAGCCACTCGAGCTAGCGACTTGGTCTGTACTGCACTGCTATTTAGGTAGCGTCTCTCGGATGCGGAGGTCGCTGAGGAAGATGCTGCAAAACTATCAGAAAATGATGTTTTAACATCCGAGAAGTGTCAGATGCCGCAATGGACTTCCCGCGTTAAATGAACACGAGTGTCATACATGTGGTGCAAAAAATTCAAGGGATTGTGAAGGGCATTTTGGCTTGATCGGATTCGCATATACAATACAAAATCCCTACATATCGGAAAATGCCCATCACCACTAATCCCGTCATCACGATCGGTGCCCAAAGCACAGAGGGCCCGGAGCACCTCCATCATGGTGGCGACAGGTCCGCCACCCGGGTGGTAGCAAAGCTTGGCAATGGCTGTATGGTCATCCTCCGATGAAGGCAACATCGGAAATGGGGGGAACTCAGGGATGGACTGAGTGCCGAAAGCTGCGAGTGTGGAGCAGGAGAAGCTTGTCATCAGAGGACGTTCTAAAATAGGGGGTTCGCCGGAATCGACCATAACCAAAGTTTGGGGGTGATAAGTGGGGAGGTCAGAAGAGATAAATGCAAGTTTTACATCTCAATATCCCGCCCTATTTATAGACGAAAGACGGGGGTCAAGTTGCAAATTTCATCTCTCAAGGGCCCCATAGAGAAGCCGGCGGCGCACGTGCAGTGCGTGGGAAGAACGTGACCTCTGGTTGGTCTAATTTACGGCGCCCGGTGCCACCGAATACCCAGACCATCATTGCGGATCTGTCAACCGTCACATCGATTCGGGGAATCGAGGTAATGTTTCGCCTCCCCGAGGAGGAGATGTCGTTGTAGACACACTTCCCGAGTCTGACCTGCAAGAAGTTGATAAGTTGTACGAGTTCAAGTCAAGGCCCCAAGACGAGCTTGCGACCTCGACCTGGGGGGAATGAGATGTGGAGTTTTATTTCACAATAAGATAAACACCAGACGAGATGAAAAACAAAATGACGACTTCCATTGATAAAAGACCCGAAGGTCGGGAGGTAGTACATCGCAAATCAAAGCCCGAAGGCCGGTACGATCATAAAAAGAAAAAATAAAAGTAAGGCTACAGCTTCAATCTGTCTCGGTGGGGGCAGTTGGGGGCGGGGTGCTGACCGTCCCAAAAGGAGACTCCTGCTGGGCAACCGCCGGCGAATCAACCTCCGAGCTTGATATTCTCTCCACAACGGGATCGGAAATCATATCGACAGCTGGGGGAACGACCTCCAACCTCAGGATTTCCTCCCCGATGGGCTCGGCGACAGCAGGTGGAACGACCTCCGAGGTCGCCAACTCCTCCACCGAGGGCTCGGAAGGTGTACCTACCAGAGAGTCAAGGAGAGGGTGCACGATCTGCCGAGGGTCTGGAAAGAATGAGAGATCAACGCCCATGTCCTCCAAGTCTTGGATATCCAGCAAAACATCGGGGGCCAGAGGGTTGGCCCGGAGGTCGGCGACCAGCCCAGTAAGGTCGCCAGAAGGGTTCGCCTGATGACATATTCGGATGGCACCCGCAAAGGCCATCACGTACACAAAATTAGCATTCATCTCTTCGGCGACCTTGAACTGGGCCTCCCTAGTGTCCAGCTCCCCTTTCGCTCCGGCCAGCTCCTCCCTCAGACCGGCCTCCGCCTTGGCCACCCTCCTTTCCGCCTGAATCGTCTTCAGCTTCTCGGCCGCCAGCGTGGTCTCCGCCCGGGCCGACTTCAGCCTCTCCTCAGCCTTCCCACTCTCCAGCTCAGTCAGGCGACCCTCGAGGGTTGATATCTACAGAAGGTACTCCGCATTGGTTTTCTCCAGCCCCTTCTAGGTCTCGGCTACCGCCAAGATCATTCCAGCCTGATCAGATACTCGAGCCTGTGACTCACGAAGACGTCGGAGCTCGGTTTCAGCTTGGGCACTGGTCCTCTCCAAATAAAAGGCCGCCTTAAGAGTGTGGACCATGACCGAGTACATGTTGCCCATCAATTTTTGGCGATGGGCGTTATCGTGATCAGTAAGTGTCCACACCCGGGGCAGGTTATGCACACTACGGGAGATGTACCCCGGCCACTTATTGGGGAGGTCGGCCGAAGGGAGGGGAGGGCTCCTGAGGAAGCTAACCACCTCGGGGCAAAAGTCGGCGGGGCCGAGCTCAGGACTGTAAAAGAGAGCCGAGCAATCAGAGCTATGAAATTAATATGAAAAAGGCCATGCAAATCGTGGTAAGGACTTACTCGTTCACCCGCTCCTCCTCCCAGCCTAAGAAGGAGTCATCATCGTTATGTCAGCCTCTCCTCCGGGCTGGCGAGGCAGGCCGTGAACTGGCGGGCGGCGAGGTCGGGGGTGAAGTGGCCGACTGTGATCGGGGGTGGACTCGATCTTTCTTTCCCAGACCCCTGTTGATTTCAGACTCATAGGTCGAAATCTCCTCCCTCACCTTCTTCCGAGCATGCCCGGAAGTTGGCGGAGTTGACCCTATGGCCTTCCTCTTGCCTTTGTCGACAACAGAGGGGCAGTTAGGACCGATCTTGGAGGGGCGACCTCGGCAGGAGGTGGCCTCGGAGGGGCGGTCTCGAAGGACACCAGCCGCCTCATTTTTCCTAGAACAGACTTCTTGCGGGAGGCCATGACGTCCGCAGGAGGCTTACGGCGGTAAACGGGGATGTTGGGAACTGCAGAAATTTGAGAGAAGCCAATCAGTCAGGTCAAGATCGAAAAATGTAATAAGCACGGAGTAAGGGAACTTACAGGGGATGTTCAAATGGCGCAGATAAGTATACATGCCGGCGTTGAGTCGATCAAGCTCGGTGTTCAAAGCGTTCACATCCTGCCAGCTCGGTGGAGTGTCGCGAACGATGTCAAATGCCTCTTTAAAGTCCCAGTAAAGGTCAGCAGTGGTGGGTGCGAAAACTGCAAAAGAAGAGGAGAATTAGATCAGTACGGGTGTCTAAGTCTGAAAAGAGGTGACACTTACCGTGGTCGACCCGATGGGCATAATCGGTTGGGACAATGATGGGCAGTGTGCTCGAGGGGTCCACAGACTACCACGCCCCCCCGATGAACCACCATTTATAATGCCACCCCTCAACAGGGTAACGATGAGTCTGATCGACCCTATATTGAAAGGATCGAGAAGCTCATCCTTGAAGGAGATCCCTTAAGGGATGAGGCGAAACTGCTCGGGGCCGTTGGCGGCCTCAGAAAGGGAACCAAGATGTGGCGACGCATGACTACCGACTATCCAACCAATTACACTGACTTTCAGAAGCGGGCTGTGTTAGTGTTAGTGTCCTAGAGACAATCTATTGTAAGGACATAATACTCGATGATATTCAGTTTGATTTAATATTATAGTTCACTTAATATTAATGTATGGCAATACACTTGTTTGAATATTATGTTTGATTGTTTGCATTTATTCATGCAAGTGTTCCCATGAGTCATTGTTGTCATTGAGGTTGTGAGAACTCAGATGACTTAAGCATGATTCTCAAATAGCCTCGATCAAGGATCATCAAGAATGGGATATTGATGATGCAATGGAGATTGGTGTGCGATCTGCATCATACTCTTAGAGAGTGTAGTAAGATCTCACCTACTACGAGATACTAGGTATCTCATGATGGATGCACAGATACCTTGGAGGGTATTGGTATAACCATCTGAGAAATCGTTTGATGTAAGTCCACAATATGTGTCTACGGGTGTCTCGGTTAGTGGGAGTGATGTGATACTCCTTTGACTTGAGGTCAATACGTACGACATGTATGGAGTGATAAACTTTAACCATGACCGACGCTTGCACCCGTCTATGGGTAGATATGACTTGAATTGAGTTCATCACGCAGTGCATGTGCGTGGTAGTTGAGCCAATAATATGATTCATTCCTCAATGTGGATTTAGAGAGAATACTCATCTTCTCATCATAATTGGATCAAAGTCATCGACCGATGCACGTCAACTTAGACTTTGTGGCTATGTGTGACATGCATGATCAATTAGTGATTAGAGATAAATTGATTAAGTTATTTGGATAGACACTTCATCATGTTCAAGACTAATCGAGTATTCGTGAATGAAATGAGGAAATTGCAATAGCTCATATTTCAGTTACAGGTAGTTGCACGTTTCTCGCAACGTACCTCATATATTGAGAATGTCTGATTTATTGTCTAGGGTTCAATTAAGACCATTAGTTTGACTAATCGTTCGATATATGAGGGTCTATGGGTCACACAACAAGTAGTTTCCTTTTAGGGATTATTGTTGGTTGATTAAATGTTAAATTGAATTTAATATTTAATTTATGGAGAATTAATTAATAATAGATTAATTTGGAATTAATTATTATTAATGTTTAATTAAATTGGATTTAATTAAATAGGATTCACAAAATAATATATGGAATATTATTATAGGATTTAATATATATGGAATCAAATTCGTAGAGATTTGATATACATGGGAATTAAATCCGTAGAGATTTTCTATGTGGGAAATAAATCTAAGAGATTTATTTAAATAAAGATTAGGGATTTTATTTCCTAATCAGGTTAAAAATTTTTAAGATTTAAAATTTGGGTCTCCTATATATATGAAATTTCTTGGGAATCCATAATAAGTTTTGTTAAAATTCTCTCCATAAAATCTAGGGTTAGAATTTTCCTAGCAAATTCATCTCGGGATTCAACACTGACAAATCCGTGCAAGTCCGTGCAAGTTTGTGATTGGGGATTACGTGGATACCATAGTTGAGAAATCTGCTCTCGAGTTACTGTAAGATTTCTTGTTATGATTATTGTAATCGTTTATGCAATTATATGTTCGTTGGTGAACTGTTTAATTCCGCTGCGCATATATTGCGTGTTTACGTGCCTCTAAATTCCAACAGTGGTATCAGAGCTCAGGCTCTTGAGAAATTGCTTAATTAATTTGATTTGTGTTTTTCGTGGGTGATTTACTTCTCGAATTTCAATTTAATTTGCCCAAAATCTGTTCTAAATTGATGTTTTAATAATGTAAATTTTTCGAAACTTCTGGTATTTGATATTTGAAACGAAAAATTTATTTATTAAAACCTAACAAATTGGCCGCCTTCTGATTTGGAAATCGAAACTTGAGAATCAAATTGGAAATCAAAAGCTTGATTTTCAACCGCCGGAATTAGAAATTTGGTTCTGTGTGTCGGCGACTGCTTCGGAGCGGCGGACGGCTGCTGCTCCGGAACTCGCGACAACTAGAGGCCAAAAAAAAAACTGAGGGACACTAGGTGTCCTTCGGGGTCATGCTGTGCACTGATCACGGTCGAGAAATCGACGCACGTCGCAGGCCTGGTCTAGGAGGCGAAGCCGATCTGTGTCGTCTGGGAGAACTGAGTGAATCCGTCGGCTGCTGCAACTCTTCGGCTGGCGGCGATCTCTCTCCTCCAGAGGTCGCGCTCGTCACCGGAAACTGAGGGACTCTGGGCTCTCCTTCTAGATGGTGCTGGGCATCGATTTCAGAAGTAGAAAGCAAGGCCGATCTGTTGTTGAGTGGTGTTGGGCGCCGCGTTTTGATGCGGCGGACTTCGCCACTGATTTTCGGGCGGCCATTGGTGTGTGGTCGACCACGATTCGGACAGGACTGGTGGCCTGCAATGCCCTTGCTGCGGCTTCCCTTCTTCGTCAATGGATAGGGGCCTGGGTTGAGAATTTGATTCTCACCAGACCCTTCTAAGCAATTATTAGATTAATTGCAACCAAGTCCCTGTTTTTCTTTTTTTTTTTTAAATTCTGAAAAACATTAAGGCATGTTTCGCTAACTGTTTTTAATTAAATTCTGAAATTCAATAAGGGACTGTTTGGTTTTAAAAAAAAAATTTGGAAAGGAATAAGGCCATGTTTGGCTGTAATTTCATTTAAAATTCTGAATTAATTCATAAAGGCTTGTTTGGTTGGACCTAATTTATAAAAATTCAATAAAATTACATTTTGGGCAAATAATTTTGAAAAGGGATTTTAGAAATGACCGAAAGTTTAGAACTTGTTGGTGTTTCTAATTTTAACACTATTTACCTACGAATAATTGACGTACACATTTATTTGATTTACGTGTTAATAAATTGTTATGCATGTGCTAAATATTTTAAATTTAACACATGCTAGTTATTTTAATGAGAACTTGATTAGTTGCTCCTCACTTGTACGTATAACTGTTTATGTGAATTGATATTTACATTATTAGTTATAGTCCGCATTACAATTGTTTGGGTAGACGGCGCCTAATACTTGTCGGACCATATTAATTGTTTGGGTAGACGGTGCCCAAATAAGTGTTAGTCCGTATGAAATCATGTTTGGGTAGGCGGCGCCCAATAATTGGTCAAATGTGATGTAGATTAACATGTTGGATCTCGATTAAGCAAATAATACCCCACCTTTAAAACGTTTCTCACAAAAATGTGATTTTCATTGAATTGAACGATGTCTTCCATCAAAATTAAAAGTAAACCGGAGATTTCGTTCCAATGAGTATTTAAGGCCTAAGTCTTTTGCTCGGATCTACATCTAACGGGACTTTTATAGGGACACGAAGTATCGCCGCTTGATGGTTGTAAATCAACTTGACTTTGTTTCACCAGCCCAAGCAGGGAAACGAAAGTCAAGGGGCATCCGATTGAACTAGGTTCAATCAACTAGGAGTTGCAGTTTTGCAATTGGTTTGGAGACTTACCAGTTATGCTATTGCAGTAATCAGCCCAAGCAGATATTGTAATAGTAGGAATGTGGATCCTAGTCCATTACAATTTATATCTGATATAAATTCGTACTTTTCCGATGAGGTCGTTGAGTATATGAAAATAATGGAGACAAAATAAACACAAAAGAAAGGCCACACATTTATTTTGATTGCTGAATATTGATCATAGGAATTATGTGTTTAATTCCCATTTTATTTTATTTCTCTTGGTTAGTTGAAATGTATAACTGTTATTGAGATGTGTTTTGGAAACAAACAAAATTGGCGAGGCCAAATTTTCTGGACTGGCACCGAAACATGTATTTGGTGCTAAGGCAAGAAAAGATTGAGTATGTGTTGGACACGCCAATCCCGGTTACCCCTGCAGCTGGTTCCTAAGACAGCCACGTTTGACGTAGCAGCTCAGAAGAAGCATCAAAAGGATGCTTCCCAGACTCAGTGTGTGATGTTGCTCGGCATGACTCCCGAATGCTTAAGGCAACATGAGAAAATGAGTCTCTTCTAAATGCTCAAGCATCTGAAGGATCTCTTTGGTTCTGAATCTCGTTATGAGATTTATGAAATGATGAGAGATCTATTCAGATGTCGGTTAGCTAAAGAAGGGAAGATTTCATCTCATGTGCCAATGATGATAGGCCTAATTGAGAAACTTGGTAATTTAGACATTGAGCTAAATGACCAATGTTTTCATTTATGTTATCCTCCTGTCGCTCCCGGATTCATATTTCAGCTTCATTGTGAACTAAAATATGAATAAGACGAATGCGACCATGCCTGAACTTCACAACGTGCTCAAGACTTTTGGGTTCACTATCACTAAGATGGTGTTCAAAAGAAGGAGCGGGTAGACAAGGATGTGTGCCTCTACTATAAGTGGAAGAGGGCACTAGAAGAAGGACTATAATGTTCTGGTTGCTAAAAAGAAGGCACTGGGTGCTTCTGGCACTAGAACATGTATGTTTGTTATTAAGATAGACATATCCAAAATAACGCTAACTGTTGGGTATTAGATACCGGATATGGCTCACACTTTTGGACGGATGTGAAGGGGCTCATGTGTCTTAAGGCAGTTAGGCCGAGTGAAGTCGTCTAACACGTGGAAACGGAGCAAGAGTTGCTAATGAACGTGTGAGACTTATGTGTTAGACTTACCATTTGGTTTTAGATTAGAACTTAATGATTGTCATTTCGTTCTTCCTATTACTCGCAATATTATTTTCATTCCTATGTTAGACATTGAGGGTTATTCCTTCCGTTTTAGTGATAATAATTGTTATTTCACAATGAATGATGTGGTTTATGGGAATGCCCTATGGTGAATGGTTTATACTTGTTGCATTGTGGATATAATATTCTTCATATACAAAATAAAAGACTCAAACTTAGTAATCATGAAAACCCGACTTACTTGTGGCATTGTAGACTTGATCATGTAAACGAGAAAAGTATTGCAAGGTTAAGAAAGTTAGACTACTTAACCCCATTTAACTTTGAGTCTTGTGGAGATTGCGAATCTTGTCTCATGGGCAAGATGATCGATAAACCCTTTATGAGAAAGAGGTGCATGCCAAAGAAGTGCTAGAGTTGATCCACAGTGACGTATGTGGACCATTAGCCCACTCTAGCTAGGGGTCACTTTGGCTACTTCATCACATTTACTGATGATTTCTTGAGATACAGATACGTGTATCTTATGAAAAACAAATCCAAATCTTTTGAGAAATTCAAAAGGTTTAAGGCTGAAGTAGAGAAGTAACTTGTTAAGAGTATCAAGACTCTTCGATCAGATCGAGGAGGTGAATACCTTAGCCATGAATTCATTGATTACTTGAAGTTACATGGAATCCAGTCACAATGGACTCCTCCCGGAACACCTTAGATGAATGGTGTGTCCGAGAGAAGAAACTGAACCCTGTTAGACATGGTAAGGTCCATGATGAGTTTTTTCTCTCTTCCGACATTCTCATGGGAATACGCGTTACAAACCTCAATTTACATTCTGGATAGGATTCCATCTAAATCGGTTGAGCACAGGCCATATGAACTATGGTGTGGCAAGAAGTCAACTTTTACACATATCAAAACATGGGGTTACCCCGCGATTGTGAAAAAGATGCTTACTGATAAGTTGGAATCCAAAGGTGAAAAATGTTACTTTGTGGGATATCCTATAGAAAATAAAAGGATATTACTTCCATCTACCTGAGAAATAATCAGTGATTGTTTCTAGGCAGACCAAGTTCCTCGAAGAAGACTATGTCTTTAAGGAACAAGGTCGTAAGCTGATAGAACTTGAAGAAATTCAAGAACCACAAATTAATAAAGAGACTGATATCTTGTCAAAGCAACATGACAAGAAATCAGTGGGAGAATTCAGCAACTTTCACGGTGGGATTCTTTCACTAGGTGATCGTCTTTCAGCCAGTGGGAGCGTAATTGGAGTATGATTGCCATTGCAAGAACCTCCAAGTGGGCTGAATGAGAACAACATAGTTCAAACTCCCGCCCAAGAGGCATCTGAAAGTGTAGCTCTTGAGGACTCTCCAGACATTGATGAAATCAATGCACCACAAAATTTTCACGATCAGAATGTACAGCCTGCACAACCACAGCTCCGTAAGTTAATTAGAAATCGTAATCCGCCCATTAGATACGGTTACCTCTTGGAGGAACTCGATAATATGGACATACTGGATAAGGACGATCCTAATACTTATTCTAAAGCAATATCTGTTGGGAAATTAGGGGTGCCCGGATCTATTCGAGGTGAATTTAAGTACATATTTAAATTAATCAATTAATTACTAACATGAATTAATCCTAAATCAATTCAACATAATAATTAATAAGCAAATGAACATCATGCGAACACGTATTTCACGTAAAACCTAAGCATGCGGAATCTAGGAATTACGTAAATACTAACCTCTCGTAGAGACAACCGCTGAGACGATGGATCAACCCAAAGTACCTTCTCAAATATGTCCCACGTCCACGAACGTAATCCGGTGGGAGGATTACCAACGAACGATTTTAATCTTAAAGGAGAAAATAAAATATTTGGCCACGACCTTTGTGGATTTCTAATTTTTCCAACACATGGAATTGCACATTGGGGATGAAAAACTCATCCCCTATTTATAATACTAGGGGTTGGACGAAAATTTAGGTCATATGGGCATTGGGAAATTTTCTTGCTTCTTCCTCAAGATACAATCTATAATATATCCAATATATTCTATTTCCCAAAATATCTCCCAACAAAATTTCCTCCTCCTTTCTTATCCTTCAATTTTCAAATATATCTTCCAAGTAGGAAGAAAATAAGATCTTTTTCCTTTCTTGAATTTATGGGATAAACTTGTATCTCAAGAATACTTATTCCATAAAATCTTTCCAAGAAAATCAAGAAAAAATCTTTTTCTCTCTCCTACCCAAATTTTCGAAAATTAATAAGGCAAAATATTTTCTTCTCCTTTTCATTAATTGGACTTTAGTTTTGGCTATTTGAGGGGCCTTTAGGAGAATTAAGATTGGACCCCCATTGGGCTATGAAGCTTTAATATTTAGCCAAAATATTATTCAAGCCCATTAATATTAATTTACTCCACTATAAAATTAATATTGAACTATCCATCTTAACCCACATTACGACTTCACAATAATATGGCTCCCGGTTATTATTTCCCGCGTTTAAGATTATCTTAGTCCACTAATTAATTAAGTCACTGAACATACTTTATATTAATTAATATCTTTGTCCTTGGAGTAAAGATAACTCAACATTATTATCCATACCGGAAATAAATTTCCACTTGCAGGATTTGGTACGATAAAGATTCTGAGCCACCAAGGGGACAAATCAAGCAAGCCGTACTTGCACGCGATTCTCCGTATTAAATCTTAGCAATCGTCATGTAATTAATAATATTGCCCAAGATACAAGGTATCGAATCGCATTGATTCTCTTCCCATCATAAGTCAAAGAAATAGTTATTAATTTCACACGATCCTATTTAAGGGACGAAGATTAAGAAATAACGAACCACTGAGGTCTAATTCTTGTATATTCAGTACCGAAGAATTTATCCTCCTGTAGGTCCTTTTCAACGCATCATAATGCACTAGTGTAATCCCTTGGTCAAGACAAGCTAATCCGAGCCTTACACTTCAACCTTTCATGATGGGTTGTTCATTTCCATCTGGGTTGTGAATTTGTACTTAGTCACGAGGAACTGTTAATTTGATCTTCTGTGGTCTGGTATCACCAAATTAAGTACAACGTAACACGTACTGACTTTATCGAACATGTATGCAGTAAATATATATAACATTCATTCATATTTAATGCAACATGTGATAAGTAATTTATTTCAGTAAAATAAATAAGAAATTCAGTTTGGTTATACGAAGTAAAAGCATACTTTTCAATATAACCCCAACAATCTCCCACTTATACTCAAAGTCTGCTTTTAAGTATACTACAACATGTCTCGTGTTCTATGTGACATCTAATGTCACCCTACACGAACCTAATAATATTTCTCCTACTTATACTCAAAGCAGATTGACAATGCTCTTGACACCCATTCCTTCCACATGTCTCTCGAATGTACTCTGAGGCAGACCCTTTGTGAATGGATCTGCTAGGTTGTCTTCAGACGCAATCTTTGCCACCTCTATGTCTCCTCTCTTAACGATTTCTCGTATAAGATGGTATTTTTTTTCTATGTGTTTGCTGGCCTTGGGGCTCTCGGTTCCCTAGAATTTGCAACTGCTCCGGCGTTATCACAGTAAACCGTGATCGTGCTGGGCGAATCCGGAATGACGTCCAAGTCCACCAGGAAGTTCTTGAGCCAAACAGCTTCTTTCGCTGCTTCACAAGCAGCTACCTATTCGGCTTCCATGGTAGAATCGGCGATGCATTTCTGCTTAACACTTCTCCATGTCATGGCTCCTCCCCCCATGCAAAACACACTACCCGAGGTTGACTTTCTGGAGTCTATGTCTGATTGGAAATCTGAGTCCGTGTAACCGATGAGGATTAGACTGTCTGATTGATAAACCAACATTATGTCCAGTTTCCTCTTCAGATACTTCAGAATGTTCTTAACCGGAGTCCAATGCTCTTTCCCAGGGTTACTTTGATATCTTGCTACCATTCCTACGACGAAGCATGTTAGTGTTAGTGTCCTAGAGACAATCCATTAAAAGGACATAATACTCAGATAATATTCAGTATTGGTTTAATATTATTGTTTGATTAATATTAAATGTATGGCGTTACACTCATTAGAATATTATGTTTGATTGTTTGAATTTATTCTTATATGTGTTCCCTTGAGTCACTGTTGTCATTGAGTGAGTGAGAACTCGGATGACTTAAGCATGATTCTTAAATAGCCCCAATCGAGGATCATCAAGAAAGGGATATTGATGATGCAATGGAGATTGGTGTGCGATCTGCATCATACTCTTAGAGAGTGTGGTAAGATCTCACTTACTGCGAGATACTAGGTATCTCATGATGGATGCACAAATACCTTAGAGGGTATTGGTATACCCATCCGAGAAACCGATTGATGTAGTTCCACTATGTGTGTCTACGGGTGTCTCGGTTAGTGGGAGCGATGCGATGCAATACGCATGACATGTGTGGAGTGATGAACTTTGACCATGACCGACGCTTGCACCCGTCTATGGGTAGATATGGCTTGGATTGGGTTCATCACGAAGTGCATGTGCGTGGTAGTTGAGCCAAGAAAAGGATTCATTCCTCAAAGTGGATTTAGAGAGAATACTCATCTTCTCATCATAATTGGATCTAAGTCATTGGCCAATGCACGTCAACTTAGACTTTGTGACTAAGTGTAACACTAATGATCAATTAGTGCTTTGAGATAAATTGATTAAGTTATTTGAATAGACACTTCATCATGTTCAAGACTAATCGAGTATTCGTGAATGAAAGGAGGAAATCGTAATAGCTCATGTTACAGTTACAGGTAGTTGCACGTTTCTCGCAACGTACCTCATATATTGAGAATGTCTGAATTATTGTCTAGGGTTCAATTAAGACCGTTAGTTTGACTAATCGCTCGATATATGTTGGCCTATGGGTCACACAACAAGTAACTCCCGTGTGCGGATTATGGTTGGTTGATTAAGTATTAAATTGGATTTAATATTTAATTTATGGAGAATTAATAATATATTAATTTAGAATTAATTATTATTACTATTTAATTAAATTAAATTTGATTTAATTAAATAGGAATCCCGAAATAATATTATGGAATATTATTGTAGGAAATAACCGTAGGGAAAAACATATCTTTGAGATTTGTTTTACAAGATTAGGGATTATCTTCCTGATAAAGATTGCTTAAGATTTAAGCTAATCTCTCCCTATATATATGACATCCTGGGATTCATTATTCAACGTTGTTTTAAGAAAACTCAGTTTCTCCATAAAATCTAGATTAGGAATTTTCCTAGCAAATTCCGTCTCAGATTCAACGCTGGCAGATCTGTGCAAGTCTGTCCACGGGGATTACGTGGATACCATAGTTGAGAAATCTGCTATCGAATCACTGTAAGGTTTCTCGTTATGGTTATTGTAATATGTATGCAATTAATTGTTCGTTGTTGGTGAACTTTAATTTCCGCTGCGCATGTGATTACGTGTTTTACGTGCCTCTAAATTCCAACAAAGCAGATATCTGGTCTCGTGCACAGCATCGCGTACATGAGGTTTCCCACAGTCGAAGCATAAGGGATGCCCTTCATGTCATCTATTTCCTTTTGTGTCTTGGGACACATTTCCTTGGATAGATGGATTCCATGTCTGAAAGGTACAAAGCCTTTCTTGGAATCTTGCATGCTGAATCGCTTCAAAATGGTATCTATGTATGAAGCTTGCGAAATCCCGATCATCCTTTTCTTGCGATCTCGAGTGATCTTGATCCCTAGGACGTGACCGACTTCTCCCAAGTCCTTCATATCAAACTGTTTTGACAGCCATGCCCTTACGTCTGACAACATCTTTACATCGTTCCCGATGAGCAGAATGTCGTCTACGTATAGTACCAAGAATACTAAGGCAGTTCCGTCATGCTTTTTATACACACAACTTTCAAAATTGTTTTGATCAAAATCGTAGGATTTTATAACTTGATCAAAACACTGATTCCAAGCACGGGATGCTTGCTTTAGCCCATAAATGGACTTCTTTAGCTTGCAAACCAGATGCTCTTGGCCTTTTTCAATGAAGCCTTCGGGTTGTTGCATATAGATTTCTTCGTCAAGATTTCCGTTGAGGAAAGTTGTCTTGACATCCATCTGCCAGATCTCAAAATCTAGGTGCACAGCAATTGACAAGAGAATTAAGATGGACTTGAGCATGGCTACGGGTGAAAATGTTTCCTCATAGTCGATCCCTTCTTTCTGAGTGTACCCTTTCGCCACGAGTCTTGCTTTAAAGGTTTCAACCTTTCCGTCTGGTCCCCTTTTTCTCTTGTATATCCACTTGCATCCAACGGGTTTTACCCCCATTAAGTGGTTCGCCTAGCTCCCACACTTTATTGTGATCCATTGAACCCATCTCGGCTTCCATTGTTGTTTGCCAAGATGTTGCATCATTGTCTTGGATCGCCTCGTTGTAGGACCATGGATCTGATTCTTCTCCCGAGATCAAGTCCGAGGACTCTCCGATCCCTAAGAATCGCTCGGGTTGTCTGACAACCCTCCCACTATGATGAGGTTCCGGTTGTGTAGGCGTGATGCGTGGTATGTCTTCTTGTATAGTTGGCAATGGGGTTGGCCCCTTAAGTTCTTCCAAGGTAATCTCGCTTCTAGGCTTTTTATCGTTCATATAGTCTTCTTCCAAAAATCTAAAGTGCGTACTGATTACGACCTTTTGATCTTTGGGACCATAGAACATGCATCCCTTCGTTCCTTTGGGGTATCATATAAACAACCTTAATTCCGAACGTGCATCCAATTTCCCGGCTTCCCTATCCAACACGTATGTCGGACACCCCCAGATCCTCATGTGTCCTAAGCTGGGCTTGCGCCCTGTCCACAATTCCCTAGGGGTTTTTGGAACCGATTTGGATGGCACTAAGTTCAGAATATAAGCCGTTGTTTGCAAGGCGTAACCCCAAAACAATTTTGGTAAATCCGCATAACTCATCATTGATCTTACCATTTCTAGAAGCGTTATGTTTCTTCGTTCTGCAACCCCGTTTTGTTGAGGGGTACCGGGTGCAGTCAAATGGGATGCAATCCCTTCATCCGACAGGTAGTTCAAGAATTCATCGTTGAGGTATTCACCTCCACGATCAGATCGTAGAAACTTGATACTCTCTTCCTTATGATTCTCTGCTTGAGCCTTAAATTCTTTGAATTTATCAAAGGTCTCAGATTTATGCTTCATTAGGAAAACGTACCCATAGTGTGAGTAATCATCAATAAACGTAACGAAATACTCGTAGCCACCTCTTGCTTTGATTTGCATTGGACCACATACATCGGTGTGAACGATCTCCAACACTTCTTTAGCTCTAAGCCCCTTGGCTCCAAATGCCCTCTTGGTCATCTTACCCTCCAAACATGATTCGCAAGTTGGAAATGGTTCTACCATGAAGGACTCCAATGAACCATCTTGGACCAACCTTTGGATCCTTTTTGGATTAATATGACCTAATCTTAGGTGCCAAAGAAGTGTCTCGTTCACGTTGTTCGAACGTTTCCTTTTGCTTGAAATAGTAGATGTGTTACAAGATGCATTGTGTGAGTGATGTGCACAGTTAATAATGTAGAGATTGTTCCGTAATGTTCCATGACAGATAACCACATCGTTACGAAAAACAGTAACATGTTTATTAAAACAAACAGAATATCCATCAGCAAATAGTTTTGAAACAGAAATAAGGTTTTTGCGAAAAACGGGAACATAAAGAACATCTCTTAAAATTAAACACTTGTCTTCAAAAGACAGGTGCACGTCTCCCACTGCTTCAGTTGCCACTCTCGTAGCATCGCCTAGCGTGACAAGGATCTCTCTTCCACTAAGTTGTCGGGTCCGCTTGAACCCCTGTAACATGAAACAAACATGATCAGTGGATCCCATATCCACTACCCACGAATGGGTAGCATACGCCGCCAAACAAGTTTCAACAACTAGTGCGAGAGAATTACCTTTCTTTCCATTCCGCTTGGGATTGGAACAGGCCCACCTCCAATGTCCTCTTTCGCCACACTCCAAATAGATTTTTGTACTTAAACTTTCATCTTTGAAGCTTGAATAGAACTGGTTAATCCTGTTTGTCTCTTCATTTATCTTACCACCAATTGGCCTAGAAAAAGAAGAGGACCCTTTTGTAACCATGTTCACTTTCTTGCACTCATTGTCCTCTTCGACCAATGTAAGGGCTCTCACAAGATCATCCACAGTAAACCCCATATCTTCCATTAGATACGTTACATAAGGATGATCGTAGCTCTTTGGCAGAGAACTGAGAATGATATCAATTTTGGTTTTGAAGTCATATTTTTCGCCAAGATATGCCAATTCTTCAAAGAGAACCATAACCCTAAGAATGTGTTCTTTTGCCATCATTCCTTCTTCCATTTTCAGCTTGACCAAGTCATGCTTAATGCTTTAGATTGCTATATGGGTTGGATGTGCAAACATCGCTTCAAGATTTCCCATAATGTCTGCAGTTGATGCAAATCTTTGATGAAGGCGTTTTAATAAATCCGACATGTGTGCCAAGATTATGTCCTTTACCTATTCATTTGCCAGCTCCCATTCATTATATTCCATCTCTTCCCATATACTAACACCCTCAACTGGTTCTTTGGGTTTTGGTGCATTAAGTACCCATTTGGATTCATGTGAAGTGAGGGCATTCATAAGGTTATGTTTCCAAACAAAATAGTTATCTCCAGTAAGCAAATTGTCTTTCAGTATATTGAACAGTGGATTAAAAGGTTGCGACATGATGATACTGAAAATAAACATACATCTTGTGTCAATATCCAGATCAACACAGAGAAAATCACATAATTCGATCACATGATTCATATTGAAATCTCCAAAAAATATGAAAATGCATCAGCCAACATCTCAAAACAGTTTTAAATGAGTCTCTTGGGAGGGTCATCATTTATCACATTCAAGCAGGTTACAAACAAGAACAGTTACAAACCTTTAATTTAAAAAAAAATTAATAGTTGGCTCCCACTTGACTAATATAAAATTGACAGGGACTTCGGCGAAGTATATACATATCAATTTTATACCTAAGTAATAACCATGATTAAATATAGAATTACTACTTCGTTTTGATCGAGCCTCTTGGGAGGGTCATCGTCGCCACTAATAATAATTCACAATCATCCTTTTGAGAATTTATTCATGTGAAAGCTATCTGTCAAAATTAATCTGATTCAAAACCAAATTAATTATTTAAAACATACTTAGTAATTTTTGAATTTGAGATTTTTCGTTGAGCAATTCTCATGCATACACATTTAAACAAATTAAATAAAGCATAAGAAAACACATCAATAAATCAACCAAAGCAGAAAAAATAAACATATTGGGCACAAATTATCCAGTTGTCATGGTTTGATTTTTCTTGGCTTGATTTGAAGAAACGTCGTCTTGAATTTCTCCCACTCGAACGTCTCGAAACGCCACGCCAAGTAACTCGCAGCAGGGATGCACGCCAGCATCCTGCCGGCCCCTTGGCCGAGAGACTGTGCTCGTGCGCCTAGGCACAGCGCTTCGCCCATACGATGCTCGGCAGTGTCGGTAGCATCGGTAGGCGGTGGGCAGGCGCCGCGCATCCCCGCGCGCGCACACCTCGCCCAGCCTCGCCTCGCCCGCGGAACTTGGACGTCCATCTTTAATTCTTCATCACCGTCTTCGTTCACGATCTGGTTACAATTTATTTACGAAAAATAAATAAACCTAGATCTAGACTAGTCTATTACATTGAACAAATCAAACAAACTTGATGGTCCCGGTGAGAAAACCCATTTTGCACGTGCGGAAGCAAACATGAATTGCGATGCATATAAAAACACGGGTGAGGGAATGGTGATTCCAGATTTTTCTCTTTTAAGCTCATGTGTTGTGTTTTGCTTATAATCGAATGCATATGACAATATAAGAACATAAAGCAGTAAACAACACAACAAAGTATAGTGGTTCGGAGGCTCAAGCTCCTACATCCACTCTCCCTGTTCCTAGGGAAATTCCTTCCAACTGGACTTATCACCCTCTCCGGTTCGCCTCTAGATATTTAACGAGCTCTCACTCAAACGGGACTTATCACCCTCCACGGGATTGCCTATAGATGTTTACCGAGTTCACACTCCAACGGGACTTATCACCCTCCACGGGATTGCCTACCCTCCCTTTCGGGATTGCTAGATGTTTACCGAGTTCACACTCACCTACAAACTTTAACCGACTGATTTGGGTAAGGTTTGTTTGGTTTCCAACTAGGTTGAGATTTTCCCTTACATTTGTTTAGCCTCAATGCTAAGGTTGGGAAAATCTCTCTAAGCTTAGGATACATCGTGGGTTGCTTAGATTGGGTTCTAGAACACTCTTTGAACATATTTGTATATCTACAAACTTGTGTTCTAGGGTGGGAATGCTTTAGGTATAACTCTCTTTGGCTCTGTAGCATCTCGTGCTATAATCTCCACGCATCCACCACATTAGAATGATGAAAGAACTTGTATTTATAGTGTGGATTTGAATGTTACCGTTGGAGAGAATCACATTCAAATCCATACCATTCTTGTAAGTACAGCAGCTTCTTCAGGCTGGTTGTCTTCCTCTCATTGGTCCACATCAGCTGATTCTAACCGCTATATTCCTCAGATTCCTCGCCTTGGAATCATTCAGGATTCTCATCTGAGCCTCAGGTTTATCTGATCCTCAGGATACTTGATTCAGCAGACTTCTCTTCAGCGGACCTTGTCTGATCAGGCATACTGACACTCAGGCTGACTGAGTTCAGTTCTCTGAATTCAGACATCCTGACCTTCAGGTCACTTTGACTCAGGCTATCTGATTTCTTCTTTGCCTGATCTGATCAGCTCGACTGATCAGATCAACATATCTTCAGATCAACATCTCAGGATAGCATCAGGTCAGTACATTAGGTTTAGCATATCAGTTTAGCACATCTGATCTCAATCACGTCTGATCTTGATCATCTGTTCATCTTCATATCTGATCTCGATCACGTCTGATCTCGATCAGTCTCATCTGCTCCTCTTCTGATCTGCAACCTTCTCTTCTGATCTTCTGGTCAGTTTCTTTCTGATCAGCTTGTCTGCTCTTCTGATCACCATATCAGCTCGACTGTTCTTCTGATCATCTGATCAGGTCTGTTCTAGTCATCTGATCTTCTGATCAGCTGGCTTAGCTTTTCTTCTCTTCTGATTTTGCACAGCTCATCAGTTAACTCGGAACTCATTTAACTCATCTGATCTCGATCAGTCTCGTCTGCAGCCTCGTCTGATCTCGATCGTCTAAGTCTGATCTCGTGAGTTCCCCCTCAATTTGTTCTCTCGTTCCCCCTCAACTTGTTATCTGTAGATTAGCTTCAAGAACACAAGTTGATAATGTTTTGGCATAATTCATCAAAACTAAAATATCCCAACAATTTCCCCCTTTTTGATAATGACGCCAAAACATTTAAAATATATGCATTTTTAAAGAAATGGGTTTTCTTTTAAAAAGATCAGTTCAGGTGATCACATTAAAAGTGATCTTTTGAACTCCTGCTCTGATACCAATTGATGGTCCCGGTGAGAAAACCCATTTTGCGCGTGCGGAAGCAAACATGAATTGCGATGCATATAAAAACAGGGGTGAGGGAATGGTGATTCCAGATTTTTCTCTTTTAAGCTCATGTGTTGTGTTTTGCTTATAATCGAATGCATATGACAATATAAGAACATAAAGCAGTAAACAACACAACAAAGTATAGTGGTTCGGAGGCTCAAGCTCCTACATCCACGTGTATTTTTTCACAAAAATCTCACACCCTTATTTGACCTATTTTTTTTGAAAACTTTCAAGAAGATTTGCAAGATTGGATCTTTTTTGAATTTATGAGATATTCTTGTATTCCAAGAATACATATCTTCCATAAAATCTTTTCCAAGAAAATCTTTCTTTCATTTCTTACTTATTATTTTCGAAAATTTCCCTATTAAAGAAAACAAGTGGGAGCTTTCTTGAATTTATGGAATAATCTTGTACTCCAAGAATACATTATCTCCTTTTCATAAAATATTTTCAAGAAAAATCTTCTCCCTCTTTTCTTTAAATATTTTCGAAAATTGAGGAAATATTGCAACAATAAATTTATTTCATTTTAAGCACCTTTTATTTATTGGACTATAATTCGGGCTACTTGAGGGGCCTTTAGGAGAATTAAGATGGACCTTCCAATGGGCTTCTAAATTCCAATATTGAGCCACAATATAATTCAGCCCATTAATATTAATTAATATCACTATATAATTAATATTGCACTATCCATTCTTAACCCATATTACGGTAATATGGCTCCCGGTTATTATTTCCCGTGTTTAAGATTATTTAGTCCATTAATTAATTAAGCCACTGAAAAGCTTTATATTAATTAATATCTTTATCCTTGGAGTAAGGACAACCCAACTTTATTATCCATACCGAAAAATTAATTCCACTTGCAAGATTTGGTATGATAAAGGTTTTGGGCCCACCAAGGGGACCAATCAAGCAAGACTTTTGCAAGCACACGATTCTATGTATTAATTTAGCAACTGTCGTGCAATTAATATTATTGACCAAAATATATGGTATCGAAGTCGCAATGATTCTCTTCCCATTTATAAATCAAAGCAATAACTACTAATCACACACAATCCTTATTAAGTGACATAGATTAAGAAATCAACAACCACTAAGGTCTAACTCTTCATCCCTTAAGTCAGTGCGAATGAGTTTATCCTCTTTGTAGGTCCGCTTCAGCGCATCAAATGCACTAGTGTAATCTTTTGGTCAAGATAAGCCAATCTGAGCCTTACACATCAACTTCTACCAATAGATAGTTCAGATCTATCTAAGTTGTGAAACACACACTCGTATACAAGGAACTGTTAACGTGATCTTTTGTGATCTGGTATCACCAAGCTAACTACAATGTAACGCTTGCTACGAACGGTTTGCAATAAATATATATGTTGGGAAATGAATTTAATAAAGAGGATTTTGATTAGATCCCAAAACCCCTGAGTATGACATGTTCAGGATAAATCTTGATAGATGAATCAGGATTCAGTTTTAGAGTGTTCAGGATATTATCTGCACCATGTATAGTCGGCAGATATAGAACAGGTTAGTTTCTGAAGACTCAGTAAGAAACTGAGATACTGAAGACTCAGTAGGATACTGAGAACTGAAGCCTCAGAGAACCTGAAGACTCAGAGAAACTGAAGCCTCAGAGAACCTGAAGACTCAGAGAACCTGAAGACTCAGAGAATCTGAAGACTCAGAGAACCTGAAGACTCAGAGAAATACTGAAGACTCAGTAATGTACTGAATGCTCAGTATATCCTGAATGTTCCGAGGCACTGAAGCTGAGGAATATAGCCGTTGGAATCCAGCTGACGTGGACCAACGAGAGGAAGACAACCAGCCTGAAAAAGCTGCAGAACTTACAAAGAATAGTATGGATTTGAATGTGATTCTCTCCAACGGTAACATTCAAATCCACACTATAAATACAAGTTCTTCCTTCATTATCGTAGGGTGGATGCGTGGAGATTATGCACAAAATGCTACAAAGCCAAAGAGCGTTATAGTCAAAGCATTCCCACCCTAGAACACAAGTCTGTAGATATACAAATATATTCAAAGAGTGTTCTAGAACCCAACCTAAGCAACCCACGATGTATCATAAGCTTAGAGAGATTTTCCCAACCTTAGCATTGAGGCTAAACCATTGTAAGGGAAAATCTCACCATAGTTGGAGACAACACCAAACCCAAACCCAGTGGTGAAGTGAGGTAGTTGTTAGGCAAACCCGAGTGAGGGTGATAAGTCCCGAAGGAGTGTGAACTCGTTAAACATCTAAGAGTTTGAGTTAGTAAACTACGGAGGTAGTCAGAAAGCTCAGGGTCGGGTTGAGTTAGTAAACTACGTGGAGTAGTCAGAAAACTCAGGGCCGAGTTGAGTAAGTAAACTACGAGGTAGTCAGAAAGCTCAGAAGTTGATAAGGAATTTCCCTAGAGAGGGAGAGTGGATGTAGGACTGGTTGTCCGAACCACTATATATTGCTGTGTTGTTTACTGCTTTATGTTTATACTTGTCATATGCATCTAGTTATAAGCAAAACACAACACATGAGCTCCAAAGTTTAAAAATTGGAAACACTCTGCCCTCACCCCTGTTTTATATGCACCGAAATAAAACGTTTTGCTTCCGCACGCGTAAAATAGGTTTTCCCACCGGGACCAACAATATATAACATTTAATCATATTTAAAGCAACAGTGATAAACAATTTATTTCAGTAAATAAGTGTTTAATACATAGGTTATACAAATTAAAAGCATACTTTCACGTATAACCCCAACAATCTCCCACTTATACTCAAAGTCTGCTTTTAAGTATACCACAGCACGTCTGATGTATTATCTAGTGAAATCTAATGTCACCTACATCAACCTAATAACATTTCTCCCACTTATACTCAAAGCAGATTGGCAACGCTCTTGACACCCATTCCTTCCCCATGTCTCTCGAATGTTAACTGAGGCAGACCCTTTGTGAATGAATCAGCTAGGTTGTCTTCCGACGCGATCTTAGCTACCTCTACATCTCCTCTCTTAACGATTTCTCGTTTAAGATTTATTTCCTTCAGTGTGTTTGTTTGACTCATGGGCTCTTGGTTCCCTTGAATTTGCAACTGCCCCTAGCAAATATTGCTAGACAAATTCGAAACTCCATCCAAGTCCACTAAGAAGATCTAGAGCCAAACTGGTTCCTTCACTACTTCACAAGCAGCTACTTACCCGGCTTCCATGGTTGAGACAGTGATGCATTTCTGCTTCACACTCGTCCATTTCATGGCTACACTTTCCAAATGAAAACACACTAACTGAGGTAGATAGTCTGGAATCTAGGTTTGATTGGACATCCGAGTCCGTGTATCCCACTGGAAATAAACTGTCTGACTGATAAACCAACATTCTATCTCGAGTTCTTTTCAGATACTTCAAAATGTTCTTAACAGCAGTCCAATGTTGATTTCCGGGATTGCTCTGATATCTTTCTACCATGCCTACGGCGTAGCAGATATCCGGTCTCGTACACAACATTGCATACATGAGACTCCCTACTGTCGACGCATAAGGAATCCCTCTCATGTCATCTATCTCCCTTTGTGTCTTAGGGCACATGTCTTTCGATAGATAGATTCTGTGCCTGAAAGGTACAAAACCCTTCTTGGAATCTTGCATGTTGAAACGCTTCAAAACAGTATCTATGTATGAAGCTTGCGATAAGCCGATCATTCTTTTCTTTCGATCTTGAGTGATCTTGATCCCTAGAATATGACCGGCTTCCCCTAAGTCCTTCATATCAAACTATTTTGACAGTCATACCCTTACGTCTGACAAAACCTTTACATCATTTCCGATGAGCAGAATATCGTCTACGTATAGTACTAGGAATACCAAGGCAGTTCCGTCACACTTTCTATAAACACAACTTTCGAAATCATTTTGATCAAACCCATAAGATTTTATTACATGAACAAAACATTGGTTCCAAGCCCGAGATGCTTGCTTAAGTCCATAATTGGACTTCCTCAGCTTGCACACAAGGTGTTCTTGGCCTTTTTCTATGAAACCTTCGAGCTGTTGCATATAGATTTCCTCGTCAAGACTCCCGTTAAGGAAAGCTGTCTTGACATCCATTTTCCAGATCTCAAAATCTAGATGCGCAGCTATAGTCAAGAGAATACGGATGGACTTAAGCATGGTTACAGGCGAAAAGGTTTCTTCATAATCGATACCCTCTTTCTGAGTGTATCCATTTGCCACAAGCCTAGCCTTAAAGGTTCCCACCTTCCCGTCCGATCCTCTTTTCCTCTTGTAGACCCACTTGCATCCAATGGGTTTTACCCCATTGGGTGGTTCAACTAGCTCCCATACCTGATTATGATCCATTGAGCCCATCTCGGCTTCCATCACAGTTTGCCAGGATTCTGAATCCTTATCTTGGACCGCCTCCTTGTAGGACCAGGGGTCTGATTCACTATCCCCGGGGACCAAATCCAAAGATTCTCCTATCCCCATGAATCTCTGAGGTTGTCGAATAACCCTCCCACTACGACGAGGTTCAGATTGTGTCGGTGTGACGCTTGGTATGTCTACCTGTACAGTTGGTATAGGAGTTTGCCCTCTTATTTCGTTTAAGGTAATCTCATTTTTGGGCTTTCGGCTGTTCATAAAGTCCTCTTCCAAAAATCTAAAGTGCGTACTTATTACCACCTTTTGATCTTCGGGACCACAGAACATGCACCCTTTCGTTCCCATTGGATATCCTATAAACAACCTTAGTTCCGATCGTGCATCCAACTTACCGGCTTCCTTGTCTAGCACGTATGTCGGACACCCCCAAATTCTGAGGTGTCTCAGACTGGGCTTGCGCCCGGTCCACAACTCTTTAGGGGTTTTTGGGAACTGATTTGGATGGCACCAGATTCAGAACATAAGCCGTTGTTTCCAAGGCATGACCCCAAAACGACTTGGGTAGATCTGAATAACTCATCATGGATCTGACCATTTCTAAGAGTGTTCTGTTTCTTCATTCTGCAACCCCACTTTGCTGAGGGGTTCCGGGTGCAGTCAACTGGGAAACAATGCCCTCGTCTGACAGGTAGTTCAAAAACTCATCGCTGAGGTATTCGCCTCTACGATCAGATCGTAGAAACTTGATACTCTTTTTCCTATGATTCTCCACTTCGGCTTTGAACTCTTTGAATTTATCAAAGGTTTCCGATTTGTGTTTCATGAGGAAAATGTACCCGAACCTTGAGTAATCATCGATGAAAGTCACAAAATACTCATAGCCACCTCTAGATTTGGTTGACATTGGACCACACACGTCAGTGTGAATGATTTGCAACACTTCTGTGACACTATTCCCCTTGGCTCCCACTGCCCTCTTGGTCATTTTACCCTCCAAACATGATTCGCAGATTGGAAGTGGTTCTAACTGTAGGTCCGACAGGAAACCATCTTTCACCAACCTTTGGATCCTATTTAGATTAATATGACCTAATCTTAGATGCCATAGAAGTGTCTCGTTCACATTTTCTGAACGTTTTCTCCTATTGCATGAAACAGTCGATGTGTTATAAGATGCATTTTTATGAGCGGTGTGCACAGTTAATAGTATAGAGATTGTTCTGTAAAGTTCTGTAGGTCCCGAACGGGTTTTGTGAGGGTGGAAGTCTAGAGGGGAGGGGTGAATAGACTTCTAAAACTTTTCGTGCGGATCAGGTGTGAACTGCAGATAACCCGATCAGAGTGCGAGTGTATCAGTTTAGACTGATGTTCAATCTTACTGAGTGCCTGAGGGCATATCAGTTTGATATCTATCAGTTTAACTGAATGGTGCGGAAGCTTGTTTTTTTTACCCTTGTGAAAAACCAGTTTTATCAATCTGATTCTGAAGTCAGTTTTCAACCAGTTAACTAAGGTGTCAATCTGATCAGATCAGTTGCTTGGTGCAGACTGAGCTTAACTTAGAATATATATGTTGTTTAAAACTCAGTTGTGTGACTTGTGTAAAGCAATAAGAAAGCAAGTAAATGCACACAAGACTTTTTATAGTGGTTCAGACGAAACCCGTCCTACGTCCACTCTTCCCTTAACACAGGGGAACCTTAACCTACTTTAACCTGCGGGACTTATATCCTTTTCAGGATGGCCGAGATGTTTACCGAGTTCTCACTCTTATAAACTTAACCTGCGAGACTTATATCCTTTTCAGGATGGCTGAGATGTTTACCGAGTTCCCACTCAAGCTTAACCTATGGGACTTATATCCTTTTCAGGATGGCCGAGATGTTTATCGAGTTCCCACTCTACAAACGTAACCAGCGGGACTTATATCCTTAAAAAGGATAGCCGAGATGTTTAATGAGTTCTCACTCTACAGACTTAACCTAACTTGCGCTTGGGTAAAGAATGATTGAGGGTTCCAACTGGAAATCTATCCTGGTGCTTTAGGTAGCCAAAATGCTAGTGGATAGGATTTCTTGCTAAGAACTATGGGATGAACACTCTAAGAATAATCTTCAAATGTAGTGTTCTTTGAGTGGAGATTTGTTGTAGCTTTAGCTTCTTTTGCGATGTCTCCGTGTTTGTTCTTGCGTTCTCACTTGTTGGTCCTTGTCTTCAAAATGAAGATCGATCCCATTTTATAGACCTCGAAATCAAAGAGCTGTTGGAGAGCAATTTGAATTTCGGGCTATATTAGGTAGGCTGTAGGATATGATTGTGACGTGCTCCGATTATCATCTTGGCCGTAGGCATGATTAGTGCCGTTTTTCTCTGCAGCGTCGTATCCCGTGCTATCAGCTCTTTTTGTGCATGTGTCGCTTTCTCCTTGGCTTCGCGAGGCGGCACTCCAGAAATTTGTCCGTTAGACGATTCATATTTCTTTTGTAGAAGATTCGTCTTGTCTGGTGTATCTTTTTGATTGTCACCAGTTGTGAGCTGACTTGATCAAGTAACTGATCAGTCTACCTTGTTGAGTCTTCAGTTGCACATTGTCTTAGCTTCAATATGCAGACTCTGCTGAAAGTAGGTCTTCAGGTCTTTTGATCTTCAGGTGTCTCTGAGCCTCAGTGTATTCAGTCGTACTGAGTCAGGTTTATCTGAGTCTTCAGGTTCATCTGAGTCTTCAGTGTCTTCTTGTCTTCACCTGATCTTCTGACTTATTGTCTTCTGATTTGCGCTTAGTCTTTTGATCATCTGACCTTCTCTGGGTCATCTGATACTTCGACTTGACCTATACATATTGAGTTCCCCCTCAATATGTGACCTATCTTTTACATCAGCTATCTATACATTTCAGCTGGTCATCTTATTCTGATTCTAAGTCATCAGTCAGCTAACAGGTCTGACTGGTCCTATTACAACCGTTTTGGAACTTCCATCAAAACTAAATTACATATTTCCCAACAAGTTCCATGACAGATAATCACATCGTTACGGTAAACAGTAACTTGCTTAGAAAAACGAACATAATATCCATCATTAAATAGTTTTGAAACTGAGATAAGGTTTTAGCGAAAAACTAGAACATAAAGAAGATCTCTCAAAACTAAAATCTTGTCTTCAAAAGACAGGTGCACGTCTCCCACTGCTTCAACCACTACTCATGCAATACTGGAAAAACTGCTACTTCACATAGCATTGCAGTAATGCTACTTTCGTGGAATTGCAATACCCGCTACCTTCGTAGCATTGCAATAGTCGTTACTTACGTAACATTGCCCATGTGATGAGGATATCACTCCCACTAAGTTGTCGGGTCAACTGGGACCCCATTACGTGAAACATACATGGTCAGCAGATCCCGTATCAACTACCCACGAATGAGAAGTATACGCCGCTAAACAAGTTTCAACAACTAGTGCGTGAGAATTACCTTTCTTTCCGGCCCTTTTGGGGTTTGGAACAGGCAAACCTCCATTGTCCTCTTTCACCGCAGTTTAAGCACTTCCCCTTTGGATTTTCCTTGACACCACCGGCATTTCTCATCTTACCATTGCCTTTGGCAACAGTTGAGTTTGATTGCTTATGGCTTTTGGTCCTCTTCTTTTTCTTGCCTTCCCTTGGCCTAGAAGATGAAGACGGACCACTTACCGCCAAAGCTTGAGTTTGGTGCCCCATCAACGTCTCTGCCGTGACCAACGCTTGCAACAAATCAGCTAGCGAGGCCAAAATGCTCAAAACTTTTGGGCAGAGAGTGGAGTACCAAATCGATCTGGGTCTCCAGATCATAATCTGCACCCAGAACCTCAAGTTTGTTCAGATGGGCCATCTATTTTGAGGACGTAATCCCTTACGGAGTTGCCCTCCACCATTTTCAACGGCAATATCTCTCGCAAGGTGATCTGATGAGTCCCGCATTTTTGACTCGTCAGTTGGCTCATCTGATTTTGGTGTGTCAAGAATCCACTTGTGCTTTTGGCAAGTTAGGACAATCATAACTTTTTGTTTTCAATCAACATAGTTTCCTATACAATTCTATTCACTTTAAGTATATTAACAGTGGATTAAAAGGTTGCGACATGCTGAACTGAAATAAACAACAATTGTGCAAACACAAAATTATCACATAATTCGATCACATTGTTCATATCAAAATCTCAAAACAATATGAACATGCATCGACCGACATCTCAAAACAGTTTAAATAGGTCACGTGTGGTGAACTGTCTATTTAAACACATTCAAGCAGGTTACAAACAAACACAGTTACAAACCTTTAATTCAAAATTAATAGTCGGCTCCCACTTGACCAATATAAAATTGACAGGGACTTCGGGGAAGTATATGCATATCAATTTTATACCTAAGTAATAACCATGATTAAATACAGAATTATTACGTCGCTTTGAACGAGCCTCGTGGGGAGGGTCATCGTCACCACTAATAATAATTCACAATCATCCTTTTGGGAATTTATTCATGTGAAAACCATCTTTTGGCCGTTCCGTGGGGGAAATTTCTCCAAAAGAATTCACAAATAAATAAATCATGGAGGTCAATTTGACATAATTTTATTATCCGGAATAAAATTTGTCAATAAAACATACTTAGTAATTTTCGATAGTGGGATTTTCTTTTAGACAATTCTAAATCATGCAAACACATTTAACAAATAAAATTACACGAATTTAAAACAAGCATCAAGACAAAATAAATCACATTGGGCACATATCTCCAACTGTCATGGTTTAAATTCCAAATCTTGATCTTGAGAAATCGTCTCTTCTTTTGCCTTCATCGTTCGTCTCGAAAGGCTCCCACTGAATCTGCAACAATTCTTTAACAAACATGTCCTCCGTTTCGGGTTAGGACGACGTCCGGAAAACGAGTAGCTCACGACCCGGAACACGAGTCGCATGCGCCTAGGCGCACGCCCTGATCCCGATCGGCCATCTCCCCTCGTCGCCCACAGCATTGCGTGAAGCATCGCTCGGACGCTCGCCCGTGCCCGGGGTCCCGTGCCTCGTCACCCAGCTGGCCCGCATGCCTAGGTCGCGCGTGCCTTGAGCGCGCAGCGTGCGCCTCCAAACGCCAAGCCCGGCCTCGAGCGCCGTGCGCGCCATGCCTTGCCCCGTCTGCATCCTGCCTGGCGATGCATGCGGTCGCTAGGCCTTCGGCCTAGCCCGCGTGCTCCGCCTTGGCTCGCGTACGTCCGGGCACTTGGACTTCCGTCTTTAATTCTTCATCTCCGTCTTCGTTCACGATCCGGTTACAATTTATTTATGAAAAATAAATAAACCTAGATCTAGACTAGCCTATTACATTGAACAAATCAAACAAACTCTAATCTACTCGTGGATTTTCTCACGAGGCAAAACGAATTCGAACGAATCGAATTAAAACACAACAATTTATTTGCATGTAAATAAGCACATTAAAATACCATGACAATTGGATATCTGCAAAACAGATCTAACAGTTCTACTATCCAATTTCAATTTTAATGAACAACAATTTAAATTACAGTTTAAAAGATCAGAGCCCGAACCAAGGCTCTGATACCAGTTGTTGGGATAACATATGCCAGGATCTATCGGGATGACCTCATAAACACAAATTTAAATTAACAATTATTACTAGCATGAATTTACCTAAGTGAATTCAAATAATAATCAATCCAACAACAACATGCAAATAATATTTCACGTAAAAGATCCTAGCATGCGGAATTTCTAGGAGTTTACGTAAACGTACCCGTTGGAGAGATGATCTGAGACAGACAGGATCAAGTATCAGGATACCCACCAAAAGTCCTTCTCAAGTATTCCCAAGTCCTCGTCCAATAACCCTTGTGGAAGTTCTCCGATGAACGATTTATAAAACAAGGAAAATAAAAATATTGTTGCACCACCTTTGTGGATTTCTAATATTTCCAACACATGGAACACTAGTTGGGAATGGAAAATTCATCCCCTATTTATAAGTAGAGGGGGTTCGAAAACATTGGGCACAATTAGGGCTAGGAAAGATCTTTTCTTGATCTCCAAGAAATCTTGAATATATCCAATATATTCTTCTTTCCATGTGTATTTTTCCACAAAAATCCACACCCTTATTTGGCCTATTTTTTTAGAAAACTTTCAAGAAGATTTGCAAGATTGGATCTTTCTTGAATTTATGAGATATTCTTGTATTCCAAGAATACATATCTTCCATAAAATCTTTTCCAAGAAAATCAAGAAAATCTTTCTTCCCTTTCTTACTTATTATTTTCGAAAATTTCCCTATTAAAGAAACCAAGTGGGAGTTTTCTTGAATTTATGGGATAATCTTGTACTCGAAGAATACATTATCTCCTTTCCATAAAATCTTTTCAAGAAAAATCTTCTCCCTCTTTTCTTTAATTATTTTCGAAAATTGAGGAAATATTGCAACAATAGATTTTATTCATTTTAAGCATCTTTTATTTATTTTTACTATAATTTGGGCTACTTGATGGACCTTTAGGAGAATTAAGATGGACCTTCCAATGGGCTTCTGAATTTCAATATTGAGCCACAATATAATTCAGCCCATTAATATTAATTAATACCACTATATAATTAATATTGCACTATCCATTCTTAACCCATATTACGGTAATATGGCTCCCGGTTATTATTTTCCGTGTTTAACATTATTTAGTCCATTAATTAATTAAGCCACTGAAAAGCTTTATATTAATTAATATCTTTATCCTTGGAGTAAGGACAACCCAACTTTATTATCCGTACCGGAAAATTAATTCCACTTGCAAGATTTGGTATGATAAAGGTTCCGGGCTCACCAAGGGGACCAATCAAGCAAGATTTTTACAAGCACACGATTCTCTGTATTAATTTAACAATTGTCGTGCAATTAATATTATTGCCCAAGATATAGGGTATCGAAGTCGCAATGATTTTCTTCCCATTTATAAATCAAAGCAATAACTACTAATCACACACAGTCCTTATTAAGTGACAGAGATTAAGAAATCAACAACCACTGAGGTCTAACTCTTCATCCCTTAAGTCAGTGCGAATGAGTTTATCCTCTCTGTAGGTCCGCTTCAGCGCATCAAATGCACTAGTGTAATCTCTTGGTCAAGATAAATCAATCTGAGCCTTACACATCAACTTCTACCAATAGATTGTTCGGATCTATCTAAGTTGTGAAACACACACTCGTATACAAGGAACTGTTAACGTGATCTTTTGTGATATGGTATCACCACGCTAACTACAATGTAATGCTTGCTACGAACAGTTTGCAATAAATATATATAACATTCAATCATATTTAAAGCAACAGTGATAAACAATTTATTTCAGTAAATAAGTGTTTAATACATAGGTTATACAAAGTAAAAGCATACTTTCACGTATAACCCCAACATAAAGACCTTCATGATGAAGGGTCTTGGTGTAGCCTGCTACATCCTAGGGATCATGATCCACAGGGATAGATCCAAGAGGATATTGAGGCTGTCACAGTCCACCCATATAGACAAGGAGTTGAAGCGCTTTGCAATGGAGAACTCTAAGAGAGGGTCTCTACCGGCTAATCATGGGATAAAGCTATCAAAGAAGGATTGTCCTTCTGTTGAAGCTGATATCAAGCACATGAAAGATGTCCCATATGTATATGCAATTGGGTCAATCATGTACGCCATGACTTGCACTAGGCCAAACGTGGTCTACGTTATCAACATCACTGGTAGATACCAACAGAATCCGAGTCTCACTAGATTGCTGTTAGGATCTGTTGGTCCAGGTGCAAACGAGTCTTACACGTGTATGGGGGGGGAATACACGTGTTCAGTTTTTTTAAAACTTTTTCTTACAGAGGTCAGCTTGGGTCAGATAATCCTGAAGATTAGGTTCTGAGAAGCACAGATCGCTCTGAGTCAAAGTCTACTGAGACAGTGATCCTAAGCTGCTTTCAGATACCTCAGATAATCCCAACTGAGTCCTGAGTGTCAGAGATCCTAAGTTGCTTGGATCAGATAACTAACTTACTGAATCCTCAGAAGAGAGTTCAGTTTGGTAACTATCTGTTCTAGCTACTCAGTTGTGCGGAATGGTTGGCCCTTTAGTTTATACTCGTTTTAAGCTTTGCTGAAAACCTTCCCTTTATGAAATAGTGATAAGGCTGTGATTCACTTATGCAATTTCAGTGGATTGATTCCAACTGAATATCAGTGAAAAGTATGCTTTCAAAATCAAGTCAATGCAACAGTTAAGCACAGATAAGGAAAGCAATAAAGAACACAACAATTATAGTGGTTCAGAGACTCAAGCTCCTACGTCCACTCTCCCTGACTCTTCAGAGAAATTCACTATCAACTTCTGAGCTTTCTGACTACCTCGTAGTTTACTTACTCAACTCGGCCCTGAGTTTTCTGACTACTCCACGTAGTTTACTTACTCAACCCGACCTTGAGTTTTCTGACTACCCCCGTAGTTTACTTACTCAAAACACACACAAGCTTTCAGACTACCCCTATAGCTTACTAACTTCTCTTCAAGAGTTTTCTGACTACTCCGCGTAGTTTACTAACTCTTTACAACTCTTCTCACCAACAAACACACTCCAACTACCTTCTCTTCTCCCTAACACGTTTTAGGCAATAGCCTTTCACTTAGCCGGTCTTCACTTTTTGCAGTCTGGAACTTTGTACATCTGACATCTTTTTTTTTTGACTTTTGTCCTTTGTCGATTGTCGGATGATGGTATGATGATGTCTTTCTCTTTTTGACTTTTGTCTCCAGTTAAAGGTAGACACCTTCAACGGCTCTTTTGGTTACAAACTCTGAGTTTGATATAACCTTAACAACACTTCTGACTTAGTTCCATTTGTCTGCATCTGAATGTTTTGGCAAATATCTATTTTCAAAGGAATCGCGATCTTCTCAGTATTGCATCCTTCAGATAGATATATTCAGTGCCTCGGAACATTCAGGTTTATACTGAGCATTCAAGACATTCGAGTCTTGATAATTCTTTGGCTTTCGATATTCTTGATCTTTTGTCTTCAGTCTTCAGTCTTGTGTCTTGAGTCTTACGAGTCTTGTGGTCTTGAGTCTTTCGAGTCTTTATAGTTTTATCTTGACCGATGTCTTCGAGTCTTCATCTTTGAGTCTTGGTTCCTCGGTATCATCTCGAGTCTTTGATATTTTCGATTTCATCTTTGAAAAACGGTTTCTTGAAACATATCTTGAGTTCTTGAGTCTTGTAACCTATCTGAACTATATCTCACGACTATACATTTTTTGAGATAACATCCTGAGTACTCTAAAACTGAATCCTGACTCAACTTATCAAGATCATTCTGATCATGTCATACTCAAGGGTTTTGGGATCTTAATCAAAATCATATATATTAAATTCATCTCCCAACAATTTCCCCCTTTTTGATGATGCCAAAACCTATCTTGTTACAAACATATAACCTATACTCAGGTTTCAGTTTATCCTATTACAAGATTGGTTGTCTCCCAACAATTTCTTAAATCAGAGAAACTCCTAGTAATTTCAGAGAGTCCCCAATCAATTTAAATTATTTAACAATTTCTTCAGTAATGAATCTCTTTAAATAGTTCATTACCAAATACTTAAACAATTTCCCCCATAACAACATACAATCAGTTTAGAGACATTCATTCAGCATATCAAAATAAAAGACACGTAAATAAGATATTGAGATATTATCTTTTGAGCATAATGATAAATCTTCATTGATGATTGGTATCCCATTACAGATTACAATGAGTTTATCAACAAAATCAAAAAGACAAAAATTTAATGATTACAGAGTCTTCTGAGTCTTCAGTCTCCAGTCTTCAGATTTTGGCTCTTCAGTCTTCTGCTCTTCAGTTTGCTTCATTCTCAACTTCATCACGGAACCTCCGTGTCTAACATTAAAAAATCTCTTCTTGACTCATTTCTCTCCTTGATAATGTCCGGATTTGTTTCTGTTAAACCCAACCGACCAAAGATATCGAGCAATTTCTTGAGTAATGGTTTTTTTCATTCACCAAGCCATTACCAAGTCTTGGAGGAGGATAGGAATATGGACCGGGGCTACTATCGTACCTCTCCTTCATCCGCAAGGTTAATCGACCCTGAGATACTTTGGATAGAAGGTAAGGAGATATTCAATGAATGCTTCATTCTGATCTGAGCTTTCCCCTCTCCATTCCCTGAGAACATCATAATTGAACCAGAAGGTTCTCTTGACTTCTTCCCACATATCGTTGAGTTTGATTGGCATCCATTTATCAACGTGGGGCCACTTTAGTGCTTTTGATGTTCATTTCCTCTTGCTCGCAAACTTCCTGAATTCACTCCTTCGCTTCTGCTCTTCGTCTATCTTCTTTCTGATCACAGACGCTCCCGAGAGGCAAAAGCGGCAGACTTTCTTAGCTTGTTCCATTTGGAGTGTCTTCAGAGCATTTCTCGTGTTGAAGACTTTCTTCTGAGGTTGAGACTCAGATTCTTCTTTATCTTCATCATCCAGAATTAGCTTTCTCTGGATTGGCTTAGAAGCCTTTGCACGCTTGCTTACAGTTTGAACAACGTCTAAGGCTTTTCTCTTTATAAGCGATTCAAATGACGGCTGGGCTTGTTCCAACCTTTGCTCTCCTTTTCGGTTTCTCTTTTGTAACATCAAGCATGGTTTGCTTAGAAACTTCGAGTGTAGATAGGCTTCTCCACCGAGCTTTAATTTTAACTTCTCGGTAACCGACTTCTTTTTAAGGCTTTGGCTAGATTATACATTTCAAAGATCTTTCGAGCCTTCTTCTCCAAAGTATGTGCCATGAACTTTCTGAGGTCTTCACCTTCCTTTTCCCCCTTCTTGGCACCGTAATTTGGAAGAAGTCTGGAGAGTGCTGTGTCCATGTGATATTGCTCTTTGCTCACACGGCGAATCTCTCCTGCTGACTAATCTTGTTCGTCTTCCAGCCTCCTTAGATGGTTCTTGGTCACCGAAACTTCTTCAGATAAGTGAGCAAACTGGCCAGAAAGTGCTTCTTTGAACATCTCTGTCATCTTGGTCATGAGTACTGAGCTCATTTCCTCAACAGCAGACTTGATTAGCACCTCATTCTTCTCTGCCAATTTCACCTCTAGGAATTCAGAACTCTCCTGGTGTTTCTGCTTTAGTTCAGCACTTAACTCAGCCTTGACTCCCTCCAGCTTCTCATTCAGCTTTTCTTCCATGGAGGTCATCTGGGTGGTCAGAGTGTTTTGAATTAGCACCAGCTCTGAAGAGTGACTAAGACTTTCCATCTTTTGAGCTTGATTGGCCAACGTCTCTTCCATCTGAGCAATTTTGATCATCATTGGCTCAACCTTCTCAAGTTTCTCCATCAAGGGAGTGAGATCAATCTCAGGAACCTTCTGCACCTTCTGTGCTGTCTGATCATCCTGTGCTTCAGCTTCGTCCTGAGCTCCAGTCTCCAACTGAGCCTCAGTCTGTATATCAGACAATTCAGAATTAAGGATAGATCTTTCAGTATCTTTGGCATAATTGTTAATAGTGCCAAAAGGTACCTGAAGAGTGCTAGCTTCAGTCTGAGGTTGACCAATTTCAGGTTGATCAGCAATAGAAGTCTCCTTTTCCATCTGAGATCGATCCTCAAGATCTCCCCTGTTGGTCCCCATCTCCATCTTTAGATTTGTCTCCGCTCGGGGCACCAACTTCGATTGCTTTCTCCTCTCCGCCAACTTCTTCTGAACCAGCTCATCAAAATCGGAGTTTTTCATCCTGAGCTTTGTCCTCCTGAACCCTGAGAAGTCGGTTAGGAAGGTTGTCTCCTCATTCCACCAGTCTTCCCCTCTGAATGTAGCAATATCAAGCATCTCGGGAAGAGTCTGATTGAGGATGAACACAGTTGTTCTTAATCAAGAAAACATCTTGCGATCGGGTATGAGCCTTTCGGGGGTAGCGGTCAAGAATGAACCATTCTCCCTTGCTCCTCCACTCGCCTTCTTGACTTCTCCCTTTCTTCCATTTTGGGCTCTCGGTTCGATTCTTGAGATCGGTGAGGATTAAGCGATAGATCACCAGAGCTCATCAAGAATATTACGCTCGAGCCTCGGAAGATCTCGAAGTTTGTGCGGTCCAGTCCTCGGTTTGCATCGAGTGGGTTCTGAGGCTCGAGTGGTATATCCTCGGTTTAGTCTGAGTTGGCTCTTGATCCGAACTGCACATCTTGGATCGACTCTGAGCTGGCTCTTCTGTCGAGCTGTACATCCGAGATAGGTATCTCTCGAGGTCTCGACTCCTTTAAAAATTTCCGAGAAATTTTATACGAATCTGGCGATGTCTCGAGCACCTCGAGAAGACCGCTCCTCCCCGATCGATCTGTGTCCTAGAGATAACCTGAGCCAACACTTGCAATGGTGAACTCTGAGCGGTTTGGCCCTCAGGTTGACTCTCTTCAGAATCACTTCCATCTTCATCGGTGAGAACCACCAATCTTCTGCGTTTTGGAGCAAGATCCTTCTGTTTGAACATCTTTGCTCCCTGCTCCATCTTTGCCTCCAACAAAACCTTCCCCCTGGTTTGTTGGGTCTCTTTTTCAGCAGCCGCAGAAGGTGATTCTACCTTATTTTCTCTCTTCCCCCTGAAGGTTTGCTTCTTTGCAGTAATGGGTTTAAAGAGAATTTTGGACTTAGGGAATGAGGTCGAATTGGCGAAGATATCCTCCTCCTCTCTGCACATCTCCAAAATATAAGCAATTTTGGTGGCATGGTGGATCTTGCCTTTGATTGAGATCGCCCCATCAACCTTCCTCAAAACTTTGGTCTGCTCACTCACCATCTGAATCAGGAATTTCAGCCAGTTGAAGTCAGTGGTGGGTGAGGCCTCGATTGCCGCCATCAATCTGAGCTTCGGGGTACTGATCTGCTCAAAACTCCCCGCAAGACTCATGACGCACTTGCTCACAATATCCATCAAAACACGATATTGTGGCTTCAGGTGCCTTTTATGCAGTGTCGCCTCAAACTTCACAGGATTCTCAACAATCCTATCTAAGTATTCCTGCTCTCTACCCGACATATACATCGTAGGATCCTCTCCTCTATCACAGAGCTCAAAAACATCATTCAGATTTTTCAGAATTATGTACAAATCCCTCTCAAAATCGACGTATTTGGACGATTGCTCTAAATGTGATACGATGATCGAAGAATGCATACAGTCCTTTTCATCTATCTTCAAATTATAGATGAATTCAATTACCTCTTTTGCAAACTCCTGGTCTGGTCGGTTTGCGACTAGTTGGGTGAGTTTAGCCAGTCGAATCATATGTAGAGCCTCCTCTTCTGGCTTTGAGTTGGTTGTGCTTTCTAGTGAGACAACGAACTCGTACCACGGCTAGTTGGTTTCGGCTAATCTCTCGAACAAGGTTGGAGCCATTTTAGAGATTGATTTAAGAGGTGAAGCTTTAGGGTTTGGGAATTTCTGGGCAAAGGGGATTTTTATTTGCAGAGGATTTTGGGAACGAAGGGTTTGATAAAATTTTGGCTTGAAAGGCTTCTTAGGGTATAAATAGCTTCGAGATCGTGGGGAATCACGTTGGTTAGGTGAAAAACAACGGTTGAGATTAATCTCTGAATAATCGGGTATACGAACCGACGATCTCCGAAAAGTAAGCCGCCAAAACATCCTCATTGGTCATTAATGTATCAGAGCATTAAATGACTGTTGACCTTCTTCGGAATTAAAAACGATCCCGCCTAAAAACATTCCTCAGGTGTTTTGTATTTATTGCGAATGATTTTTGAGCTTCACTTAAGCAATAAATGAGTCGCATGAGTCATTACTTCTTCAGACTAATTTCCCTCTATCAGTCTTCTTCGAAAGTAATCGACCTTGATAAAATGTCAAGATAATAATCGAAAATCTTGAATTGGTTCAAGATACTCGAAATCTTGATCTTCAAGAACTGAAGTTCCCCGAGACTCCGATTCAAGATTTCCATTTTATCTTAAGCTTCTCAGTAGAATTCTGAGAAAAACTTCATGCATCCGAAAAACCTTCAATTTTTGATTTTACTCTATACACCGGTTCTAACATCCCTAATTCAATCGAAAGTTCCGAAATCTTGATTCCCAACGGTTTAGTCAAGATATCTCTTTGCTTATCAAGATGAATTTTCTCCATCCTTATGTCCTTTTTTCGACATGATCTCGATGAAGTGATATCCGATATCAACATGCTTGCATCCGGTGTGCAATAACGGATTTTGTGAAATAGCAATGGCACTATTATTGTCACAAAATATTGGTACTTCATTGGCTTCAACTTTATAATCCCTTAATTGTTGTGCGAGCCAAAGAATCGAGCAAAGCCAGACTTCTCGCGATCATGTATTCAAACCAAGAGTACTAGTTGCTATCGAGGTCCATTTTCTTCGAAAACCAAGATATCAGCTTACTTCCTAGAAATTGACATGTTCCTGAAGTGGACTTCATGTCAATTCTGCAACCTCCATAATCAGCATCTGAGTAACCAGTTAATTCAAGGTTATCATCAGCTGGATACCACAATCCTCTATTCATCGTGCCTTTAAGATACTTCAAGATCTTTTTTAAACCTCCATGTGACTAAATTTAGGATTAGCTTGGTATCTTGCACATATCCCAACAAAGAAATGTTATATCCGCCTACTTGCTATGAGATAGAGCAATGATCCAATGATTCCTCTATAATAAAGATGGCTTCTCGACGGCCTTCGTAATCGGGATCCATCTTGTAGTTAGTATTCATGGGAATCCTAACTGTGTTGCAATTCTGTACACCATATTTGGTAATCAGATCTCTGGTGTACTTTGCCTGGTTGATGAATATTCCTTCCTTTGATTGTTTCACTTGAAGACCTTGAAAGAAATTCATCTCTCCCATCATTGACATCTCAAACTTGCCTTTCATCAGTGTTGAAAACTTTTCACACAGCTGATGGTTTGGAGATCCAAAAATGATGTCATCAACATATATCTGAACTAGTAAGATATCTTCCCCATCCTCTATCCCTGAACGAGTTCTATCAACAGTTCCTTTGACAAAACCATGGTCAGTAAGAAACTGAGAAAGAGTATCATACCATGCTCTTGGTGCTTGCTTGAGACCATACAAAGCTTTTCTGAGCCTGTAAACTTGGTCATTATATTTGAAACCAGGAGGTTGTTCCACATAAACCTCTTCTTTAAGCACACCGTTCAGAAATGCACTTTTCACATCCATTTGATAGACTGTGAACTTCATGTGGGCAGCATATGAAAGAAACAATCTGATGGCTTCTAATCTTGCAACTGGTACAAAGGTTTCATCATAATCCAAGCCTTCTTCTTGGGAATAACCTTGTGCAACTAGCCTTGCCTTGTTTCTCACAATGTTGTTGTTTTCATCTCTTTTATTCTTGAAAACCCACTTGGTTCCAATGACATTGTGCCTTTCTGGTCTATCTACCAGCTCCCATACTTCATTCCTTGAGAATTTATTCAGCTCATCTTGCATAGCAGTAATCCAATGAGAATCTTGTAGAGCTTCACCAATCTCAGCAGGTTCTTTCTCTAATAGGAAGCAGCAGAATAGTGCACTCTCACCATGAAACCTTCTTGTTTTAACACCTTAAATTAGATCACCCACAATCTGACTTGTAGGATGACTTTCTAACCATTTCCTTCTTGATGTTCCCCCTTTAATAGTATCCTCAACATTTGAAATGTTAGGTTCGATTAAATCAAGAAACTTCGAGGAACAATGTATCAGAGAGAAAGGAATCATCTTCCTCGGGGAAATTTATTGAGAACATTGTCGAGACATTTGTTCCCCTTTGGTTGATAGATTCGAGAATTTGCAATATTTGTGACCACATCTTCATTAAGATCACATACCCGAAGTCCGAATCGTGTGTGCATGACAGTTGGTCACCTTTGGAGTGTTGGTTTTCTCGAGTCTCACCATCCCGAAGTTCCATCCTCGAACTTCTTTATTCGAGTCCGAGTCACCCAATCATAGGATGTGATTGACTTCTTCTTTTCTCGTTCAAATGAATGATTTATCTTTTCATTTCAGGGCTTAATCTGGTGATCCTCTTAGTCGGTTCATCTCGCATCATGTTCCTCTTTCTTTCGAACACAAGTAGATTCATCAAAAAACAACATGAGGTGTTTCCTCCACAATAAAGAGTTCTCTGATTTGTAAACTCTCGAAGTTTTATCTTGACTTGAGAATATCCTAAGAATATTCCTTCATCGCCTTTACTATCAAATGTTTTCAAATCGATCTTTACCATTATTGTGTATGAAACACTTGCAACCAAACACACGAAAGAAAAGAAACAAGAGGCTTCCTTTCATTCCAAAGCTCATAGGGTGTTTTGCCTTGACTCTTGGTCAAGATGGATCCGTTTCCGAGAGTAGCATGCGGTGTTGGTTGACAAAACCCAAAATCTTTTAGGAATATCACCTTCAAATTTATCATTGTCCTTGCAGACTTCTTTCGGAGTTCATTTCCTTCTTTCAAAGAACACCATTTTGTTGAGGGGTCCTTGCGGTGATGTTTCATGTGAAATTCCATTTTCTGCATAATAATCAGATATGATATGATTTATAAACTCAGTTCCTTTGTCAGATCTGATTTTGACCACACTCAGATTTTTCTCAATACTGAGCCTTTTCAAGAACTCTGGCAAACTTTATCTCGAGTCTCTTTCATCGAGTAAGAATATGACCTAAGTATATCTTGAGTAGTCATCAACTACTACCAATGTGTATTTCCGCCATTAGTGCTTCATTGGTGTTATAGGACCAAAAAGATCCATATGCAAAGAATCGAAGTGTTCTCGTCAAGAGAAAACCTCTACTTTGCTTTTAAATGATGCTTTTACTTGTTTTCCTTGCACGCACGATCACAAATATGTTCCTTCATGAACACTTCATTAGGCAACTCTCTCACAAGAGCTAATCTTGCAAGCTTGTTCGGGGTTTTGAAATTCGTGTGATTCATTCTTTTATGCCATAACCAACCGGGTATCTGTGGAACTTTTAGCAACTAAACATGTATCTTTAGGAGTTGAACTCCAATCGAAGAAGATACACATTCCCTTTTCTTGTACCAGTCAGTAATACTTTCTGTGATGTATCATCTTTCACAAAACATAAGTTCTTAGAGAACTCAACATTAAAACCCTTATCACAGAATTGGCTAATTGAAAGCAAGTTATGCTTCAATCCAGATACATATGAAACACCATGGATATGAACTAAGTCGATTTCCAAAGTTCCATATCCTTCAGTCTGTCCCTTGGAGTTATCTCCAAAAGTGATCTGTGGGCCTCTTTGTTCAACATAGTCACTGAGTATCTTCTTGTATCCTGTCATATGTCTTGAACATCCACTGTCAAGATACCATATATCAGGAGCTTTTTTTTCATCTCTGCTCATCTGTGCCATGTGATCTTTAGTCGGGATTCGGTGCCCCTTGTTTTCCTCCGAAAAAGCAGATCAATTCTTAGGTACCCGGTTTGTAGGGTCCTACAAGGTTAGATGTACCTTCGGAATCCAAATCACGACAACTCTAAACACTTTAGAGTGGCTAATTTGTCTTCCATAAACATCAACATATACATCCACTACTCTGGGTGTCTTAGCAATTTTCTGTATATGTGTGCTAACTTTAGCATGAACATGGGCTTTTGAATTCTTCTTTGGTTCAGGCCTTACATTGGATGATGCTTAGGCTTTTTGTGCAAACCGGTCTAAATCTTTGATGATTTCGGGTTGAGGATAACATTTACCCTTAGCAAGCAAGTGGGGTTGGGTTATGCATCTTTGAAAACTGGGTCTTTCAAAGATCTTGAGGACTTGGTCTCTTCGATTGAGAATGTCTCTATTTGAGTGTTTATCATCCGAGGATTCCTCGATGGTTCAATGTGGAGCCTTTCAGGTTTGCATTCTTAGCCCGAGGCTTTGAAGTACTTGCTCGAAACTTTCAGTGGCCTTTCGAGTTTTCTAGCCTTTACCGAGGTTTGGGCTTTCTAACCCGATCATTCGGTTTTTTGAGACAATAGGTCTTTTCCTTGTCTACAACCTTGGGCATTACTTGACTTGAAGTGTAGGTGCCATGGTTTTACAAAGATAGTCTTCTTGCTACTTGATGCAAAGATTCGGATGACCTTGTGAGGTTCCCCCGGAATGAATCTCAATCCAGTTTTTTATAGTGGCAGATCTCTGGTAACTCAATTTCATCTATTACATTAGATGCTTTATTCAATAGAGTTAACTTCTTACGTGCACTATCCTCCACGATTCTGTAGAGTTTTATGCTTCTCGAGAGGTCATTGAACTCGATTCGATTAGTGAATCTCTTAAGTGGATTTTCTAGCATTTCGATTAGGGACATTATCAACTTCTCTTTCTCTCGAGAGTTGTACTTTCGTAACATCCGGTTCATCAAGAGCTCCCATTAATTGAGAAGTGATTTCAATATTGCTAGAGTCTTTCCATTTTAGATTTTCGACTTTTCGGTTCCTTATACGCTCTTGAGTTTCATTTAGCGAGTTCTTGTAAAACAAAGATAATCCTTCATCGATTCTCAAAAGAATCCATCAGTCAAAAATATTTGTTTTACGGTGGAACTTGAAAACTCTTGTCTTTGGTGTAGGAGCAACAACAGAGAAAGAAGAGTTTACCTCCTCAATGGCCATCGATGAGATGTCATCACTTTCTTTATCGAGAATATCTCATCCAAGAGCTAGATCCCTCCTCGAGTGTTCTTCTTCCGCAACCATGACCTTTTTGCTTGAGAACTTCCTTGGTCTCTTTTTAGCTTGACTTTCTCTTCTCTCCTTAGCACTCAAACGGACAATCATCTTTGGAAGTGACCTTTCTTCTGACAATTATAGCATCTGTTGGTATCATCATCCTGATCATTTTCTTCTTTGGACTTGAAGTCTTTCCTCTTGGATGAAGATCCTTCAGCTTTCAGGTCCTTCTTCTTCTCAATTGATCTGTCCTCAGGTTTCTTCTGGTACCAGTGATTCCTGTAATAGCTTTTGTATTTTCCAAATCTACTATTAAGTCTGTCAAACCTCCTTGCCATCAGTGCTAGCTTTTCCTCAAGCTCATCCGATTTTTTTGGCATGGGGGTTCTCGAACTCTCTAGTTTTTTTCTGTGTTTTGAAGAATCATCTTCTTTGTCGGACCTTTTTTGGATTTCTTATCAATTACAAATTCATAGGCCTTCAGCTCAGAGAAGACTTGTTGGTATGGCATTGAACTAATGTTTTTGGTGTTTTCAATCACCACAACATGTATATCTCATTTCTTAGAAAGACCTCTAAGAATTTCAATGCCACTTCTCTTTGTGGATATTTCTTTCCAAGTGCATTTAGATCATTCATGATGCTAGTGAATCTGACTTCCAGTTTGTCTATTGATTCACCATCATCCATTTCAAAACTATTAAACTTTCCAATTGCCACCGGAAAGTTTGTTTTCTTTTTATATGATCGTGCCTTGGCACATTCTGTTAGTGTATCCCAAATCTCTTTAGCAGTATTACAGTGAGAGATCATTCCCATCACACCATCATCAATTGTACTGTATAGTGTGTCTTTAGCAATGTAGTCTAGATTGACTAACTTTCTCTCCTCAGGAGTCAGTTGGTCATCAGACTTAGGAAATTCTGCTCTAGGATCAATTCTCTCATCTTCTGTTCCTCTGGGATTCACCACAGTAAATTGAAATGGTCCTTGAGAGACCACTCTCCACATACGCTCATGTTTGGAATACAGATGAGCCTGCATTCTCAGTCTCCATAGATCATAGTTCTCCACTGAGAACATGGGAAGTTTTTTAGAAGACATTTTTCTGATCTTTTGAAAAGTAAAAAGTTTCAGCAAATAAGATCAGTTCAGATAGACCACAAGTATTTTTGAAAATAAAACTTTGGTCAACAAAGTGGGTGGTCAAGTTGAACCACTGCTCTGATACCACTTGTTGGTCCCGGTGCAAACGAGTCTTACACGTGTATGGGGGGAATACACGTGTTCAGTGTTTTTAAAACTTTTTTTCATCGAGGTCAAATTTGGGTCGATAATCCTCGAAGATTAGGTTTCGAGAAGCACGCATCGCTCGAGTCAAAGTCTCATCGAGACAGTGATCCCGAGTCGCTTTCGAGATACCTCGGATAATCCCAACTGAGTCCTGAGTGTCAGAGATCCTGAGTTGCTTGGATCAGATAACTAACTTACTAAATCCTCAGAAGAGAGTTCAGTTTGGTAACTATCTATTCTAGCTACTCAGTCGTGCGGAATGGTTGGCCCTTTAGTTTATACTCGTTTTAAGCTTTGCTGAAAACCTTCCCTTTATGAAATAGTGATTAGGCTGTGATTCACTTATGCAATTTCAGTGGATTGATTCCAACTGAATATCAGTGAAAAGTATGCTTTCAAAATCAAGTCAATGCAACAGTTAAGCACAGATAAGGAAAGCAATACAGAACACAGCAATTATAGTGGGTTAGAGACTCAAGCTCCTACGTCCACTCTCCCTGACTCTTCAGAGAAATTCACTATCAACTTTTGAGCTTTCTGACTACCTCGTAGTTTACTTACTCAACTCGGCCCTGAGTTTTCTGACTACTCCACGTAGTTTACTTACTCAACCCGACCTTGAGTTTTCTGACTACCTCCGTAGTTTACTTACTCAAAACACACACAAGCTTTCAGACTACCCCTATAGCTTACTAACTTCTCTTCAAGAGTTTTCTGACTACTCCGCGTAGTTTACTAACTCTTTACAACTCTTCTCACCAACAAACACACTCCAACTACCTTCTCAAGGGTTTGGGTTTCTCGGTTGGTTTCCAACTAGGATGAGATATCCTTTACAATGAAGCACAATGCAAAGGGTTAGGATATCTCGACTAAGCTTTGGATAATCCTTATCAAGCTAGGCTTAGTATAGTGAGCTCTCTTCAATATAGAAGCACTTGGGAAATTCTAAGTTTTTCGAGTGCTTTAACTTTTGCAAGAATAAGTTTGAGCTCTTGAGTTGCGTATAAATTTCCCGTAACCTTACAATGTAGAGGGTCACCAGTATTTATAGGCATACACCAAGGTCACTTTTGAAAACTATCCGTTGGAGAGATAGCTTCGTGAGTTTCCTCTTAAGGTGTGTGAGGAACGGCTATATTTAGGGTTTGAACCTCCCTAACACGTTTTAGGCAATAGCCTTTCACGTAGCCGGTCTTCACTTTTTGCAGTCTGGAACTTTGTACATCTGACATCTTTTTCAGCGGCCTGTCACTGTCAGTGTCAGTATGGTACAGTGCTGTCTTCCTCTTTTTGACTTTTGTCTCCAGTTAAAGGTAGACACCTTCAATGGCTCTTTTGGTTACAAACTCTGAGTTTGATATAACCTTAACAACACTTCTGACTTAGTTCCATTTGTCTGCATCTGAATGTCTTGGCAAATATCTATTTTCAAAGGAATCGCGATCTTCTCAGTATTGCATCCTTCAGATAGATATATTCAGTGCCTCGGAACATTCAGGTTTATACTGAGCATTCAGTACATTACTGAGTCTTCAGTAATTACTGTGGTTTCAGTATTCTTGATCTTTTGTCTTCAGTCTTCAGTCTTGTGTCTTCAGAGTCTTCTGAGTCTTCAGGGTCTTCAGAGTCTTCTGAGTCTTTATAGTTTTATACTGACTGATGTACTGAGTCTTCATGCTGAGTCTTCAGTTCCTCAGAATCATACTGAGTCTTTAGTATTTTCAGTTTCATACTGAAACTTCAGTTTCTTCAAAAACATACTGAGTTCTTCAGAGTCTTCAGAACCTATCTTGAACTATATCTGCTGACTATACATTTTGCAGATAACATCCTGAGTACTCTAAAACTGAATCCTGACTCAACTTATCAAGATCATTCTGATCATGTCATACTCAAGGGTTTTGGGATCTTAATCAAAATCATATATATTAAATTCATCTCCCAACAGGATCATTCTGAAGTATCTTAGATGAACTAAAGAATGTTTCCTTGTCTATGGTGGACAGTCAGAACTAGTAGTGACTGGTTAAGCTGACACAAGTTTCAAACTCGATTGTGATGATTACAAATCACAGTTAGGTTACGTTTCACTCTCAATAATGAGACAGTCAGTTGGAATAGTTCCAAGCAAAAGGACTGCAGATTCAACAACCGAAGTTGAGTACATTGTTCTATCAGAAGTCTCAAGGAGGTTGTCTGGATTTTATAGTTCTTAAAGAGAACTAGGGGTAGTTCCGAGTGCCAGTTGTCTAATAAAGTTGTATTAAGACAACGTTGGTGCGAATGCGCAAGCAAAGGAACCGAGATCAGCAAATAGAAACAAACATGTACCTAGACTTATCATTTGATCCGAGAGATCATAAGAATAGGAGAAATGGAATTAAAATGTATTCCCACATATTTAATTTGGAAGATCATTTCACCAAAACACTGAATGTTCATGTACACACTAGACATTTGATGGTCTAGTGGTTAGACATGTAGGTGATTGACTCTAGTCCAAGTGGGAGATTGTTAGTGTTAGTGTCCTAGAGACAATCTATTGTAAGGACATAATACTCGATGATATTCAGTTTGATTTAATATTATAGTTCACTTAATATTAATGTATGGCAATACACTTGTTTGAATATTATGTTTGATTGTTTGCATTTATTCATGCAAGTGTTCCCATGAGTCATTGTTATCATTGAGGTTTTGAGAACTCAGATGACTTAAGCATGATTCTCAAATAGCCCCGATCAAGGATCATCATGAATGGGATATTGATGATGCAATGGAGATTGGTGTGCGATCTGCATCATACTCTTAGAGAGTGTAGTAAGATCTCACCTACTATGAGATACTAGGTATCTCATGATGGATGCACTGTTGGGATATTTTAGTTTTGATGAATTATGCCAAAACATTATCAACTTGTGTTATTCAAGCTAATTTACAGATAACAAGTTGAGGGGGAACGAGAGAACAAGCTGAGGGGGAACTCATGAAATCAGATGAAAATGATCGAGATCAGATGAGGCTGCAGACGAGGCTGATCGAGATCAGATGAGTTCCGAGTAAACTGATGAGCTGAGCAAAATCAGAATAGAAGAAAAGCTAAGCCAGCTGATCAGAAGAATCAGAAGAGGACCTGATGCAGGTGACCTGTGTTATACGGGGAAATAACCCGACTTAAGGAAGGCTTGGGGTAGGGTAATCCCATATGTAGCTAGTCATCCGACTCCATCCAGCTGGAGCAGGACGTGAGGCGACTTTGGAGTTTCAGGAGGTCGCCAGAGGCCTGACGTAGCAAGAAGGTCGCGGAGCGACTTTAAGGAGCCAGAAGTCGCAGTAAAAGTGGTCACAACTTCATTTAGAGATATATATGGACAAGATTCGGGCAGTTATGGTGAGGCGGATTTCTCGGGATGTAACCAGGGAAAGCGTACCCGTGAGCGCGACTTGTGGAGCAAGAAAGGAAACCCTGATCAGCCCACGAGGTAAAGCCCACGAAGACTGCAGCCCTAGATTTATGTCTATAAATATCACTTGTAATGTACATTATAAAGGATCGAACTTTTAGTACTCTAGGCATATATCATACAGTACAAATCCTAGCTTGGTGCCCCCAGACGTAGTCTATTCCAAAGATGAACTGGGTAATCAAATCACTTGTCATTTATTGCTTTCGTCGTGGTATTGATCGGAACATTACTAAATTATTTGCTTGTTCGCCGGTAACAAAACCAGGTACAACAATTGGCGTCGTCTGTGGGAAACACAATTCCTGTGAAATCACTTTGTTCGAAGGAAGACCCATCTCATCTCTGATCAATACCAATGGCGAGCAATCAAGCCAATCTGAACGGGCAAGATCTGGGCACCCGTGATGGGCACGAAGCCTCTATGAGCTCTCAACGCTCCGGCTCCCATCACGCTCGCCAGCAAGAACCGTTGATAACCTCTGACTGGTGGAACCTGGTGCAGATGCTCGAGGACGCAAAGGCTGTGATGGCCGTCCTCAACAAGAAACGTCTCGCTTTTGACGAGGAAGATGTGTAGCCTCCCCCTAAGAAGGCCACCCAGGAGGTCGGACCCTCAAAAAAGTAGGTTGCTTAAGCCTAGAAGGGGTATTCGGCGGGCCAACGGGCCTACAATCCGGCCAGACATGCCACAGTTCCATGTCGCCCGGCTCCTCAGGAGTATTTGGCGGTCGAAAGCAATGTGTTCGACCCGACTTGGCGATCTCGAGGTCGGCAAGCCCGGAAGGGCGTGGAAGATGAGGCTGACCGAGGCCTCATCATGCCGGCAAAGTGGAGTCGCGATCTCGCCCTCACACTGAACCTCCACCACAATGACTTACCGAGGGGGTCGACCGTGCATTGTGGTGACCCCTAACGGCAAACCGATAATCGACCGCCACGATGTTTCTTCAGTGTGGCTTAACCCGGTCGAAGCAAACTGATGGAGCATGGAGAGTCAAATGGGCCGGCGGGGGCGGACCCTTTTCCTCGTAGTCTCGGACTCCCCTCGAACTTTGGTCACCTTGCGGCTACTCAAAGGAAGATCATCGTCGTTACCTTGGATCGCCATAAGAACGCCCGACCCAAGGGTCCGTGTAGTGAAGTACAACTCGTACATGGCTTCTATGGGCGCCACTGATGTGACCAAATGTCGGTTGTTTTCTCGACTGAGCTGACCCGGGCTCACCAATGGTTCACCTCTATGCCACCTCCGTCGGTGGACACTTTGTTAACTCGCCTATTCTAACACATTTCACCGCCTGGTGCCCCGGGCACCGCGACCAGAAGCGCTTTTGATGAACACCCAATGAGGATGCGGACCGACCATTCCCTACATTGAAAGCGGATCGATGTCGATTTTGGAAGGAGATCCCATTGGGGATGAAGCAAAATTGATGGGGGTTATCTCCGGCCTGAAGAAGGGGACCAAACTCTGGTGGCGCATGACGGCCGAGTACCCGACTAGCTACGCCAACTTTGGGAGACGGGCTAGCGACCTGATACATACGATAGAGCTCTTGGAATCCCGACTATCTGAGACTAAGGAGGTCGCGGAGCCCAAGAAAAGTTCCAAAAAGTCTTCCTCGCAGTACAAGCCGCCTGGAAGCTTCAAGCCTTTTGAGGAAAGCATTCCGGTGAAATTGATGGATGCCCTGGGCATGACCCCCGGAAACATTTTCACTCAGATCCGGGAGCGGGAACTACTTCTCCCACCCCACCCAGTGAAGAATAATGCCAAACAGAACCCCAACAAGTATTGCCACTTTCATGAAGAGACCGGGCACTATACCAGTGAGTGCAAGGACCTGTTGCCCCAGCTCTGGAGATTGTATGAGGATGGCCTGCTTGACGAGTTCATCAGGCGATGTCAGAAGAATGGGGACCAGGCCCCGCGAGGTCGTCAGCAAGGAGAGCGTGTCCACAAGAACAACAACCAAGGAGCGGGGCAAGGGAGCGACCCATCCCGCCCATGCCGGAAAATGCGGAGATCGATGATGATACACTCTCTCCCCTTAGGGATCGCCGGGGGCTAGCCACCAGCTCCCCCTCCAAGCAAAGGATGAAAGCCAAAATAAGGGAGTTAGGGAACGCCAGGAAGATGGTGTTTCCCATCCTCGCCGTTAGGGAAGATTCCAGTACTATCGAGTTCGGAGAACAGGACAAGGCCGGGGTAGTCTACCCCAATGTCGATCCCTTGGTGATCCGGGACAACATCATGGGGACTACGGTGTGCCGACTCCTGGTCGACGGGGGGGATTTCTGCAACATCCTATTCAAGAAGACCCTTGATCAGCTTGGGGATTACGATGCCTATGTCACCCTGTGCAACCACCTCATGAAAGGATTTGGCGACGCTACTGTGAGGCCCACCTGGATGATCCGATTGGCCGTTGAGCTGGTTTCTACACTTAATAGTGAGGTTAGGGCAACTAGGTTGTTAGACTTTTTACACCTACAATGGTTTCCTGGGGAGGCCTTTTGAACATGAATTCGAGGCTGCGTCCTCCACTTTCTATTTTTGTGTAAAGTTTCCCACCAAGAGTGGGGTGGTCGGCACCGTTAAGGGCGACCAAGTTGATGCGAGAGGTTGTTTGATTTACTCTTCGTCTTATTTCAATTCTGCACTAGTACCTATCAAACAAGCACTTGTAATAGATACCAATAAACAGAATGAAGAATTAAGCGAGACAAGGATAAACAGGAAAAGAACCTACAGCGACCTCGACCCAAGAATAGGGAACAAACCTGATGAATTCCTGATCGAGGCCAAAATCAACGATCCCCAACGAGATGGCCCCAGATCCGTCCCGGGGGAAGAGCTAGAGAAAGTCAAGGTCGATCCAACTCGCTCGGATCTGGAGGTCATTATCGGCTCCAAGATACCGAATGACCTGAAGGGGGAAGTCATTGACTTTCTCAAAAAGAACCTAGATGTCTTTGCCCGGTCGCACAAAGACATGGTGGGGATCGATCCAGAGATCGCATGCCATCGACTCCACATTGATCCATCCCGGAGGCCGGTTGCTCAGAAGAGGCAAACATTTGGCCCTGAAAAGTACGCCGCTTTGGCGGAAGAGGTGAAGAAACTGCTGGATAACGACCTGATCATGCAGGCCGACCAACCACAGTGGGTAGCCAATGCAGTATTGGTAAAGAAGTCCAACGGGACCTGGCGGTTATGTATCGACTTCACCGACCTCAATGAGGCCTGCTCTAAAGACTTCTTCCCGATGCCACATATCGATCACCTTATAGATAATACGGCCAGACACGAAATGATGTCATTCATGGATGCCTTCGTGGGCTACCACCAAATAGCCATGCACGAACCAGACCGATAGCATACCTCGTTTCTGACGGAAAAGAACTTATATTGCTGGAAGAGAATGTCGTTCGGCTTGAAAAATGCAGGGGTAACATACCAAAGGCTGGTCAACCACATGTTTGCCGATCAGATAGGGAAGTCGGTAGAAGTCTATGTCGACGACATTGTCGTTAAAAGCCTAAAAAGAGAAGACCATTTGTTTCACCTCGCGCAGACATTCGACATCCTCAGGAAATTCAATATGCGACTCAACCCCAAGAAGTGTAACTTCGGAGTGGAGTCGGGGAAGTTCTTGGGACACCTAGTCAGTAAGCGGGGCATCGAGGTGAACCCAGGAAAGGTTAAGGCTATACTAGATATGGGGGCACCCCGAAATGTGAAAGAAGTTCAGAAGCTCACGGGATGTCTGGCTGCACTGAGCAGGTTCATATCACGAATGGGGGACAAGTGTAAACCAATGTTTGACACGATCTGTAAAAAGGCGAAGTTTGAATGGACGCCCGAAAGCCAGGACACTTTTGAAAAAATCAAAACTTACCTGGCGGATGTGAGCATACTGTCCAAACCCGTTCCAGGAGAGAAGTTGTTCTTGTATCTCGCGGCTTCGGAGACCGCCTTGAGCGCGGTACTGGTCCGAGCAGAAGGTCCGGTCCACCTGTCCGTTTACTTTGTTAGCCAGACATTGAACGAGACGGAGCAACGTTACCCCTCGCTAGAGAAGCTAGCATACGCATTAGTCATGAGCGTGAGAAAGCTGAGACTGTATTTTTTCGACCATCAGGTCGAATTTCTCACTTCCCTACCACTGCGGAACGTACTCCACCGTCCGGATACTTCAGGTCGATGCCTCAAATGGGCCATTGAGGTCGGGCAGTACGGTGTCACCTATGCGCCACGACCTGCCATCAAGGCTCAGGCCCTGGCCGACTTCTTAGTAGAGCTTACGTTCCCGACAGAAGCAAGAAGTTCAGGTAGCTTACCGTGGGAGATTTTTATAGATGGGTCGACGACCACTCACAAGTCGGATGCCGGGATAGTGTTAATGAGTCCTGAGGGTATCTCATTCCAGAATGTCATTACCTTCGATTTCCCCACAACAAATAATGAGGCCGAGTACGAGGCCCTCATCAGCGGCCTGGAAATGGCAACAACCATGGGGGTCAAGAGATTGCAGGTTCATACCGACTCCCAGCTCGTGGCCTGCCAAGTTTTGGGGGAGTACGAGGCTAGGGACGACAGGATGGCAGCCTATCAGGAAATTGTGAAAACATTGTGCATGAAGTTCACACAGATCCATGTCAAGCTGATACCGAGAGAGCGGAACTCGCGAGCCGATGCTTTAGCCAGGTTGGCAACCTCCGAAGGATCACCAGACATGAAGGATGTCACTATCACGACACTTCCCCACCCATCCACCGAGCAAGTAACCGCAACAACATTAGAAAACCCGGTGCCAAACTGGATGACACCCATCATGGAGTACTTGATAAGCGGCCTCTTGCCGCCTGATCGCGTCCAAGCTCGGCAGTTGCAATTATGGGTAGTCCGATACACAATGATAGGCAGGGAGTTGTACAAGTGAGGCTTCGGCATACCCCTACTTCGATGTATAACACCCGAACAAGGTCAAGTCATCTTGCGAGAAATACACGAAGGGACATGCGGAAACCACGCTGGGGGGGAGTCGCTGGCCCACAAAACTACAAGGCAGGGATATTTTTGGCCAACCTTAAGGGCCGATGCTATTGTCTTCGCCCGCAAATGCCACAAATGTCAGATATATGCCCCCTCTATCAAGGTCACACCTGAAGAGCTCACGAGTATCCTCAGTCCTTGGCCCTTTGCAAAGTGGGGGGTAGACATCATTGGGCCACTCCCAACAGCCCCAGGATCGGTCAAGTACGCCTTGATAGCGGTGGATTACTTCACAAAGTGGGCCGAGGTTGAGGCGCTGGCAACCATCGACCAAGATCACGTCATCAGATTCATTTGGCGCAACATTATCTACAGATTCGGACTGCCTCAAGCGATAATATCAGATAATGGGAAGCAGTTCGACAGTACGAAGGTCGACTCCTTCTTCAAAAAATGGAAGATCACAAAGCTATTCTCTACCCCGTACCACCCCCAATCGAACGGACAGGTCGAGGCCGTGAACAAAATCATAAAGCACACGCTCAAGGCCAAGATCGAAGGGGGAAAGGGGAAATGGGCTAGTGAGCTCCCAGATGTGATGTGGGCATACAGAACAACCTGTAGGAATTCAACGGGCAAAACCCCTTATTCGCTAGCCTTCGGAACTGAGGCAGTGGTGCTTGCGGAGGTCGAGGTCCCGACTTTTTGGACTAGCCAAGTCCCTTTCGATTACAACGATGAGGCACTGGAGAGGAACCTCGACCTACTCGAAGAAAAGCGATTAGAGGTTAATATGAGAAATGCCAGATACAAGCAGAGGTCTGAGAAATATTACAACTCTAAAGTACGAGTTCAACATTTCAAGGTCGGGGACCTAGTACTGAAGAAGATACTCGGAGACTCAAAAGGTGCCCTCGACCCCAATTGGGAGGGCCCGTTCCAGATATCGAAGGTCCTACCAAACGGAGCATACAAGCTCGAGAAAGCAGATGGGACCAAGGCTCAATTTCCGTGGAATGCAACTCATTTGAAAAAATACTACTAGTAGATTTATGTTATTGTATCAATCAAGCCGATGTAAATAAGTATTTGTAGTAACAACAATTCTTCATTCTTTTTTAAATGTATGATTCCTGTGTAAACTAAGCGGGTCGCATGAAAAACATATGATCGATGAAATGCATACCACATGAAAGACATGATCGATAACATGCAGGTTGCATGAAAGACATGATCGATAACATGCAGGTCGCATGAAAGACATGATTGATAACGTGTGAACCCGAGGTCCGACTTTAGAAATACTGGAGGCGAGATCGCCACCCTAGCGGTGCGATCATCCCCCGACTTTATAAGACGGCTACGCAAATGTCCAAGAAACAAGTCGCATATAAAATAAGACGACAAGGACTAAGTAAAAGTCGCATAAGGACATCAAGTCAACACAATGAAGGAATTAAAAAGGAGAATTTCATTAATAAAGACCCAGAGGTCGGAGGAAACCCCATTATAATAGACCCGAAGGTCGGTAAAGAGAGCATTCCAATACAATACGTTTTTCAGAATCGAGCTAGCGACGTGGTCTATACTACGGAGCCACTCGAACTAGCGACTTGGTCTATACTACATTGCTACTAGGGCGGCACCTCTCGGACGTGGAGGTCGCTGAGGAAGATGATGCAAAACTATCAGAAAATGATGTTACAACATCCTTGGAGTGTCAGATGCTGCAATGGGGCTTCTCGTGTGAGCAAGCACGAGTGCCATCTTTACGACGCAAAAAACTCAAGGGATTGTGAAGGGCATTTTGGCATGATTGGATTCGCATTAAATCCGCATCGCGTATCAAGAGGGGCCTGTCACCATTAATCTCGTGCCCCCGATCAGCGCCCGTGACACCGTGAATCAGGGGCCCCACCATCACGGCAGCGGCGGATCCGCCTCCCGGGTAATAGCAAAAATTGGTAATGGTTGTATGGTCACCCTCCGATGAAAGCAGAATCCGAGATGGAGGAGCCACAAAGATGGTCCGAGTGCCGGAAATAACGAGCACAAAACCAGAGAGGCTTACTGTCCGAAAGGGTTTTAAAACGAGGAGATCGTCGGAATCGCCCATAGCCGGAGCTTGGAGGCGAAAAGTGGGGAGATCAGAGAGGGACAATATGAGTTTTCAGTGTGAAATGCCCGCCCTATTTATAGATGGAGGGTGGGGGTCAAGCTGCAATTTCCAACTCTCGAGGGCCCCACAAAGAAACAGGCGGCGCACGTGGGGCGCGTGGACAGAACCTCGACTTTTGGTTGGGCCAATTTATGGCGCCCGACGCCACCTAATACCCAGGCCATCATTGCGGATTTGTCAACCGTCACACCGATTTGGAAAATCGAGGCAACGTTTCGCCTCCCCGAGGAGGAGATGTCGGCTTAGGCACATTTTCCGAGTCCGACCTGCTAGAAGTTGATAAGTTGTACGAGTTCAAGTCAAGGCCCCAAGATGAGCTTGCGACCTCGACTTGGGGGGAATGAAATATGGGAGTTTATTTTACATAGTAAGATAAGCACCAGACCAAAACATAAAATAACTTCCATTAATAGAAGACCCGAAGGTCGGGATAAGTACATCATAAACCAAAAGCCCGAAGGCTAGTACAACAGAAAAAGGAAAAAAAATAAAAGGGTAGTAGAGCTGCAATCTTAGTCCTTCTCAGCTAGGGCAGTTGAGGTTGGGGTAATGACCATCCCGAAAGGAGGCTCCTGCTGCGTAACCACCGATGGATCGGCTTCTGAGCATGAGATCCTCTCCACGACGAGCTCGGTAGGCATGTCAACAGTTGGAGGAACAACCTCCAACCTCGGTATCTCCTCCCTGGTGAGCTCGGCGGGATCGACAGCAGTGGGGGGAACAACCTCCGGGCTCGTCGACTTCCCTGCTAGGAGCTCGGAAGATGTAGCACCCAGAAGGTCAACCAACGGAGAGTCAGGGAGAGGGCTCACGATTTGCCCGGGATCGAGAAAGAAGGAGAGATCGATGCCCATATCCTCCAAATCTTGGATATCCAACAGAATGTCGGGGGCCAGAGGGTTGTCCCGGACATACTCCTTGAGATCAGCAACTAGCCCAGTAAGGTCGCCGGAAGGGTTCGTCTGGTGATATATTCGGATGGCGCCCGCAAAGGCCATAACATAAATTAAATTATTGCTCATCTTCAAATGACCTCGAATCGGGCCTTCCTCAGTGTCCGGCTCCCCTTTAGCTCCCTTCGTCCGTTCCTCCTCTCAATCTGCCTCCACCCCGCCGCCCTCTTTCCCGCTCGGGTCATCTTTCACTTTCTTGCCGCCAATCGGTCTCCTTGGCCGAAGTTCGATTTTTCGCCAATTAGCGCCCTCTAGCTCATCAAGGCGACCCTCGAGGGTCGAGATCCGCAGAAGATGCTCCCCATTGGCTTTCTCTAGCACTTTCGGAGTCTCGATCCACGCCAAGATCATCCGGCCCGACGGATACAAAACTTTGGGACTCACAGAGAGATCTGAGTTCGGTTTTATTTTTGGGCTACCGGGTCCTCTCCAAATAAAATGCCAACTTGAGAGTGTGAACCATGGCGAAAGTACATATTGCCTGGTCATTTGTCGATGACGGGTGAAATCATCATGATCGTAACGCCCACGGGGGCATGTTGTGCACGCCGAAATGTACCCCGCCACTTATCGGGGAGGTCTACGAAGCAAGGGGAGGACTCGAGGAAGTTAACCACCTCGGGGCAAAAGTCGGCAGGGCCGAAGTTCGGGTCAGAAGGAGAGCCAATTATCGAGTTATGAAGATTAATGTAAAAAAAAAGGGGATCAGGCAAACCATTAAAGAGGACTTACTCGTTCACCCGCTCCTCCTCCCACCCTAAGAAGGAGTCATCATCGTCGTGCCGACCTCTCCTCCCGCCCATGAGGCAGAATATGAACTGGCCGGCCGAGGAGGTCTGGTCGGTCGCCGATTCGGACGGGGCGGGACCGATCTTTCTTCCCCAGCCCCCTGTTGATTTCAGACTCAGACGCCGAGATCTCCTCCCTCACTTTCTTTTCGGCGTGCAGAAAGTCGGCGGGCAGAGTCGATCCCGTAGCCTCTTGCCTTTGTCAAAGAGCAGAGAGACCAAGGGGGACCTAACTTGGAGGGATTAAGCCAGAGAGGTCGCCAATCGCCTCATGTTTCCCAGAATAGATTTCCTACGTGAGGCCATGATGTCCGCAGAAGGCTTACGTCGGTAAACGGAAGTTCGGATCTGAGTTTTGAGAGACGAAAAGGAGGAAGGGTTTTATGGAGCAACCCTAGGCATATTTATAGAGGGCTTAGGGTCGGAAATGTAAATTGAAATTTTGGGTCCCCCGTGGAAATTGGGACGATGTGGGTGGTGCGAGGAGCACGCTGATTGCCGACGGGTAGAACTCGTGGCTTGAAATGTCACCGCCTACCGAACCATCATTGCAACTCACACCGTCAAAGCCGTCGGGGAGACCTAGGCGACTCTACGACTCCCCAAGGATAGAGATTTGACTTGGGCACAGATCCTAAGATCGACTTGATATAAGCCGTTATTATGCTCAAGATAAGATCCCCGGCGAGCTCATGACCTCATCTTGAGGGGCAATTGTTATACGGGGAAATAACCCGACTTAAGGAAGGCTTGGGGTAGGGTGATCCCATATGTAGCTTGTCATCCGACTCCATCCAGCTGGAGCAGGACGGGAGGCGACTTTGAAGTTTCGGGAGGTCGCCAGCGGCCTGACGTAGCAAGAAGGTCGCAGAGAGACTTTAAGGAGCTGGAAGTCGCAGTCAAAGCGGTCACAACTTCAGTTAGAGATATATATGGACAAGATTCGGGCAGTTTTGGTGAGGCGGATTTCTCGGGATGTAACCAGGGAAAGCATACCGTGGAGCTTGACTTATGAGCAAGAAGAAAACCGATCGACAGCCCACGAGGTAAAGCCCACGAAGACTGCAGCCCTAGATTTATGTCTATAAATATCACTTGTAATGTACATTGTAACGGATCAAACTTTTAGTACTCTAGGCATATATTATACAGTACAAATCCTGGCTTGGTGCCCTCAAAGCGAAAGTCTATTCCAAAGATTTAACCGGGTAATCAAATCACTTGTCATTTATTGCTTTTGCCGTGGTATTGATCGGAACATTACTAAATTGTTTGCTTGTTCGTCGGTAACAAAATTGGGTACAACAACCTGATATGCTGACCTGAAGCCGTCGCCTGATCAGATCAGGCAAGAAGTGTTGGAATTTAGAGGCACGTAAACACGTAATACATGCGCAGTGGAATTAAACAGTTCACCAACAACGAACATATAATTGCATAATTGATTACGTATAAACATAAAGAGAAATCTTATAGTAAACCGTATGCATATTTCTCTACTATGGTATCCACGTAATCCCCATTCACGGACTTGCACAGATTTGTCAGCGTTGAATATGAGACAGAATTTGCTAGGAAAATTCCTATTCTAGATTTTATGGAGAAATATGAATTAACGTCATTTGTGAATTCCCAAGAGCTTGTATATATAGGAAAGACCCAGCTTAAATCTTAAGCTAACCTGACTGGGAAATAAAATCCCTAATCTTTATTTAAATAAATCTCTAAGATTTATTTCCCACATATAAAATCTCTACGGATTTAAATGCATTATATGAAAATCTCTACAATTTATTTACATATACATTAAATCCTACAATTATATTCGAAATATAATTTTTGGGAATTCTTATTTAATTAAATCCAATTTAATTAAATATTAATAATAATTAATTCCAAATTAATTTATTATTAATTACTTCTCCATAAATTAAATATTAAATCCAATTTAACATTTAATCAACTAACTATAATCAGTAAAAAGGAACTACTTGTTGTGTCACCCATAGGCCCTCATATATCGAGCGATTAGTCAAACTAACGGTCTTAATTGAACCCTAGAAAATAAATCAGACATTCTCAATATATGAGGTACGTTGCGAGAAACGTGCAACTACCTGTAACTGAAACATGGGCTATTACGATTTCCTCCTTTCATTCGCGAACACTCGATTAAGTCTTGAACATGATGAAGTGTCTATTCAAATAACTTAATCATGTTATCTCCAATCACTAATTGATCATGTATGTCACACTTAGCCACAAAGTCTAAGTTGACGTGCATCGGTCGATGACTTTGATCCAATTATGATGAGAAGATGAGTATTCTCTCTAAATCCACTTCGAGTAATGAATCCTATTCTTGGCTCAACTACCACGCACATGTACTTTGTGATGAACCCAATCCAAGCCGTATCTACCCATGGAAGGGTGCAAGCGTTGGCCATGGTCAAAGTTCATCATCCCACACATGTCGTGCGTATTGACCTCAAGTCAAAAGAGTATCGCATCGCTCCCACTAACCGAGACACCCGTAGACACATATAGTGAAAATACATCAAAAGGTTTCTCGGATGGGTATACCAATACCCTCAAAGGTATTTGTGCATCCATCATGAGATACCTAGTATCTCGTAGTAAGTAAGATCTTACTACAGTCTCTAAGAGTATGATGCAGATCGCACACCAATCTCCATTGCATCATCAATATCCCATTCTTGATGATCCTTGATCGGGGCTATTTGAGAATCGTGCTTAAGTCATTTGAGTTCTCACAACCTCAATGACAACAACGACTCATGGGAACACTTGTATGAATAAATGCAAACAATCAAACATAATATTCAAACAGGTGTATTGCCATACATTAATAATAAGTGAACTATAATATTAAATTAAATTGAATATCATCGAGTATTATGTCTTTACAATTGATTGTCTCTAGGACACTAACACTAACAAGAAGGAATCAGAAAACTGAAATCAGAAGACAGATATCAGATGACCAGAAAACCTGATCAGAAAATATGCATACAAGATCAGATGACCAGAACAGACAAACAGATCAGAAGATGAGGTTGCTGATCAGAAGAGGAGCAGATGAGATTGATCGAGATCAGACGTGATTGAGATCAGATGTGCTGACCTGATGCAGCTGACTTGATGACTATTTGATATGCTGACCTGAAGATGTGCTGATCTGATCAGGTGAGCTGATCTGATCAGGTGAGCTGATCAGATCAGGCAAGAAGAAATCAGATAGCCTGAGTCAAGTGACCTGAGGGTCAGGATGTCTGAAGTCAGAAGAGCTGAACTCAGTTAGCCTGAGTGTCAGTATGCCTGATCAGACAAGGTCCATTGAAGAGAAGTCTACTGAATCAAGAATCCTGAGTCCAAGAAAGCCTGAGTTCGAGAAAGCTGAGGATCAGAATCCTGAAGATTATAGCCGTTAGATTCAGCTGACGTGGACCAATGAGAGGAAGACAACCAGCTTGAAAAAGCTGCAAAAGCTACAAAATAGTATGGATTTGAATGTGACTCCATCCAACGGTAACATTCAAATCCACACTATAAATACAAGTTCTTCCTTCATTATTCAGGGTGTGAAAGTGTGTGGAATGCGTGAAAAACACCATTGAGCTTCAAAGCCAAATCATCCAGCATTTCCACCATAGAACACTGAGCAAGAAATACACGCATATATTCAAGAGTGTTCTACCCTAGATCTAAGCACAAATGTAATATCCTAAGCTTAGAGAGATGTTCCCATCCTTAGCATTGAGGCTAAACAAATGTAAGGGAAAATCTCACCCAAGTTGGACACCAAACAATCTTATACCCAAACCGAGTGTTAGGTTAAGTTTTGTTAAGCAAGGAATTTAAGTTAGTTAGACTAACTTAAATTCTGGGTGTGAGTGAGAACTCGTTAAACATCTGTTGTATTGTGTTGGACTAACACTTTAATCTAAGTCCAGTTGGTTAAGTTTGTACCCCTGCTGATAGGGAAGAGTGGATGTAGGAGTTGGACTCCAAACCACTATAAAAATCGTGTGTTTTTTACTGCTTTATGTTCTTACTTGCCATATGCATTCGATTATAAGCAAAACACATGGTTTAAAAAGAAAATTTTGGAATCACCATCCCTCACCCCTGTTTTATATGCATTACATGATATTTTTTACAAATTTCATGGGTTTTAACACGGGACCAACAATTGGTATCAGAGCGGGAGTTCTAAAGTTCACCATTTTCAAGTGACCATCTGAACTGATTATTTGAAAAACCCGCTTTCTGTAAAAATGCATATATTTTAATGTTTTGGCGTCATTATCAAAAAGGGGGAAATTGGTGGGATATTTTAGTTTTGATGAATTATGCCAAAATATTATCAACTTGTGTTATTCAAGCTAATTTACAGATAACAAGTTGAGGGGGGGCGAGAGAACAAGCTGAGGGGGAACTCATGAAATCAGACAAAAATGATCGAGATCAGATGAGGCTGCAGACGAGGCTGATCGAGATCAGATGAATAGGATGAGTTACGAGTAAACTGATGAGCTGAGCAAAATCAGAATAGAAGAAAAGTTAAGCCACCGATCGTAAGAATCCAAGAGGACGTTTGACGATATGTCAACGATCGACAGGCCGATCCGATAGTTGAGCCGATCCGATCAATGAGCCGATCGACTGCTTAAGAAGGAATCGTAAAATGAAATCGTAAGACAGATATCGATGACCGTAAGACCGACGTAAAATATGCATACCAGATCAGATGACCAGAACAGACAAACAGATCAGAAGAGGAGGTTAGCCGATCGTAAGAGGAGAGATGAGACCGACGAGATCGATGTGATTGAGATCGACAGCTGACGATGATGATCCGATATGCCGATTGAAGATGCCGGTCCGATCAGTGAGTTGATCGGATCAAAGCAAGAAGAAATCATCTAAATTTCGAAGTCGTTGAATTCGGGAGGGTCGCGGATGTTCAAGTCAAGAAGATCGAACTCGTTTAGCACGACGATAAGGTCCATCAAGAGAAGTTCATCGAATCAAGAATCCTGAGTCCAAGGAAGCCTGAGTTCGAGAAAGCTAGGATCAGAATCCTGAAGATTATAGCCGTTAGATTCAGCTGACGTGGACCAATGAGAGGAAGACAACCAGCTTGAAAAAGCTGCAAAAGCTACAAAATAGTATGGATTTGAATGTGACTCCATCCAACGGTAACATTCAAATCCACACTATAAATACAAGTTCTTCCTTCATTATTCAGGGTGTGAAAGTGTGTGGAATGCGTGAAAAACACCATTGAGCTTCAAAGCCAAATCATCCAGCATTTCCACCATAGAACACTGAGCAAGAAATACACGCATATGTTCAAGAGTGTTCTACCCTAGATCTAAGCACAAATGTAATATCCTAAGCTTAGAGAGATTTTCCCATCCTTAGCATTGAGGCTAAACAAATGTAAGGGAAAATCTCACCCAAGTTGGACACCAAACAATCTTATACCCAAACCGAGTGTTAGGTTAAGTTTTGTTAAGCAATGAATTTAAGTTAGTTGGACTAACTTAAATTCTGGGTGTGAGTGAGAACTCGTTAAACATCTGTTGTATTGTGTTGGAGTAACACATTAATCTAAGTCCAGTTGGTTAAGTTGGTGCCCCTGCTAATAGGGAAGAGTGGATGTAGGAGTTGGACTCCGAATCACTATAAAAATCATGTGTTTTTTACTGCTTTATGTTCTTACTTGCCATATGCATTCGATTATAAGCAAAACACATGGTTTAAAAAGGAAAATTTGGAATCACCATTCCCTCACCCCTGTTTTATATGCATTACATGATATTTTTTACAAATTTCATGGGTTTTAACACGGGACCAACAATTGGTATCAGAGCGGGAGTTCAAAAGTTCACTATTTTCAAGTGACCATCTGAACTGATCTTTTTGAAAAACCCATTTTCTGTAAAAAAAAATATATATATTTTAATGTTTTAGCGTCATTATCAAAAAGGGGGAAATTGTTGGGATATTTTAGTTTTGATGAATTATGCAAAAATATTATCAACTTGTGTTATTCAAGCTAATTTACAGGTAACAAGTTGAGGGGGAATGAGAGAACAAGCTGAGGGGGAACTCATGAAATCAGACAAAAATGATCGAGATCAGATGAGGCTGCAGGCGAGGCTGATCGAGATCAGATGAATATGATGAGTTCCGAGTAAACTGATGAGCTGAGCAAAATCAGAATAGAAGAAAAGCTAAGCCACCGATCGGAAGAATCGAAGAGGACTCGATCTGGTGACCGATATGCCGACTGATCTTTGTCTTCGATCGGACAAAAGTGAAATCGATCGATCAAGCGAGAAGGAATCAGAAAACTGAAATCAGAAGACAGATATCAAATGACCAGAAGACATGATCAGAAAATATGCATACCAGATCAGATGACCAGAACAGACAAACAGATCAGAAGAGGAGCAGATGAGACTGATCGAGATCAGACGTGATTGAGATCGATGTCGACTGACCGATGATGATCCGATGATGATCGATACCGAAGAAGATGGCCGGGTCCGATCAAGTGAATGATCGATCGTGCAAGAAGAAATCGATACTCGAGTCAAGTGACCCGAGGGTCGATGTCCGGTCGAAGAGTCGAACTCGCTTAGCGAAAGTGTCAAGATGCCCGATCGACGATAAGGTCCATCAAGAGAAGTCCATCAATCAAGAATCCTGAGTCCAAGGAAGCCTGAGTTCGAGAAAGCTGAGGATCAGAATCCTGAAGATTATAGCCAAGTAGATTCAAACCGACGCGGACCAATGAGAGGAAGACAACCAGCTTGAAAAAGCTGCAAAAGCTACAAAATAGTATGGATTTGAATGTGACTCCATCCAACGGTAACATTCAAAACCACACTATAAATACAAGTTCTTCCTTCATTATTCAGGGTGTGAAAGTGTGTGGAATGCGTGAAAAACACCATTGAGCTTCAAAGCCAAATCATCCAGCATTTCCACCATAGAACACTGAGCAAGAAATACACGCATATATTCAAGAGTGTTCTACCCTAGATCTAAGCACAAATGTAATATCCTAAGCTTAGAGAGATTTTCCCATCCATAGCATTGAGGCTAAACAAATGTAAGGGAAAATCTCACCCTAGTTGGACACCAAACAATCTTATACCCAACCCGAGTGTTAGGTTAAGTTTTGTTAAGCAAGGAATTTAAGTTAGTTGGACTAACTTAAATTCTGGGTGTGAGTGAGAACTCGTTAAACATCTGTTGTATTGTGTTGGACTAACACATTAATCTAAGTTCAGTTGGTTAAGTTGGTGCCCCTTCTGATAGGGAAGAGTGGATGTAGGAGTTGGACTCCGAACCACTATAAAAATCGTGTGTTTTTTACTGCTTTATGTTCTTACTTGCCATATGCATTCGATTATAAGCAAAACACATGGTTTAAAAAGAAAAATTTGGAATCACCATTCCCTCACCCCTGTTTTATATGAATTACATGATATTTTTTACAAATTTCATGGGTTTTAACACGGGACCAACATGCACAGATACCTTGGAGGGTATTGGTATACCCATCCGAGAAACCGTTTGATGTAAGTCCACAATATGTGTCTACGGGTGTCTCTGTTAGTGGGAGCGATGTGATACTCCTTTGACTTGAGATCAATACGCACGACATGTATGGAGTGATGAACATTGACCATGACCGACGCTTGCACCCGTCTATTGGTAGATATGGCTTGGATTGAGTTCATCACGAAGTGCATGTGCGTGGTAGTTGAGCCAAGAATAGGATTCATTCCTCAATGTGGATTTAGAGAGAATACTCGTCTTCTCATCATAATTGGATCAAAGTCATCGGCCGATGCACGCCAACTTAGACTTTGTGGCTAAGTGTGACATACATGATCAATTAGTGATTAGAGATAATATGATTAAGTTATTTGAATAGACACTTCATCATGTTCAAGACTTAATCGAGTATTCGCGAATGAAAGGAGGAAATCGTAATAGCCCATGTTACAGTTACATGTAGTTGCACGTTTCTCGCAACGTACCTCATATATTGAGAATGTCTGATTTATTGTCTAGAGTTCAATTAAGACCGTTAGTTTGACTAATCACTCGATATATGAGGGCATATGGATCACACAACAAGTAGTTCCCTTTTACGGATTGTAGTTTGTTGATTAAATGATAAATTGGATTTAATATTTAATTTATGGAGAATTAATTAATAATAGATTAATTTGAAATTAATTATTATTAATGTTTAATTAAATTGGATTTAATTAAATAGGATTCCCAATAATAATATATGGAATATTATTATAGGATTTAATATATATGGAATCAAATCCGTAGATATTTGATATACATGGGAATTAAATCCGTAGAGATTTTATATGTGGAAAATAAATCTAAGAGATTTATTTAAATAAAGATTAGGGATTTTATTTCCTAATCAGGTTAGCTAAAGATTTAAGCTGGGCCTCTCCTATATATATGAGCTCTTGGGAATCCATAATAGGTTTTGTTAAAATTTTCTCCATAAAATCTAGGGTTAGAATTTTCCTAGCAAATTCATCTCGGGATTCAATGCTGGCAAATCTGTGCAAGTCCGTGATTGGGGATTACGTGGATACCATAGTTGAGAAATCTGCTCTCGAGTTACTGTGAGATTTCTTGTTATGATTATTGTAATCGTTTATGCAATTATATGTTCATTGTTGGTGAACTGTTTAATTCCGCTGCGCATGTATTACGTGTTTACGTGCCTCTAAATTCCAACAGGCTGGCGACCTGATACTTACCACAGAACTTCTGGAGTCCCGCTCTCCGACGCAGAGGAAGTCGGGGCACCAAAGAGGAGTTCCAAGGGAACTGCGAGCCACCAAAAAGCTCCCAACAACTACAAGTCGTTCGAAGAATCAATTTCTGTGAAATTGATGGATGTCCTAGGCATGACGCCCATTCATGTCTACACGCAGATCAAGGGTCGGGAGTTACTTCTCCCACCTCGCCCAATGAAGAATAAGAACAAGCAGAACTCATACGAGTTCTGTCACTATCACAACCAGGCAGGCCACTACACAAGTGAATGCAAGAACCTGCTGAAACAACTTTGGAGGTTGTATGAGGACGGTTTATTGAATGAGTTCGTCAAGCGACCTCAAAAGGACAACGAGCCAGATCCTTGAGATCGCTAATCACCCAACCGTCCCAAACAAGGAGAGATGGCAGAGAGGTCTCTCCACAATTAAAGCTTACGAGCTCAAAGATTCATATGGCACAAAGACCCAGTACCCATGAAATGTGGCTCACCCGAGGAACTATTTTTTTAGTAGATCGGAGGTCGTCTTTTTGTACTAGTCTAGCCAAGTCAAATAAAGTAATCTTTCTTTTCAAAATTTCTATGTGTTTAAACTGAAGGAGGTAGCGCGAAAAACACCTTCCTAAAGTACGACTTTCGACATACTGGAGGCGAGATCGGAACCCTAGCGGTGCGATCCACCCTGACTTTGTAAGACGACTAAGCAAAGTTCATAATTAAGCCGCATCCAAATAAGACAGTAAGAACACAAGCAATTCTAAAAGTCGCATAAGGAAATCAAGTCGGCACAATAAATTGAGGAAAAAGAAATGATTTTCATTACTGACGGAAAGCCCGAAGGCTACTCACATCAAGTCGCAAACTGCTCGGCCAAAAATGGTCGTCGACGAGCGCAAACAAGTCTCGCAAAAAGAGTTTCAACTCAAAGTGCGAGCACAGAAAAGATTTGTACAAAGAGGATTGCTACCTCGGAGTACAAGCACAAAAAATACTTGTACAAAGATGCTCGCTACCTCGGAGTACAAGCACAGAAAAGACTTGTACAAAGAGGCTCGCCATCTCAGAGTACAAGCACGAGAAAGACTCGTACAGAGAGTTTCAACTCCAAGTGCGAGCACAGAAAAGACTCGCACAAAGAGTTTCAACTCAAAGTGCGAGCACAGACAAGTCTCGCACAAAGAGTTTCAACTCGAAGTGCGAGCACATACAAGTCTCGCACAAAGAGTTTCAACTCTAAGTGCGAGCACAGAAAAGACTCGCACAAAGAGTTTCAACTCAAAGTGCGATCACAGACAAGTCTCGCACAAAGAGTTTCAACTCAAAGTGCGAGCACAAACAAGTCTTGCACAAAGAGTTTCAACTCAAAGTGCGAGCACAGACAACTCTCGCACAGAGAGTTGCTACTCAAAGTGTGAGCATCGACCAGAACTCTCGACGAGCTCAATCTCGGCAGTTAGCAATCTCATATGAATAACCCCCCGACTTGGGGGCATGAAGGAGAATCGAACCCGCAAAGATATGTCAAACTTAATACCAAGAATGCAACCTCAAGTACGGAAAGCAGATAAATCATAATTCAAAGCAGAGATCAAGACCGACCTCCGAACGAAGTCGAAGTCCGCTCTTGGGGGCAATTGTTGTAACATGAATAATCTCACCATACAGACGAGTTACGAAGTTGTCGAGTCGCTCACCAGCGACCATATAAAGTGACTTGAGGTTGAGACTCTATGAACCAGAAGCCAGAAGTTGCAGGTCACAGGTCGCAGGTAACTCATAGGCTGCCAGAGGTCGCAGGTCCTGTCAACACTTGGAAAATGGCTGCATGGTCGCCTTGTCCATCAAGACTAAGTGCTCCTTACCCAAATCACAAAGACAACAAGTAGCGAGACGACTTACTGGAACTCCACAAGTCGCAAGGCGACTTACATTCTAAAGCCTCAGGGCGGGAGCGACTTGCATCCATCCGAGTTGTATCATCTTAAAGAAGGAATATATTCAGATTAATTAGGGAGCAGATTTTGAGGAGCTAATCGGAGCAAGTATATCAGATATCAAAGATCTTGGCCGAAGATCGCAGGATACTCATCCGATCAGTCTCCAACCCTAAGGGTCGATCGTCCAAGCCCATGAAGACCCTAAAACCTAGTTTCTAGTCTATAAATACTTCATGTCAAGTTTATTGTAAAAGGTGGAAAAATCTTAGCGTTCTAGGTAGAAATTATAGTGAAATATACCTGGATTGGTCGTCCCCAGACGTAGTCTTATTCACAAACGAAGTGGGTAATCAAACTTTGCGTTTTTACTTGTTTTGATCGTCCAAATCTTAATCATTAATTGTTTGTTGGCCGGAAAACATAAGTCGGGCACAACAAGTATTAAGAATATTAAGATTAAGATATACAAATAATATGGATGGCATACATCAATTTCTTAATTTTTTTTTATCTAAATCTCTACTATAAATATTCTTCTAATTTTTTTATTAAATATATTTTATATTATTACTAATATTTATCCTGAATTGTAGATTGTAAAATCTATATTAGGGAAAAGAACATATTATAAATTTATAACAATAGAAATAAAATATTTCTAATTATCTCGAATCCCTTCATATTTTCACTGTACATAGAATGACTCTTTAATTATACTCCTTGTTCTTCTGCGCCGCCGTGGAAGCTCGACCTCCGCTAAACCGCCGCGCCGCCAACGCCAAAATTGCTTATTAATCTCCATGGCTTCCATTCTCCACTCGAGTCTACAATCCAATCGATCTCAGGACTAATTGTTTAACCATACTAGCAATGATGTTGACTCTCAGATGCGTGAGGCGAACTAGAGTCATCCTCTCGCCGCCTTCCTCCACCACCACCGCCGCCGAAATCCTCTTTTCCACTGCCATCACCGAGCGCTATCCTATTTCGCCCGTCGTTTTTCCTTTGGCCGTCTCTGCTAAACCCAGTAATGGATCGATTCCCGAGGTACACCATTCTAACCTAGTTTCATACTTCAAGGAATGGTTTAAGTCTCGAAGGAACCCTCTATTCGATCGTATTTTCGGAATCCTCCGCAGTCAGGAGGGCTATTCCGCCGATTTAGCCCTCTCTGGCTTGAATCTAGACCTAACGGAATCTTTAGTTCTCGATGTATTGAATTACGAGAGGAAGGATATACTGTCTTGCTTGAAGTTCTTCGATTGGGCGGGCCGGCAGCCGGGTTTCTTCCACACGAAGGCCACGTTCACCGCCATTTTTCGGATGATTTCGAAAGCGAAGTTGATGAACTTGATGATGGACTTGCTGCAAAACTTCGCGAAGCAGGGGTTTGATAAGGTAGCGTATTACAATACTTTGGTTATTGGTTATGCTGTTGCGGGGAGACCAGAAATTGCACTCCGGCTGTTTGGTAAAATGCGGTTTCAGGGTTATGATTTGGATCGACTCGGTTATCATGTTCTGATGAATTCCCTGGTTGAGGGGAAGTGTTTCGATTATGCGGAGGCTTTAGGGAAAGAAATCAGACTCCGTGGGTATCAGAGTCATGTTACTCATTCGATTGTTGTGAAAAGTTTCTGTGAGCAGAATGATTTGGAAAGTGGAGAGGAGTATTTGCGTGGTGTTCTGGAGAGTAATAGGGAAGAAATGAATGGTGCTGCTGTAGCCATTTTCATAGGCGCCTTGTGTAAGAATAGGCAATTCGAGAGGGCTTCGTCGTTAATTGATGAGTTTCAGAGGCTGGGGTTGAATTTAATGGATAAAGTATATGGTGCATGGATTAATGGGCTAGTTAAGGCGGGAAAGTTGGATCGGGCATTGGAATTTTTGAAGGAAAAGCAGGGGGTTGATGGGTATGTTCCGGATGTTTTTCGTTTCAATACTCTGATATACAAGCTTTTGAGGGAGAATAGGCTTGAGGAAGCGTATGATATGTTGGTTGATATGAAAGAAAGGGAGTTATTGCCCAATAATAGCACGATGAATGCTGTGTTGTGCTTTTTATGTAAAGCAGGATTGCCAGATATTGCAGTAGACCTGTATAATTCCAGGTCTCAGTTTGGCCTTTCTGTTAATTTCATGGCTTATAATTATCTTATAAACACTCTGGTGGGGGAGGTGAGCGCTAAAGAAACATACCGTGTGTTGAGAGATTCGATGGAACATGGTTTTCTCCCTGGAGGAAAGATCTTTTCTATCATAGCTGATTCTCTTTCTAGAGAAGGGAAGCTTGATGAGTTAAAGGAGTTAGTTCTTTTCTTCTTAGATAATAGTATAGTGCCCAATAGCTATATATGTAACAAGTTCATCTCATCTCTTTGTCGTGTGGGCAGAGTTGAAGAAGGGTACTTATTACATGACCTTCTTACCAGATTGAATAGAGTACATAAAAGGATTGGTTACAGTAGCTTAATTGGTGGGTTTACTCAGTCAAATAGAGGAGATTTAGCAGCTAAACTACTCATTGAAATGCAAGATAACGGTTATACCCCAGGGAGGAAATTGTTCAGAGACGTTATTTGCTGCTTATGTAAAATGGAAAATGGAGAAAACCAATTCTGGGGGTTTCTTGAAATGCAGCTGGCCCGTAATTGTCTCTCCGTTCCTCGAAGTTTCCAGGTCTTTATCGAAGGAGCTGGATTTGCTGGGAAACCCGAACTTTCTTTACAAGTTTACGAATTGATGAGAAGAAATGGGATTGTTCCAAATTTACGGGCGGACATCCTATTATTGCAAAGTTATATGAAAAATCAAAGAAAAGCTCATCTGCTGCAGTTATTCTGTGATTTATGCCAAAAATGGAGGAACAAAAAATTCTGGCGTATAATGGTCGTTGGTCTTTGCAGAATGAACGAATCCGAGTATGCAACGAAGATAATGGAGAATATGAGGGTAAATAATCTAACTCCAAGTCTTCAATGTTTTGAGGAACTTATAAAACTGTATTGTGATGAGGGACAGTATCATAAAGCTATAAATCTTCTCAATGATATGATCACAGTTGGTCGCCCTGTGTCTTCCTTTATTGGGAACGTATTCCTGTTGCATTCTTTGAGAAGTAAGAAGCTCTATGATGCTTGGGTTTCTGCAAGTTTGAAGCTAAATCTGACACCTGGCAGTTGGATGTTGGGTCATTTGGTTGGCGTATTTTCTGGTTGTGTTCCTGGTCGTTTTGATGACAAGTATTATGAAGATCTCATTCAAAAATGCTTCCCATTTGATCTTTATACTAATAATATGCTGTTGAGAAAATTAAGCATCGATGGAATTGATGCTGCCTGTAATTTTTTCAACAAAATATGTGAAAAAGGATATGAACCCAATAGATGGACTTATGATATAATTGTTCATGGGTTGGCCAAAAATGGAAGGAATGCAGAGGCTAGAATATGGATGGAAGAGATGCTTTGTAAAGGGTATGGTTCAACCGAGACAACCCAGAGATTTGTCTAGCATGAATAGAAGCCAACTTCATCTTTTCATGGTGAGGTATGGACAGATACTCACCTTTAATCATTCTTAAGCATAGTGTACATTTTACTAGTGGTCATCCTATATCTTAGTTATTCTGTTTACGTTATGCCCATTTGCTTCTTTGATGATTCTTATGATGAACAGCTTTGTCTCTATTTTCGTAGTTTGTTATTAACAAAGTTAGCTTGTGGAATTTGATTTCCAGTCAGGCTTTTTATATTATGTTGCACCCGGTGATAATGTAGATTTCTATTGTTTGGTGATTTGCAACTTCCTAATATGCACTTGGGCATTTCATGTATATGATCAACTTCGAATAATCCAATAAATTCGGTAATTTTGAGTATTCATTCGATGATGATTAATCTATGCAACTTATTTGAAAGTATACAATCTGTTAATGTTAATATGGTATTGCTAACTGCAAGCTGAATTCATTAACAACTTACCAGTAACAATAAATTGTCCCTCTTTTAGTGAGCTTAATTGAAGCAATATAATAATGTGCAGTCTTAATACACTATTTTATAACCTTTGTTTAATTTAATTAAATATTCCCTTGATTGCGCTTCATTAATTTCATATCTGTGAATCTTAGCTTAATCAATGAAATATTCTGTATCATTTTTACATTTATATTACTAGTGGTCGTCCTATATCTTAGTTATTCTGCACATTTGCCTCAGTCCTACTTATGTGTATGAATTACTGTTGTTTTTGGTTTGAGGAAAACATCATTACTTTATGTCCATTGCTTCTTCTTATACCTTCCTTGGTGATTCTTGTAATAGACAGCTTTTTCTCAATTTTCTTATAGTTTAGATTTCCCTGATATCATAGTTATCTCCTTAAATTTGGCATCGAGTGAGGCCTTTCTTTTTATGTTGCAACAGGTGTTAATCTAGAGTTCTATTGTTTGCTGATTTTCAACTTCGTAATAGGTACTTAGGTTAGTTGTTACAGTTCCGGATAAATTTGTTAAAAGCTGTGGAGTGTTTACTTGATTTTTTAATATTATTATTTGAACCTTCATGTTCCAATTTTGAGCATTATTATGGTTTCTTATTAGAGTGCATATGTTTGAAGCAATTTCTACTTACTGCTTGAACATCTTCATGCCATTATTGTCCCATAAAGATTAATTTTGAATATCTTTGAGGATTCCAAGTTTTTTTCGACTCCTCATCAAATTGGGTGTTGTGAGATTTGGAACTTTCATGTTTCATTGTATCTTTTAAAGACTATTTATTTACAGGCTTTTGGAAAATTTAGTGAACCTTGTTTTTCCGGTTTTGGCAGTTGGTTCGATGGTTTTGGGTCGTGATTTTGTCTTCTCACTTTAAGTTCAAGAGGCTTCCAAGATTGGAGAAAACTACTTCCGAGACTGAGAAGCATGGGGGTAGTTTCGTCTTTTCTGTTGAAGGACATCAACTGAGAGATCCTTTCCTCTTCTCTATCGCCTCAGTTTTCGGAGTGTCTTCGATAAACTGGGTTGAGTATGTAAAGATGTAAAGACGAGAAATGATTCATAAGGAACGTACAATCAACGAAACGAAGAGTACACATTGACATATTCAAGTAAGGTATTATAGATGGAAGCATTGGGTCTATCAGATTTTTGGTGTGTTTGTAACTTTAACAGTACACATTGACATTTGTATTATTGACACAGGTTAGCTTACGTTAAAAGTTTAATTTTTTATTCAAGATTTTGTAGAATCGATTTCAGAAACCTTGAATGGTGCACTGATGAGTAGAAATTGTGATGCCCATGTATATGTATGTTAAGGGATGTTCCAATAAGCTTTTATTCTTCACAAAAATCAGTTGTGGCAGAACGTATCTTAAGGAATGTTATTTATTATACTTTTATTTCAGTTATTGTAATGACAAAGTATAGATTAAACAAGTTTCACACAACAATATGTGAAACTGATTAAGGAGTGACTTATATTACTAAAAGGTATTAGTTGTGATAGCTAAAGGGTTTGACTTTTTACTATAAAAAGTATTACTCATAATATTGAAGGGTGTGATTTATATTACATGGGGTATTAATAGTGAGAATTGAAGGGTGTGATTTAGGGTACTAGTTGTGATAATTGAAGGATCATGCTTATAAAAAAAAGGAAGTAATTTCACAGTGAACACGTTTCTTAGCATACCAATTTTGTTATAATTTAGCCAATTAAATTGGTCTAAACTTGTATGAGATGGTTTGAATCTTGAGCAATATTAAATTTGTTAGAAAATATACCAAATAAACCCATTTAGCTGGATCTAGAAATTGTGTGATCCAGTATTAGCCTACCACTGATATGTAATTGGGTTGTGATGAGCAATATTTGTCGCGGGGGCGAACATAGTATTAGCCTACCACGGAAAAGGAAGTGCTTAATAAAAATAGTTGGAGAAATCGATTATATTCCGATAATTTGATACAAGTTTGGAGAAACCAAAGAAAAAAAAATGGTTGCAAGAGGGATTATCCTCTATGATATTGTACGTATAATATTAGTGTAAATGAGGAGTTGAAAATACATGGATCCTACCCGGATCGAACATGTTTTTTCAAAAAAATCGCGCAAAGCAAAATAGAAAAACCTGCTCCCAGATTGTGTTAATATAAAGACAAGTATATATTACTGTAAGGGCAAATATGTATTACTATATGAAGATGAAAAAATAAATATTTTTTACTAATTCAATGGTGTAATCTTGTAGTTCGAGTGCTATGTTTTAAAAGCGACATTGATCCGTACACCCTTAGCATTTTTGGTTGGACCGGGTTTGATCGTTATCAAAACGGTTGAACCGGTATGACGTCATAATTACACATGTATAATCAAATATATATTTTTATTAACCCACAAGGGTTGGCCTAGTGGTTGTAGGCTTGGGACTTAGGAGTATGCTCCTCTCTAGGTCTCAGGTTTGAACTCTCTCAGGTGTGATCAACTCTTGAGATGAGTCAGTCCATACAGAGCTTAGCTCTGGCTTGAAGTGGGCCCCCGCTAGTGGACGGTGGGTTCTGGTCCCCCGGATTAATCGGCCCTAACCGTGTTATCCAAAAAATATATATATTTTTATCCATTCATTTATTAATAATTAAACTTTTAACTTTTTACGCTCTAAATTCAAGTACTGAATTCTCCAGCCACATTAGGAATTTATCTAATAATAGGCCAGCATTGGTAAAAGTTACTGAGGCCCATCAGTTTAATAAATTTTTGAAACCCATCAGTGTTAATTATAGAAGGGTCCGGTTATTAACACCCCATTATTAGGAGATACACCCCCTCCATAATTTCGAAATATAGGTGTTGAAATTGTATCTTAATTTCAAAAGTGGTTTTTCGAAATCACTAACATATTTCGAAAAGAAGATGCCGAATTTCTGAAGTTTTGCAAAGTAAAATTCTGCTCGAAAACTTTCAAAACAAATGTTTCAAAATTAAGATACAATTTCAATACCAGTGTTTCGAAATTATATATTAAATTCAAATAAAATTTTTCGAAAATATTTTATGGGGGGATGTATCTCCTAATAATGGGGGTGCTAATAACCGGGCCCATTATAGAATGATTGTTAAGAAATATAAATTGATATGAGAGCCCAAAATTAGTTTCCAGTTTCCACATTCCGCCTCCCACCTTCCACTCTCCCCTTCTTCACGCCTCCCCAATCCCCCTTCACGTTGCAACTATTCTTGCGGTCGCTCCAGATTAAAAAAAATAAAAATAGAGTCAACCAGCGAGTCGCCAGTTCGTACTGCTTTTGTCAGTTTTGGCTATTCGCGGCCGGTTCACTAGTCGAGCGGCCCAATATTCCAAAGCGGTTCGGTAGCGTTATCGATCCGACCGGCGGGTCTGATCCGTTTTTTAGAACATAATTTGAGTGTTTGCTTAAGATAGTCCCCATTACATATGAGCACGTGCAGAGCACACAGGTGTATGTTGTTTACTTGCCAATAAATGACCGCACTGTCGAGGTGAGACAAAAATAAATACCTTATTATACTCTACTAACTCGTAGTAGTGACAAGCAAATGGGTCAATTCACATGGAACTTGAAAATATGCTTATGTTAATTGTGTAAATTAACGAAGGCTGACATGTAACACAAAATAGGGGGTTTTAAAAGGAATTTTATAAGAACTACTAAAAGCATAAATAACTAGGAAAAATAACAATTAATCTAATATAAAATTCAATAATAAAAAGACATTTCAATCGACATTTCATTCATCCCTCGAATTTAATGCTGTTAACTGATTGTAACATTTACTCTATTTAACTTTAGGATTAATGACCCTTAGTAGTCAACAAGCTCTAGCTATCGGTTATTATCCCTTAATTATACTCAATTGAAACAAGCTCTTCAACGATTCTTTTTAACCGAACAGTCTAGATACGATCTAAATTTAATCCAGCAAAAACATTAAACACTAGGATAAAGGACATACAAATTCCTGAATATGCAAGCTCGATACGAAAGAACCTGATTTAAATCACCCTAGCAAAATACTTGTTGCTACTTGCTACCAATTACCATAAATCTGCAACAATTACGGATTACAAATTTATGAATTATGAGACATACAAAAATAATCTAACTTAGGTGGTCAAACCAAATTAAAAATCTAAATATGTTGAAAGTTAAAATAAATGAAATAAATAATATCATAATAAATATTATAAACGTCTTAAAATTAATATCAATGATTTTAAAACCGGACCGGCCGGTTCAACCGGTTGAACCGGGAACCGGACCCGGAACCGGTCCGGACACCCCCTAAGAACCGGTTTATAGGTTAAACCGGTCAGAACCGGTCAAAATCGGTCAGAACCGGTCAGAACCGGCCAAAATCGGTTCGACCGGTTTTTTTTTTTTTTTTTTTTAAACTTTTTTTAAAAATTTTAAACTAATAATTATGTAGGTAAAAAAAAATTATTATTTTTAATACCAATCAATTTTTAACTAATTTTTTTTGTGGGTAAGGATCTAGAACCCCACCCCTTTTATATTACTCTATCTCACATATTTTTAGTACTTATTCAATGTGGGATAGGAGGTTTAAGTAGAATTTAGATTCACCTCCACTCCCTTTTATATTACTTCATCTCACATTTTTCTTAATACTTATTCAATGTGGGATGGGAGATCCACCTTTTATATTACTCCATCTCACATAATTTTTAATACTTATTCAATGTGGGATAGGAGATCCATAAAATCTACCTCCTATCCCTTTTATATAACTTCATTTTACATTTTTTCTAATACTTATTCGATGTGGGACAAAACTTTTCACGTTTATATTATTTTTATGGTTCAAGTTTGATTAATTAAATTTAAATATTTATATTATAAGTCCATTGATGAATTAGTTATTTAAAAAAAATAGTAAAATATAAAAAAAAATTACAAAAAATACACATAAATCATTTAAACGGTTGAACCGCCGGTTGAACCGGTCCGACCGATTGAACTGCTAACCGGTGATCTATCCGGTTCGATCACCGATTCGCTTATGAAAACACTGATTAATATAAACATTAAAAAAGGAGTTCAAAAATCTCTAAAATTGGAATAAAGATACCAACTAAAGATGACTCCCAAAATTACAGCCGTGTAACTATCCAAAAACTGCCGTCTGCCTCTGTATGTTGCCTGCCTTTTCCAATTAACAAGGCTTGTATATATACTAGCCTATGGGTTGAAAACCTATTTTTCCTAGGATTTGCGTGGGCCCTCCATCATTTTCTTACTTCCCAAGATATACATATATGTAATGCCCTTTGATTCCTCCCAAGAAAGATCCATAGCCATATCCTCCAACATGGATAACAAACATATAATATATATATATTATATATACGTATTATATATTTCCCAATAAAGGCTCATTCAAATTTTCAAGATACACCCCAAATCTTTAGTTTTCATCCCCACGCGTAATTCCTTTTCTTTTTCCAACTTCTATAATTTGGGTTGTACTAAATCACTTAGTATGGACTTTTGCAGTACAAATTTGGCCCAACAATATTCACAAAAGACACCTAAATACACTAAAAACATAAGAATAGATCGTGTAATAATATCATCAAAACAAACATAAGTAATTAATAATGTCATCTTAATATATGCACAATAAATTGTACTTTTATTTATTAAAAATATGCATAATTTACTACTTACCAATAAATTTTATGTTTTAAGAAAGAATTTAAAGGTCTGAATTTTATTTGTGGAAGGAAATTTTAATTGTTTTCTTTTAAGGATAAGCAACCAATAAATATTAAAATATGTGGCTTGTCGATTGTTATAAAAATTTTTGCTATATGTATTATGAGCTATTAAACAATCGTAAAATGTGGGATAACATCACCCTACCTAACACACACTTTGTGTGGATTGATGAAAACTCATACCAGATCATTCTATGAATCGTGCATTGCATTCAAACTGCATAGATGCATTTTTCTTATCATTCTAGGTGCACACATTCTCTTTCACCAAAGTACACAAATGATATTAGTTGTTTCTTATAGTAACTCATCAAAGTTGTTCCATTATTTTTCTTGACTTCCGGGGGGGTACACACCTTTTATTTCTACATGCATAAGGTAAATAAATACTCTTGTTCATTCACGAGGGAGAGTATAAGACAAAAAAATTTGTGAATTGGAGCAGATGAGAATGATTGTGGTTTGAAAATGGATGAATGAGATATTATTATATAAGGAACCAGAAATTAATCAACTGGGTAGGAGTGAAAGGATTGCATGGATCCCAAATCCTCGCACCAGGTGTATATGAGGCCTAGACTTTTCAGTTTCATACTAAATTCTTCCTTGACCTATGTACATCATATTTCAATATTTATTTCTTTTATTTTTATGCATATTTTAAGATTGTGAAATTTAATTTTAGAAAAGGAAAAAGGAAAAATAACTTAAAATAACATTTTGGTATTTTTAGAATTCTCCATTCACATGAGCACGTGCAGAACACAGAGGTGTATACTGTTTATTTGCCAATAACTTTTATATTTTAAGAAAAAAAATTAAAGGTCGAAATTTCATTTTCAAAAGGAAATTTTAAATATTTTCTTTTAAAGATAAGCAACAAATAAATATTATAATATGTGGTGTGTCGACTGTTATAAAGGGTTCCACTATATGTATTATGAGATATCAAACAATCGTATAATGTGGTATAACATCACCCCATCAAACGCATATTTTGTGTGGATTGATGAAAACTCACACCAGACAACTCAATAAATATTATTAGATATCAAACAATCGTATATTATGAGATACCAGACAACTCAATAAATATTATAATATGTGGTGTGTCGACTGTTATAAAGGGTTCCACTATATGTATTATGAGATATCAAACAATCGTATAATGTGGTATAACATCACCCCACCAAACGCATATTTTGTGTGGATTGATGAAAACTCACACCAGACAACTCAATGAATCGTGCATTGCATTTAAACTACAGAGATGCATTTTTTTAATCATTCTAGGCGCACACACTCTCTTTCTCCGAAGTACACAAATAATATTAGTTGTTTCTTATAGTAACTCATCAAAGTTGTTCCATCATTTTTCTTGCCTTTCCTGAAACAGGTGACACTGGCAGGGGGTACACCTCTTATTTCCAGATGCATCAGTCAAATAAATATCCTTGTTCATTCACGAGCGAGAGTATAAGGCTAAGAATTTTGTGAATTGGAGTAGATGAGAATGTTGTGGCTTGTAGAGGGATGAATGAGACGTTATTATATAAGGAATATGAAATTAATCAATTGGGTAGGAATGAGATGAGTGCACAGATCCCAAATTTGTGCATTAGGTGTTTATGAGGCCTAGGCTTTTCAGTTTCATACTGAAAGAATTTCATCTCATCTAAAAGTCGTAGAGAGGTGTGAAATTAATTCGTTTATTTAATTTCTCTAACACCCCCCCTCACTCGTGGGCTAGATTTCTCTTACTCCATTATTGGGAGGAGACCCATCGAATGGACAATTTAATATGGGTGGAGTTGCTTTCAGCGGGGATCAAAGTAAAGACGTGGGCGTGGGCCTGAAGGCTCCGATACCATGAAAGAATTATGTCTCATCCAAAAGCTCGAACTTGTAGAGAGGCGTGAAATTAATTCGTTTATTTAATTTCTCTAACACATACTAAATTAGTCATTGACCTTTGTACATCACATTTAAATATTTATTTCTTTTATTTTTATGCATATTTAAAGATTGTGAAATTTAATTTTAGAAAAGGAAAAAAGAAAACTAACTTAAAATAATATTTTGGCATTTTTAGAATTCCCCATTACATTGTTGGGGAACATTTTGCCCGAATCTATTCGAGGTGTACTTTAAATACAAATTTAAATAAACAATTTACTACTAGCATGAATTAATCTATTAATTCAAATAGCAAATAACCAACAACATACATGCGTACAAATAATTCACGTAAAATCCTACACATGCGGAATCTAGGAATTTACACGAATCTTACACTCGGAGAGACAACCGTTGAGAAGTTGGAACAAGCTTCAACAAACCATCCCAAATGTCTTCTCAAGTATTCCCTAAGCCCTTGCCCGTTGATCCGGTAGGAGATCCTCACGAACAATTTTAACAAAGGAATAAAGAAAATATTTGTTGCACCACCTTTGTGAATTTCTAATTCTTCCAAGACTGCAATTGTGTTGGGGATGAAAAATTCATCCCCTATTTATAAGCATGAGGGGCGAAAATTTTGAGACAATAATTAGATAGGGAAAAATCTTTAATTCTTGTCCAAGAAGTAATCTTGAATATATCCAATATATTCTCTTTTCCATAAATAATTATCCACAAAAATCTCCTTCCTTATTTTCATGTTCGAAAAAATCCCATAAGAAAAGTCAAAGTAAAAGATTTTTTAATTTATGAGATAATCTTGTATTCCAAGAATACTTATATTCCATAAAACTTTTCCAAGAAAATCTCTTTCTTTCTTTTCTTATATTTTTCGAAAAATTAGGAAAAATTAGCAACAATATTATTTTTTTTTATTTTAATCACCTTTTCGTTAATGGACTTATATTGGGCTACTTGAGAGGCCTTTAGGAGAATTAAGATTGGACCTCCCAATGGACTCTGAATTACAATATTGAGCCACAATATTATTCAGCCCATTAATATTTATTTATTCCACTATAAAATTAATATTGCACTATCCATCTTAACCCATATTATAGTAATATGGCTCCCGGTTATTATTTTCCATGTTTAAGATTATTTAGTCCATTAATTAATTAAGCTACTGAAAAACTTTATATTAATTAATATCATTTCCTTTGAGTAAGGACAACTCAACATTATTATCCATACCAAAACTTAATCCACATGCATGATTTGATATGATAAAACTTCTGAGCCCACCAAGGGGGACAAATCAAACAAGACTCTCCTTGCACACGATTCTCTATATTAAATCTCAGCAATTGTCATGTAACTAATAATATTGTCCAAAATACAAAGTATCGAATCACTCTTTGATTCTCTACCCAACATAGATTAAAGAAATAAATATTAATTACACACAATCATATTTAAGGGACAAAGATTAAGAAATCAACAACCACTGAGGTCTAACTTTTCATCCCTTAAGTCAGTATGGAAAAGTTTATCCTCTTTGTAGGTCCGCTTCAGCGCATCAGAATGCACTAGTGTAATCTCTTGGTCAAGACAAGTCAATCTGAGCCTTACACATCAACCTTTTACCAATGGATTGTTCATTTCCATCTAGGTTGTGAATTTGTACTTATTTACAAGGATCTGTTAATGTGATCTTCTGTGATCTGGTATCACCACATTAACTACAATGTAACTCGTACTAATATTGAACGATTTGCAATAAATAAATAACATTCAATCATATTTAAAGTAACAATGATAAAATGATTTATTTTCAGTAAATAAGTGCAAAATTCAGTTTATTATACAAAGTAAAAGCATACTTTCACGTATAACCTCAACAATATCTCACTTATACTCAAAGTCTGCTTTTAAGTATACTACATCACGTCACATGTCCTACACATGTTCCTAATATACATATGAGCACATGCAGAGCACATAGATGTATGTTGTTTACTTGCCAATAAATTTTATGTTTTAAGAAAAAATTTAAGGTCGAAAATTTCATTTGTGGAAGGAAATTTTAATTCTTTTCTTTTAAGGATAAGCAACCAGTAAATATTAAAACATGTGGCGTGTAGACTTTCATAACGGGTTCCACTATATTTTTTAAGAGCTATCAAATAGTCATAAAATATGGTATAACATCACCTAACCAAACACGCACTTTGTGTGGATTGATGAAAACCTCGGACCAGACCACTCTATGAATCCTGCATTGCATTCAAACTGAAAAGATGCATTTTTTAAAATCATTCTAGGCGCACAAATTATCTTTCACCAAAGTACACAAATGATATTAGTTGGTCCATATAGTAACTAATCGAAGTTGTTCCATTATTTTTCCTGACTTCCCTTAACCCAATGACATTGGCAGGGGGTACACACCTTTTATTATAAGATGCATCAGTCACATAAATATTTGTTGGTCCCGAAAAATACCGAGTTTAAAACCCAAAAAATCTCAATGGGAGGTGACTTTAAAATTTTTGCGAATGTGTTATGTAGATTTGCTAAAGTATGTATGACAATTAATATGAAAGCAAATAAGAACACGCATATTTTTATAGTGGTTCGGAGTCCAACTCCTACATCCACTCTTCCCTTCATGGGGCACCAACTAAACCAACATATATTTATGGAGCTCTCACTCAACGGGACTTATCTCCCTCACGGGATCGCCTATAGATGTTTAATGAGTTCTCACTCTCTCGGGACTTATCTCCCTGCCTTTTAACTACCTTACTTAACCACTAATTTTTTCTCAAGAAAGGGTTTGGGTTTGGTGTTATTTCCAACTAGGTGAGATTTTCCCTTACATTGTTTTAGCCTTTAAGCTAAGGTTGGGAAAATCTCTCTAAGCTTATGATATGACATTTTTGCTTAGATATAATGAAGAACACTCTTGGGTAAATTTGGATATTTAATGCTCTGTGTTCTTGAATGGAGATGCTTGAATATTTGGCTTTAATCTTCACTTTGCAGCATCCTCCATTATCTTCTTTTGAAGATAGTGCAATGTATATATAGTGTGAATTTGAATATTACCGTTGGAGAGTAAATTCAAATCCATACTAATAGTCTTCCAGCTTTTCTTTGTCCTTTTGCACTGTTGCTTGCAGCTTTATGTCACATCCATATATGTGTTGTCATCTTCTCATTGGACAACTTTTTGTGTGTCTAACGAATCTGATTTCAGCTCGCCTGATTACTGTTCATCTCTTCTGATTTTACTGTTCATCTGGACTGCATCAGCACTGCATCTGGACTGCATCAGCACTGCATCTGGACTGCACGACATCAGGCAACACGGCATCAGGCAGGTAGCACAGCATCAGGTAGCACGACATCAGGAAGGCAGTGTTGGAATTTAGAGGCACGTAAACACGTAATACATGCGCAGCGGAATAAACAGTTCACCAACAACGAACAGTTACTTGCATACAGATTACAATAATCATAACAAGAAATCTTACAGTGATTCTATTGCAGATTTCTCTACTATGGTATCCACGTAATCCCCAATTACGGACTTGCACGGATTTGCCAGCGTTGAATCTGAGACGGAATTTGCTAGGAAAATTCCTATTCTAGATTTTATGGAGAGAATTTGAACAACCGTATTATGAATTCCCAAGAGCTCATATATATATGAGAGACTTAGCTTAAATCTTAAGCTAACCTAATTGGGAAATAAAATCTCTAATCTTTATTTAAATAAATCTCTATGATTTATTTCCCACATATAAAATCTCTACGGATTTAAATGCCTTATATGAAAATCTCTACGATTTTTTTCCATATACATTAAATCCTACAATTATATGCCAAATATAATTATTGGGAATTCTTATTTAATTAAATCCAATTTAATTAAACATTAATAATAATTAATTCCAAATTAATCTATTATTAATTAATTCTCCATATATTAAATATTAAATCTAATTTAACATTTAATCAACCAACTATAATTCGTTAAAGGGAACTACTTGTTGTGTGACCCATAGGCCCTCATATATCGAGCGATTAGTCAAACTAACGGTCTTAATTGAACCCTAGATAATAAATCAGACATTCTCAATATATGAGGTACGTTGCGAGAAACGTGCAACTACCTGTAACTGAAACATGGGCTATTACGATTTCCTTCTTTCATTCGTGAATACTCGATTAAGTCTTGAACATGATGAAGTGTCTATTCAAATAACTTAATCATGTTATCTCCAATCACTAACTGATCATGTATGTCACACTTAGCCACAAAGTCTAAGTTGGCGTGCATCGGCCGATGACTTTGATCCAATTATGATGAGAAGATGAGTATTCTCTCTAAATCCACTTTGAGGAATGAATCATATTCTTGGCTCAACTACCACGCACATGCACTTCGTGATGAACCCAATCCAAGCCGTATCTACCCATGGTTAGGGTGCAAGCATTGGTCATGGTCAAAGTTCATCATCCCACACATGTCGTGCGTATTGACCTCAAGGAGTATCACATCGCTCCCACTAACCGAGACACCCGTAGACACATATAGTGAAAATACATCAAACGGTTTCTCGGATGGGTATACCAATACCCTCTAAGGTATCTGTGCATCCATCATGAGATACCTAGTATCTCGTAGTAAGTGAGATCTTACTACACTCTCTAAGAGTATGATGCAGATCGCACACCAATCTCCATTGCATCATCAATATCCCATTCTTGATGATCCTTGATCGGGGCTATTTGAGAATCATGCTTAAGTCATCTGAGTTCTCACAACCTCAATGACAACAATGACTCATGGGAACACTTGCATGAATAAATGCAAACAATCAAACATAATATTCAAGCAAGTGTATTGCCATATATTAATATTAAGTGAACTATAATATTAAATCAAACTGAATATCATCGAGTATTATGTCATTACAATATATTGTCTCTAGGACACTAACACTAACAATCTCACACTTGGACTAGAGTCAATCACCTACATGTCTAACTCCTAGATCATCAAATGTCTAGTGTGTACATGAACACTCAGTGTTATGGTGAAAGGATCTGCCAAATTAAATATGTGGGAATACATTTTAATTTTATTTCTCCTATCGTTATGATCTTATCGGATCAAATGATAAGCCTGGTACTGCTTGTCGATTTCGGTTCCATTGCAAGCGCAATCGCACCAACGTTGTCTCAATATAAGTTTATTAGACAACTGGCACTCGGAACTACCCCTAGTTCTCTTAAGAACTATAAAATCTAGACAACCTCCTTGAGGCTTCTGATACAACAATGTACTCAGCTTCGGTTGTTGAATCTACGGTCGTCTCTTGCTTGGAACTATTCCAACTAACCGCCCCATCATTGAGAGTGAAACGTAACCTGACTGTGATTTGTAATCGTCACAATCAGATTGGAAACTTGCGTCAGCTTAACCAGTCACTACTAGTTCTGACTGTCCACCATAGACAAGGAAACATTCTTTAGTTCATCTAAGACACTTCAGAATGATCCTAACAACAATCCAGTGAGACTCAACCGGATTCTGTTGGTGTCTACCAGTGATGTTGATAGCATAGGCCACGTTTGGCCTAGTGCAAGTCATGGTGTACATGATCGACCCAATTGCATATGCATATGGGACATCTTTCACGTGCTTGATATCAGCTTCAACAGAAGGACAATACTTCTTTGATAGCTTTATCCCATGATTTGCCGGTAAAAACCCTCTCTTAGAGTTCTCTATCGCAAAACACTTCAACACCTTGTCTACATAGGTGGACTGTGACAGCCTCAACATCCTCTTAGATCTATCCATGTGAATCTTGATCCATAAGATGTAGCAGGCTTCACAAAGATCCTTCATCATGAAGGTCTTTGACTACCAATCTTCAACGGACTGCATTAACGGGATATTATTTCCCAAAATCAATATGTCATCGGCATACACGATTATGAAAACAATATTCTTCCCGCTGCGTTTACAATAAACACAAGGATCCTCCGAATTTCTGATGAAGTCAAAAGACTTGATAGCTTCATCAAATCGGATATTCCAACTCCTAGAAGCTTGCTTCAATCCATAAATGGATATCTTTAGTTTGCATACTAGATTAGAATTTGACTTAGATATAAAACCTTCCGGTTGAGTCATAAACACTTCCTTATCAATGTTTCCATTGAGGAAAACTGTTTTGACATCCATCTGCCAAATCTCATAATCATAGTGTGCTGCTATCGCAAGTAAAATTCTAATGGACTTGATCTTTGCAACTGATGAGAGGGTCTCATCATAGTCAATGCCTTCGCGTTGACTATGACCCTTCGCCACCGACCTAGCTTTGTAGGTTTGTACTTTGCCATTTGCATTGGTCTTGTTCTTGAAGACCCAATCGCAACTTATGGGTCTAACCCTTCAGGCAACTCAACCAAGTCCCAGACTTAATTGGTGTACATCGAGTCCATCTCGAATTTCATGACATCATGCCACTTCCCTGAATCAATATCTGATATTGCTTCAGAATAAGTATTAGGATCGTCCTTATCCGGTATGTCCACATTATCGAGTTCCTCCAAGAGGTAACCGTATATAATGGGCGGATTACGATTCCTTATTGACTTACAGAGTTGTGGTTGTGCAGGCTGTACATTCTGATCGTGAAAATTTTGTGGTGCATTGATTTCATCAATGTCCGGAGAGTCCTCAAGAGTTGCATTTTTAAATGCCTCTTGGGCGGGAGTTTGAACTATGTTGTTCTCATTCAGCCCACTTGGAGGTTCTTGCACTGGCAAGCATACTCCAATTACGCTCCCACTGGCTGAAAGACGATCACCTAGTGAAAGACTCCCACCGTGAAAGTTGTTGAATGCTCCCACTGATTCCTTGTCATGTTGCTTTGACAAGATATCAGTCTCTTTGTTAATTTGTGGTTCTTGAATTTCTTCAAGTTCTATCAGCTTACGACCTTGTTCCTTAAAGACATAGTCTTCTTCGAGGAAATTGGTCTGCCTAGAAACAATCACTGATTGTTTCTTAGGTAGATAGAAGTAATATCCTTTAGTTTCCTTAGGATATCCCACAAAGTAACCCTTTTCACCTTTGGATCCCAACTTGTCGGTAAGCATCCTTTTTCACAATCACTGGGCAACCCCATGTTCGATATGTGTAAAAGTTAGCTTCTTGCCACACCATGGTTCATATGGTGTATGCTCAACCGATTTAGATGGAATCCTATTCAGAATGTAAATTGAGGTTTGTAACGCGTATCCTATAAGAATTTTGGAAGACAGGAAAAGCTCATCATGGACCTCACCATGTCTAACAGGGTTCGATTTCTCCTCTATGACACACCATTCATGTAAGGTGTTCTGGGAGGAGTCCATTGTGACTGGATTCCATGTAACTTCAAGTAATCAGTGAATTCATGGCTAAGGTATTCACCTCTTCGATCTGATTAAAGATTCTTGATAATTTTACAAAGTTACTTCTCTACTTCAATCTTAAACTCTTTGGATTTCTCAAAAGATTCGAATTTGTGTTTCATAAGATACACGTATCCGTATCTTGAGAAATCATCAGTAAAAGTGATGAAGTATCCGAAGTGACCCCTGGCTAGAGTGGGCAATGGTCCACAAACATCGTTGTAGATCAACTCTAGAACTTCTTTGGCACGCACCCCTTTCCCAGAAAAGGGTATGTTGATCATCATGCCCTTGAGATAAGATTCACAATCTCCATAAGACTCACAGTCAAATAGGGTTAAGTAGTCTAACTTTCTTAACCTTGTAATTATTTTCTCGTTTACATGATCAAGTCTACAATGCCACAAGTAAGTCGGGTTTTCATGATTACTAAGTTTGAGTCTTTATTTTGTATATTAAGAATATCATATCCATAATGCAACAAATACATGTTGCGAGTAATAGAAAGAACGAAATGACAATCATTAAGTTCTAATCTAAAACCAGAGGGTAAGTCTAACACATAAGTCCCCACACGTTCAGCAGCAACTCTTTCTCCATTTCCACGTGTAAGTCGACTTCACCCGCCCTAACTGTCCTATGACACATGGGCCCCTTCACATTCATATAAATGTGTGAGCCATATATGGTATCTAATACCCAACAATTAACGATATTTGTGGATATGTCTATCTTAATAACAAACATACATGTTCTAGTGCCAGAAGCACCTAGTGCCTTCCTTTTAGCAACCAGAATCTTATAATCCTTCTTCCAGTGCCCTCTTCTACTTATTGTAGAGGCACACATCCTTATCTACCCGCTCCTTCTTTTGAACACCATCTTAGTGATAGTGAACTCAAAACCTTGAGCACGTTGTGAAGTTCAGGCATGGTCGTATCTGTCTTATTCATATTGTAGTTCACAATGAAGTTAAAATATGAATCCGAGAGCGACTGGGGGATAGCATAAATGAAAATGTTGGTCTTTTAGCTCAAAGCCTAAATTACCAAGTTTATCAATTAGGCTTATCATCTTAAGCACGTGAGGTGAAATATTCTCTCCTTTAGCTAACCGGCATTTGAACAGATCTCTCATCACTTCATAAATCTCAGAACAAGATTCAGAATCAAAGAGATCCTTCAGATGCTTGAGCATTTAGAAGAGACCCATTTTCTCATGTTGCCTTAAGCATATCGGGAGTCATGCCGAGCAACATCACACACTGAGTCTGGGAAGCATCCTTTTGATGCTTCTTCTGAGCTGCTACGTCCAACGTGGCTGCCTCAGGGAACCATATGCAGGGGTAACCAGGATTGGTGTGTCCAACACGTGCTCAATCTTTTCTTGCCTTAGCACCAAACACATGTTTCGGTGCCAGTCCAGGAAATTTGGCCTAGCCAATTTGTTTGTTTCCAAAACACATCTCAATAACAGTTATACATTTCAACTAACCAAGAGAAATAAAATAAAATGGGAATTAAACACGTAATTCCTATGATCAATATTCAGCAATCAAAATAAACATGGCCTTTCTTTAGTGTTTATTTTGTCTCCATTATTTTCACATACTTAACGACCTCATCGGAAAAGTACGAATTTATATCAAATATAAATTATAATGGACTAGGATCCACATTCCTACCACCATAATCCCAGCGAGGGCTGATCATTACAATAGCATAACTGGTAGGTCTCCAAACCAATTGCAATACTGCAATTCCTAGTTTGTCAAACCTAGTTCGACTGATGTCACTTACCCTTTGTTCCCCACGAGGGCTAGCGAAACAAAGTTAAGTTGGTTTACAACCATCAGGCGGCGACATTACATGTCCCTATAAAAGTCCCGTTACATGTAGATCCGAGCAAAAGACGAGGGTTTTTAAGTACTCATTGGAACGAAATCTCCGGTTTACTTTTAATTTTGATGGAAGATATCTTATCAAATTAATGAGAAAACCATATTTTAGTGAGGAACATTTTTAAAGGCGGGGTATTAATTGCTTAATCGAGATCCAACATGTTAATCTACATCACATTTGAGCAATTATTGGGCGCCGCCTACCCAAACATGATTTTATACGGTCTAACACTTATATGGGTGCCGTCTACCCAAAACAATAATACAGTCCGACAAATTTTGGGAGCCTCCTACCCAAACAATATAATGCGGACTATAAAGACGTTAACGAATTTATTAAAATAAAATAAACAGGTTAACAAGTGGGAATTTAATAATCCGTCTTAAAACCAAATTTAAAATCCAATTTTAAATTTAATTTATGATTATTAAAATAATAATTAATCCAATTAATTATAAAATAAAATCTAATTTTATTTCAAGACTTAAAATTAATCTTATCAATTTTAAATCAAATTTTAATTCTTTTATTTGTCAAGGGCTCATGTGCAAGTTTCAAAAATTGCACGGAAGGGTCTGTCCTAAATCCAATATCGGCACAATCATTCCCCTCATTATCGCCGATTTCCAAAACCGTTATCCGATCGGGTCATCCAAATCAAACATCCAACAATTCATCAGTTCATCAGAATTACACTAAAATTCCAAAACGGTTCCAATTATTAGAGTTCAATCAGATCTCAATTTCATCAGTTCCCAAACCAATCGAAATACCCAACCATCAATCAAGCAACAGTTAGCACGGAATCGAAACAGCCCAAATAATCGACAATCAAACCATCGAAAAACAAGGGATAGAATTGCAATAGGTAAACTCGAAGGCCAGCTGTGCGCGAGTCTCCGCCGCCACTAGGCGCGTGCGAGCGACTCGCCACCATTATCAAGGAAGCCAGAAGGGTGCGCGCAGAGCCATGGCCTGTTCGAAACAGGGGGCGAGCGGCGAGCCAAGTTGAACCGGTGGCGCGTCCATGCGACTCGCCCTGATTTAGAAATGAGTTGCCCCGAATCGAAACCAGACAGCGGCGCAGCGCACCGCCATCGTTTGAACCGATCTGTGAGCGCACTGTCACCACTAATCAGATAAATGAAACAGTGGTCAACAAATTGAATGAGAACCAGGCAACGGAGCGAGTCAGGCCGAAGCGAGGTGAATCCGATTCACCGTCGCGGGCGTTGCCGCGGCTTCTCACGAGCACCGCGAGTCGCGACGTAGCGGATTTCCAGCGAGCACCGGCGAGACCGAGGGACAGAGGTGGCGAAGCAAATTCCAGAAAACCCTAGGTTTTATGGAGAAGACGAGCGAGCAAGACAAAATTAAACAAGGGGTGCGGTTTTATCAAATAAAACCAGCCGCACCCAGTTTCAAAAATAAAAAAAAATTAATTTTTAATTTCAAAACCAATTTCGATGCAATTAAAACAAGAGCCTGAAGCTTTGATACCACTGTTGGAATTTAGAGGCACGTAAACACATAATACATGCTCAGCGGAATAAACAATTCACCAACAACGAACAGTTAATTGCATACAGATTACAATAATCATAACAAGAAATCTTACAGTGATTCTATTGCAGATTTCTCTACTGCGGTATCCATGTAATCCCCAATTACGGACTTGCACGGATTTGCCAGCGTTGAATCTGAGACGGAATTTGCTAGGAAAATTCCTATTCTAGATTTTATGGAGAGAATTTGAACAACCGTATTATGGATTCCCAAGAGCTCATATATATAGGAGAGGCTTAGCTTAAATCTTAATCTAACCTGATTGGGAAATAAAATCCCTAATCTTTATTTAAATAAATCTCTAAGATTTATTTCCCACATATAAAATTTCTACGGATTTAAATGCCTTATATGAAAATCTCTACGATTTATTTCCATATACATTAAATCCTACAATTATATTCCAAATATAATTATTGGGAATTCTTATTTAATTAAATCCAATTTAATTAAACATTAATAATAATTAATTCCAAATTAATCTATTATTAATTAATTCTCCATAAATTAAATATTAAATCTAATTTAACATTTAATCAACCAACTATAATCCGTAAAAGGGAACTAACTTTAAAGTGTTATTTTTGGTCTAACTTTAGGTGAAAATGGTTCTTGTTGTCGTAAGGTTTCCGGCGGTGGTTTCCGTTCGTCAATCGGAGTTGTAGAACTCCGGGAAGGATCTTTTTGTTATCTTCTTAAAAGTTTAGTGGGTGTTAGAGAGAATTAGATGAATAGTAAGGATTAAATCGAAGTTTTGAAAACTTCAATTAAGTCCTGGTCAATTAAAAATTTAGTCAGTCAACATTCTGAAATTACAGTTTAACCCCTACGTTTTCAAATGCTCGTAAAATCTTTATTTTACATCCGATTCAACCCAAACAAGCGGCAAATGATCCTAAATTTCAAACCCTACACGTTGATACTAAATACGAGCAGTGAACATTACTGTAAATTTACAGTTTTTCCCTTGGCTTTAATCTAGACCTAAAAACCTCATTTTATGTCCTTTTAAATCAAAATAACTTTCTATTAAATTAATATACAATTTTAGTAATCACTTACATAATTTAATTACCAACTTTGTAGGTTTGGAAAGTTCGGAGAACTCGTAATTAATAAACTGCATCACTTAAGGTGGGAATTTTACTTCAACTCTTTATTGAGTTTTAACAATACAATTGTTATAATTGCCTTATTAATATTTCATTATGTTTTTAATATAATTAAGTCTGGCCTCGCCAGCATCATTATAATTATTTCCGTCAGTTTGGCTATGCCAACACGGATTCATTACTCTAAGTCTGGCCCAGTCAGCACCATTATATTATGTTAAGTCTGGCACAGTCAGCACCATTATATTATGTCAAGTCTGGCCCAGCCAGCGCTATTATAATTATTTCAAAGTCTGGCCCAGCCAGCATCACTTCAGTTACATTTCCGACAGTCTGGCTATGCCGACAAAGATTCATTATACTAAGACTGGCCCAGCCAACACCATTTACATTTCCGATAGTTTGGCTCTGCCAATGCGGAATCATTATTCTCAGTCTGGTTCAACCAGCACCATTACTTAGGCCTCAGCCTACATTACTTATATTAATTACATTTTGTTATTTAATTTGTGCAATTATGAAGTTAGCTCACTGAGTGTTTTTCACACACTCACCCCAATTATTTTACCATTTTCAGATCAGGAGTTTGACAAGGAAGGATGATCCATGATGCTAAGGTCAAGAAATAAAAGAATAGAATTATTTAAGTTAATTTGCTTATTGTAATGCCAAAAAAAATCATACCATATTTTCATATGGATATTATGAAATATTTAAATAAATTTTGCTGCAAATTTACAATATTGTTGCTTAAATTTTTATTAAATATTAATTACGTGATAATTAATTTACTAAAATAAATAAATAAATGAATAAATAAATAAATAATAATAATAATAATAAAATATAATATAATAAGAAATAAGGGATTAACACTTCACTTTCTTATCGAATTTTTTCGTGGATGCATAATTTCAATTGAGTAGCATCTCGTGAATAAATAATATTAATAACTAACTTAATTAAAAATCGGGGTGTTACACTATTGGTTGTAGAGGAACGAATGAGAAGTTATTATATAAGGAATTTGACATTAAACAATTGGGTAGGAGTGAGAGGAGTGCACGGATCCCAAATCCGTGCACTAGGTGTATATGAGGCCTAGGCTTTTCAGCTTCATACTAAATTCATCCTTGACCTTTGTACATCACGTTTAAATATTTATTTCTTTTATTTTTATGCATATTTTAAGATTGTGAAATCTAATTTTAGAAAAGGAAAAAAGGAAAACTAACTTTAAATAATATTTTGGTATTTTTAGAATTCCCCATTACATATGAGCACGTGTAGAACACACAGGTATATGTTGTTTACTTGCCAATAAATTTTATGTTTTAAGAAAAAATTTAAAGGTCGGAAATTTCATTTTTGGAAGGAAATTTTAATTCTTTTCTTTTAAGAATAAGGAACAATTAAATATTAAAACATGTGGCGTGTCGACACTCATAACGGGTTCCGCTATATGTATTATAAGTTATAAAAAAATTGTAAAATATAGTATAACATCACCCTACCAAACACGCACTTTATGTGGATTGTTGAAAACTCACACCGGATTGCATTCAAACTACAGGGATGCATTTTTTTTTTTATCATTCTAGGCACATACATTCTTTTTCACCAAAGTACACAAAAATATTAGTTTTTCCTTATAGTAACTCATCGAAGTTGTTCATTAACGAGTGAGAGTATAAGATAAAGAAATTTGTGAATTGGAGCTGATGAGAATGACTGTGGTTTGGAAAGAGATGAATGAGATATTATTATATAAGGAATAAAAAATTAATCAATTTGGTAGGAACGAAGAGAGTGTACACATCCCAAATCCTCGCACCAAGTGTATATGAGGCCTAGCCTATCCAGTTTCATTCTAAATACGTCCTTGACCTATCTACATCACATTTCAATATTTATTTCTTTTATTTTTATGCATATTTTAAGATTGTGAAATTTAATTTTAGAAAAGGAAAAAGAATTAAAAAATAACTTAAAATAATATTTTGGCATTTTTAGAATTCCCCATTACATATGAGCACGTGCAGATCATGCAGGTGTATGTTGTTTACTTGCCAATAAATTTTATGTTTTAAGAAAAAAATTAAAAGTAAAATATTTCATTTTCGAAAGGAAATTTTCAATATTTTCTTTTAAGGATAAGCAACCAATAAATATTAAAATATGTGGCGTATCGACTGTCATAAAGGGTTCTGTTGGTCCCGGTGCTAACGAGTCTCACACGTGTATGGGGGGGGAATACACGTGTTCAGTGATTTTTAAAACTTTTCTTTCACTGAGGTCAGATGGGTCAGGTTATCCTGATAATTTTGCCCTGAGAAGCACGGATTGCCCTGAGTCAAAGTCTACTGAGACAATGATCCTGAGCTGCTTTCAGAAGCTTCAGATTAGCCCAACTGATCCTGATTTTATCAGAGATCCTGAGGAGCTTGGATCAGATAATTATCTTACTGAACACTCAGTAGAGTTAGTTCAGTTTGGTAACTATCTGTTCTAGCTACTCAAGTGTGCGGAATGGTTGGCCCTAAGTTTATACTCGTTTTAGCTTTGCTGAAAATCTTCCCTTCAATAAAACAGTGATTAAGGCTGTGATCCATTTGATGCAAGTTCAGTGGATTGATTCCAACTGAATTATCAGTAAAGTCAGCTTTCAGTAAAAAACATACAACAGGTAAAATGCAGTACAGAAAGCAAACAACACAACAATTATAGTGGTTCAGAGACTCAAACTCCTACATCCACTCTCTTTGATCTTCAGAGAAATTCCTTAACCACTTCCTAAAGCTTTCATGCTAACTCACTGTAGCTTACTCACTTTTCTACCTTGAGTTTTCTGGCTGACTCACTGCAGCTTACTAACTCAAACACACACAAGTGTTCAGACTACCACGAGTAGCTTACTAACTTCTTCTCTAGAGTTTTCTGACTAACTCACTGTAGCTTACTCACTCTTTACAACTCTAACTCACCAACAAATCACACACAAACTACCTTAACAAAGGGTTTGGGTTTTGGGTTGGTTTCCAACTAGGGTGAGATATCCTTTACAATAAGAACAAATGCAAAGGCTATGATATCTCTACTAAGCTTTGGATATTTCTTATCAATCTAGGCTTAGTGAATGAGCTCTCTCCAATGTGAAACACTTGGGAAATTCTAGGGTTTTCGAGTGCTTCAATTTGCAATAATACGAATGAGCTCTTGAATTGCTTGAAATTTCCCGTAACCTCTCAATGTAGAAGGTCACTGGTATTTATAGGCAACCTTCACCAAGGTTACTCTTGAAAAACTATCCGTTGGAGGAGATAGTATCAAGGGTTTCCTCTTCTGGTGTTTGATGAACGGTTATATTTAGGGTTTGAACACTCCCTTGCATGTTTTAGGAAATATGCAGCCATGTAGCCAATCACCAATTTTTGCAGTCTGGAACTTAGTACTCCGACATAATTCAGTGGTCCTGCCGCTTTTAGTGTCAAAAAAAGCATGTTGTCTTCTCTCGATTGGTTCTTTTCTCAAATGAATGTAGACAAATAAAACGGCTCTTTTAGGTCAATCTCAAGATATGGGACATCCTTAAACAACACCTAGACTTAGTTCCTTTTTATGCAGACTTGAATGTTTTGGGCAATATCTACTTTTTACGAACTTGTATCTTTTCCTCAGTTTTGTATGACTTCAGATAGATATTTCTCAAAGGCTTCGAACATTCGTGTCTTTTCGAATCTTGAACTTTCTGAGTCTTCAGTAACTTAGTATCTTCTGAACATTTATTCAGTTTCTTCGAATCATTACGGGTTTATCCGAGTCCTTCAATATCTTGAGGAACTTATGAGTCTTTCGGTTCTTCCATCTCTTCCGAGTCTTGATTCTCATCGATTCTTCAATTACTCAAGATCTCTCCGAGTCTTGATTCTTCAAGATCTTCAAAATCTAACATGATCTATATCTGCTGACTATACATGGTGCAAATAACTTCCTGAACAATCTATACTGAAACCTGACTCAGTCTATCAAGATTATCCTGAACATGTCATACTCAGGGGTTTTGGGATCTAATCAAAACTTCTTTATTAAATTCATCTCCCAACAATTTCCCCATTTTTGATGATGCCAAAACCATCTTGTTACATTTGAGAAAACTTATCCTATACTCAGGTTTCAGTTATCTCAAAAAAAACAAAAACTCCCTACAATTTAATATGACATATCAAAGTAAATAATAGACATGTAAGAAGATAATGAGATATTATCTTTTAGTGCAGAAGATAAACTTTTCATTGATCAGTCAGAAAGACATTACAGTTTACAATGAAAAACTAAATCAAAAAGACATAAGCATAAAGATTACAAATCTTCAGTCTTCTTCAATCTCATCTTCTGGAACATCTAATTTGAACATCCCAAAGTATCTCTTCTTCAGTTCATCTCTCTCTTTGATAATATCAGGGTTGTTTCATATCAGTCCAAGCTGAATGGCATACTGAGCAATTTCTTGAGAAATGGCAGATTCATTTACAAGGCCATTCTCAAACCTAGGAGCTGGATACATATATGGCCCTGGAGCTACAATTTGAATATTGCCTTCATCTGCCAGATTGATCCACTTCTGCAAATACTCAGGGTAGAAGGTCAGCAAATATTCAATGAAAGCTTCATTCCTGTCTGAGCTGCTCCCTCTCCATTCTCTCAGTATCTCATAATAGAACCAGAAGGTTCTCTTGATTTCCTCCCATGCATCATTGATCTACAATTGTATCCATTTATCAATGTGTGGCCATTTGTAGGTCTTCTCAGTGCCTCTTCTTTTGCTGATGAACTTCTTGAAACCACCCCTTCTCTTCTGTTCTTCTTCTTTCTTCTTTCTGATCAGAGGAGCACCAGATACTGAAGCAGCAGTTCTTTTCTCCTTTTCAACCTGCAGGGCCTTCAGAGTCTTCTTGGTATCAAAAGTCTCTGGTTGAGTTTTAGTTTCCTTTTCTGGTTCTTCATCTGATTATTCAAATTCCATAATCAGCTTCCTCTGAGTAGGTTTAGCTACCTTTGCTCTTTTCTTCTTTTAAGTTTCAACAAAGGCAACTGCTTTTCTCTTTTCTGGTCTGGCTTGTTCTTCTCCTGCCTTGCTTGTTTCATCCATCCTTCTATCACTCATTTTCTCAATAATTACTTCCTCAGTGATCTGATCATTTGTCTGAGTGAAGGTAGGTTTCTCAGCTTCTACAAACTTCAGTTTCTCAGTGGCTTCAATCTCACTCAAGGCATCCAAAATTTTCTTTCCTTCATCTTCTTTTTGAGCCTTTCTCTCCAAGGTTTGTGCCAAGAACTCACTTAATTTGCCACCAGGCCTTTCCCCCTTTTTGGCACCATACCTTGGGAGTAGTTGGGTCAGTGCAGTATCCAAATAGTATAGCTCCTTGCCCATACTGCGTACTGCCCCTGCCAACTGATCATGCTCATCTTCTAGCCTCACCATGTAGTTTTTGGCCATTGAGAACTCATGCGAAAGAGGAGCAAACTGCTTTGAGAAGACATCATGCATCATCTCTGTCATCTTGGTCATGAGCAGAGAGCCCATTTCTCAACAATTTGCTTTTGATCATCAGATCATTCTTCTCAATCAGCTTGGCTTCAAGATAGGCAGTTCTTTCTTGATGCATCTGCTTCATGTTGGCATTAAGCTCTGTATGTACTCCATCAATCTTTCCATCTAATGTAGCTAATTTACCTGATAGAGTTGTTTGAAGCGTATCAGATGATGAACTCAAGTTCTCCATTTTCTGATTTTGAGCAGCCAGGACTAACTCCATCTGAGTCATCTTGTCTGTGAGAGTTGTTTGCAGCACGCCTGATGAAGAACTTAAATTCTCAAGCTTTTGAGATTGACTTGCCAGCATCTCTTCCATCCTTGGCTCTATCTTCTTTAACTCATCCAGGATTGGTGTGAAATCAACCACTGGAGTTTGTACAACATTTTCCAACTGAACTGGGTGCTCCAACTGGGCCTCAGTCTATATATCATAAACATCAGATTTAAAGCTAGGTACTTCAGTAACTTCGGCATAATGTATAACAGTGCCAAAAGGTACCTGAAGAATGCTAACTTCGACCGAGGTTGTCCGATATCGATTGGTTCAAAGATCGATATCTGTCTCCATCCGACTCTCGTTTTTTCTTCTCTTTCACAAAGATGTCCCGAGGTTCCTTCTCCTTCTCATTTTTCTTTTTATGATCATCTCCCCGATCCTTATCTTTGTTTTGATCGTGAGAGTCGGAAGCATCTACTACTTCAATAGCTTTTCTTTTCGCCTAAGCTTTTTTTCACCGATTCATCGAAATCAGTGACTTTCATCCCGAAGCTTTGTCTTTTGAAGCCCGAAAACTCTGTCAACACAACAAGCCAGGTTCCACCGATCCTCTCCTCCGAATGAGGCAATATTCAAACATTTCAGAAGTGATTGATTCAGAATGTACACAGTGGTTCTGAGTCGGAAGAAAAGATCCTGAAGGTCAGGATATGCGCTCAGCTCAGGGTACCTATCAAGAATGAATCGTTCCCCCTTGCTGTGCCACTCAGTTTGTTTGGCCTCTCATTTACTCAATTTTGGGCTTTCAGGAGCAGTTGGCTCGGATTGTACAAGTTCTAGTGCTGATGGATCGAGAAATGGTTCATTTAGGAAACAAGATCCAAATTCAAAGAATTCCCGAGGTTCGGGATTGATTTGAAGCCTGAGTTGATCTTTCTTCAGTAGTGATCTGAGGTCCTTTGAAAATTTCCTGAGAAATTTTATCTGAGATCAGAGAGGTTTCGAGTACCTCAGAGAAGACATGCTCCTCAGTTTCTTGCTCCTGCACATTTGTCACTACCTGAGCAAGAACCTGAAGTGGAGATTTCAACCCTTGTTGGCCTTCAGGTTGAGTTTCTTCAGTTTCACTGGCCTCATTTTCCGTAATTGTTTGAAGCCTTTTGCGCTTCTGAGGAGCCAGTGTTTTCTTCTTCAGTTTATCACCTTTCTCCATTTTAATTTGCATCAGGGCTTTCCCCCTAGCTTGTTTGGCTTCTTCATCGGGTTTTTCGGTGGATTTTCGAGAAGTTCCATCTTATTTCCCCCGACTTGCTCCACCACTGTTATATCTTCCTCAGTTTCCTCTTCGACAGTCTCCTCCTGAGACTCAGTGTTTTTCTCTTTCTTTCCTCTCAAAGTCTTCTTTGTTGGTTTGAACATGATTTTTGATTTGGAAAGGAAGTGGAATCGGCAAAAATGTTCTCCTCTTCTCTGCACATTTCCAAGATAAATGCAATCTTGGTTGCATGTAGAATTTTTCCCTTGACAACTACAGAGCCATTCACCTTCTGAATGTGTTTGGCTTGATCACTCACCACCTTGATCAAATAGTGCAACCAATTGAATGTCGTAGTAGGTGAATCTTCAATCACCGCCATTAGCCTTAACTTAGGCGTGCTTATCTGTTCGAAACTACCAGATCTACTCATGATGCATTTGCTTACAATATCCAACAATACTCGATATTTAGGCTTCAAATGCTTCTTATTCAAAGTAGCTTCAAACTTTACTGGATGCTCAGTAATTTTATCCAAATACTCTTGTTCCCTACCCATCATGTATACCGTAGGGTCTTCACCTCTATCACTTAACTCATATATGGCATTCAGATTCTTAGGAATAATATACAATTCCCTAACAAAATCCACATATTTTGTACTATGTTCCAAATGCAACACCGTAATCTTATACTCTATACAATTTTCGTCATCCAATTGCATATTAGAAACAAACTCAATTACCTCCTTGACATATTCAACATCTGGTTGATTTGCGACCATACAAGTAAGCTTTGCCATACGAATCATATGCAACGCCTCCTCCTCGTGAGTTGCATTGGATGTGTTTTCCAGAGAAACAACATGTTCGTACCATGGTTTGTTGGAAATGGCGAGTTTGTCATATACAGAGAGTGTCATTTTTGGTGATTTTGAGTGAAGGGTTTTTGAGATAACAGATTTCTGGGTAATCGAAGGTTTTGAAGCAGAGGGTTTGTGAAGAAGAAGGCCTTTTTGAAATAGGGCTTGAATGGGTTCTTTGTAATGGATATAGGATTTTGATTTATGAAAATCGCGTAGATAAAAAAAATCGACGGTTGAGATTAAACACCGGCTAAAATGGGTATTTGAAAGGACGGTTTCGTAAATACTTAGCCGCCAATTTATTCTTTTTGGTGATTAATGAACAGTGCATTTAATTACTGTTCCTGCAGATCATTGACTTTCCTCGAGAATTTCAAAAGTTCCGCCCAATTAGTATTTTGTCATTTATTGCTAATGATTACTGAGATTCAGTTTTGGACAATAAATGAAGTGCATGAGTCAACAACTTCTTCAGACTAATTTTCTCCATCAGTCTTACTGAGTTTTGACCTTGATAAAATGTCAGTATAATACTGAGTACTGAACTTCAGGATTACTGAGTTTCTCAAGACTCAGTGTTCAGGACTCTCAATTTTATCCTGAGTTTTTCAGTAAAACCTGAAAAACTTCATGCATCTGAAAATCTTAAATTTTTCAGATTTGCTTTATTCACCTGTATCCAACATTCCTAATTCAACTGATAGTTCCTGAAATCTTGATTCTGCCAAAGGTTTAGTCAAGATATTAGCTCTCTGTTTATCAGTATGAATTTTCTCCATTCTGATGTCTTTCTTTTCAACATGATCTCTGATGAAGTGATGTCTGATATCAACATGCTTACATCTGGTGTGCAATACTGGATTTTGTGTAATAGCAATTGCACTATTATTATCACAAAACATAGGTACTTCATTGGCTATAATCTTATAATCCCTCAATTGTTGTCTGAGCCAAAGAATCTGTGCACAACAGCTTCCTGCAGCCATGTATTCAGCTTCAGTAGTACTGGTTGCTACTGAGGTCTGTTTCTTTGAAAACCATGATATCAGTTTACTTCTAAGAAATTGACAAGTTCCTGTGGTAGACTTCCTGTCAATTCCACATCCTCCATAGTCTGCATCTGAATAACCAGTTAATTCAAGGTTATCATCAGATGGATACCATAATCCTCTATTCACAGTGCCTTTAAGATATTTCAGAATCTTTTTGGCAGCCTCCATGTGACTAGCCTTAGGATTAGCTTGGTATCTTGCACATATCTCAACAGCAAATGTTATATCAGGTCTGCTTGCAGTGAGATATAGCAATGATCCAATGATCCCTCTATAATCGGTGTGATTTACTAATTTGCCTTCAGGATCAGGATCCATCTTGTAGTTAGTATTCATAGGAATTCTAACTGCATTGCAATTCTGTACTCCATACTTTGCAATCAGATCTCTGGTGTATTTTGCTTGATTGATGAATATTCCTTCCTTAGTTTGTTTCACCTGAAGTCCAAGAAAGAAATTTATCTCCCCCATCATTGACATCTCAAACTTTCCTTTCATCAGGGTAGAAAACTTTTCACACAACTGATGATTTGGAGAACCAAATATGATGTCATCCACATAAATCTGAGCAAGTAAGATGTCTTTCCCATCTTCTATCCTGAACAGAGTTCTATCAACAGTTCCTTTGATAAAACTATGGTCAGTAAGAAACTGAGAAAGAGTATCATACCATGCTCTGGGTGTTTGCTTAAGACCATACAAGGCTTTCCTGAGCCTGTAAACTTGGTCACTCTGACAAAATCCTGGAGGTTGTTCTACATATACTTCCTCCTTAAGCACACCATTCAGAACTGCACTTTTCACATCCATCTGATAGACTGTGAATTTCATGTAGGCAGCATATGCAAGAAATAATCTAATGGCTTCTAGTCTTGCAACAGGTGCAAAGGTTTCATCATAATCCAAGCCTTCTTCTTGGGAATAACCTTGTGCAACTAGTCTTGCCTTGTTTCTCACAATGTTGTTGTTTTCATCTCTCTTATTCTTGAACACCCATTTAGTTCCAATCACATTGTGCCTCTTAGGTCTGTCCACTAGCTCCCAAACTTCATTCCTTGTGAATTGTTTCAGTTCTTCTTGCATAGCAGTAATGCAGAATGATTCTTGTAGAGCTTCTTCAATCTCAGTAGGTTCTTTTTTAGATAGGAAGCAGCAGAACAAAGCACTTTCTCCATGGAACCTTCTTGTTTTGACATTTTCTGATAGATCACCCACAATCTGACTTGTAGGATGACTATCCAACCATTTTCTCTTGGATGTTCCCCCCTTCAGTAGTATCCTCAACATCAGAAATGTTAGGTTCAGGCAGTTCATCAAATTCAGGGAACAACAGAAAAGGAGAAAGGGAATCATCTTCCTTAGGGGATATTCTATTTAGAACATTGTCAGAGACATTTGTTCCCCCTTGGTTGATAGATTCAGAGTTTGCCTCAGCTGTGACCTCATCTTCATTGCCATTACATACCTGAGTCTGAACTGGTGTATGTTCAGATTGATTAGCTTCAGTGTGTTGGCTTTCCTTCAGTGGAGAATTTCCATCCCGAGTCTCACCATCCTGAGTTTTTCCATCCTGAACTTCTTTGTCTGAGTCTGATTCACTCCATTCATAGAAAGTGACTGATTTCTTCTTCTCAGGTTCAGAGGACTTCTTTTTCAGGCTAAGTCTGGTGATTCTCTTGGTCAGTTCTCCTGAGTCATGTTCCTGTTTCTTCTAAAGACAAGTAGATTCATCAAAAACAACATGAGGTGTTTCTTCCACAATAAGAGTCCTACAGTTGTAAACTCTGAAGGCTTTACTGACTTCAGAATATCCTAAGAATATCCCTTCATCAGCTTGTCTATCAAAAGTTTTCAACTTATCTTTACCATTATTGTGTATGAAACACTTGCAACCAAACACACGAAAGAAAGAAACAAGAGGCTTCCTTTCATTCCACAGCTCATAAGGAGTTTTTCCTTGATTCTTGGTCAGCATGGATCTGTTCAGAGAGTAGCATGCAGTGTTGATAGCTTCAGCCCAAAATCTCTTAGGAATATCAGCTTCAGCAATCATTGTTCTTGCAGCTTCTTTCAGAGTCCTATTTCTTCTTTCAGCAACACCATTTTGTTGTGGGGTCCTTGCAGCTGATGTTTCATGAGCTATTCCATTTGCTACACAATAATCAGATATAATATGGTTGATAAACTCAGTTCCTTTATCTGATCTGATCTTGACCACACTCAGATTCTTTTCAGTACTGAGCCTTTTCAGTAGCTCAGGCAGTTTTGTCTAAGTCTCTTTTTTACTGAGTAAGAATATGACCCATGTGTATCTAGAGTAGTCATCAACTACCACAAGTGTGTATTTCCTGCCATTAGTGCTCACAGGTGTTACTGGACCAAAGAGATCCATATGTAACAGTTGTAGTATTCTATCAGTAGAAATATCTACTTTGCTTTTGAAAGATGCTCTGATTTGTTTTCCTTTCTGACAAGCGTCACATACATGATCTTTACTGAACACTTCATTGGGTAACCCCCTCACAAGTTCTAATCTTGCAAGTTTGTTCAGGGTTTTGAAGTTTAAGTGATTCAGCCTTTTGTGCCACAGCTAACTGGTATCAGTGGAACTTTTTGCAACAAAACATGTATCTTTAGGAGTTGAACTCCAATCAGCAAGATACACATTTTCTTTTCTAGTACCAGTCAGTAAAATTTTCTGTGAAGCATTGTCTTTTACATAACATAAGTTTTTTGAGAACTCAACACTGAATCATTTGTCACAGAATTGGCTGATAGAAAGCAAATTATGCTTTAGACCAGACACATATGAAACACCATGGATATGAACAGAGTTAACTTCAAGAGTTCCATGTCCTTCAGTTTGTCCTTTGGAGTTGTCTCCAAATGTGATCTGAGGGCCTTTTTGCTCAACATAGTCAGTGAGTAATTGCTTATATCCTGTCATATGTCTTGAACATCCACTGTCCAGATACCATACAATAGGAGCCAATTCATTTTCACTCATCAGGGCTATGTTGTCTTCATTCAGCTTAGTGCCCCTTTCCTTCACCTGAAAAACAGATCAGTTCTTAGGTACCCATTTGGTGTAGGGTCCTACCAGGTTAGTTGTACCTTTTGGAACCTAAATCTGCCTAACAACTCTAATTACTTTAGATTGGCTGATTTGTCTCCCATAAACATCTACATACACATTCACCACCCTAGGTGCCTTGGCAGTACCCTGTGTATGAGTGCCAGTCTTAGCATGAACATGAGCCTTAGAGTTCTTCTTGGGTTCAGGCCTTTTGTTCAAGTGCTTTGGCTTTGGTGCAGCTGGTCTCTGTCTCTGCTGACTTGGGTTCAGGAAATCTTTACCCTTAGGCAAGTGGGGTTTAGGTTGCATGTACTGAAATTGAGGTCTTTCAGTAATCTGAGGACTTGGTCTTTTCAGTTGAGAATATCTCTGCTGAGTGTTTCTCTTCTGAAAATTCCTCTGATGATTCAGTGCAGATCTTTTCAGGTTGGTATTCTTAGCCTGAGGCTTTAAAATACTGGCCTGAAAATTTCCTACTGAGTGTTCAGGTTTTCTAGCCTTTTCCTGAGGTTTGGGCTTTCTTCCCTGAACCTTCAGTTTTTCTGAAACCATAGGTCCTTTACCCTTGTCTAAAACTCTGGGCTGTTCTTCAGTAAGAAGATTAGATGCCACTGGTTTAACAAAGACAGTCTTGGTGCTACTAGAAGCAGCATTCAGAAGACCTTGTGAGGTTCCCCCTGGATTATATCCCAATCCAACCTTCTTAGTTGCAGGTCTTTGATAACTCTGAATTTCATCTATCACTTTAGATGCAGAATTCAATAGAGCTAACTTTCTCTGCGCACTATCCTCACATTTCTTTAGAGTCTCATGCTTCTCAAAGAGGTCATTGAACTTAGTTCTGATAAGTTAAATCTCTTCAGTGGATTTCTCTAATTTTCCTTTCAGGATTTCTATCACCTTCTCCTTTTCTGAGAGTTGTACTTTCAGAACATCCAGTTCATCAGTAGTTCCCATCAGTTGAGAAGTGATCTCTGCATTTTTAGAGTCTTTCCACTTCAGATTCTCAGCAGTCAGTTCCTTATTCTGCTCTTGAGTTTCAGTGAGCAGTTCTTGTAACACAGAATAGTCCTTCATAAGATTCTCAAAAGAATCCATCAGGTCAAAATTACTGTTTACAGTTGAACTTGAGAACTCATGTGCTTGTGTAGGAGCAACAACAGAGATAGAAGAATTTACCTCCTCCATAGCAACAAGGCTGACATCATCACTGTCACTATCTGAGAATATCTCATCTGAGGAACTGGATCCTTCTTCAGATTGTTCTCCTTCCTCAGCAATCATAGCCTTTTTGCTAGAGATCTTCTTATCTCTCTTGGCTTGTCTTTCCTTTCTTTCTTTAGCACTCAACTCAGGACATCATATTGGAAGTGACCTTTCTTTTGACAGTTATAGCATCTGTTGGCATCATCATCCTGACCACTTTCCTCCTTGATCTTGGAGTCTTTCTTTTTGGATGAGGATCTTTCAGCTTTGTGGTCCTTCCTTTTCTCAGTGTATCTGTCCTCAGCTTTTGAATTTCTCTTGTACATGTGATTCCTGTAATATTTCTTATATTTCCCATATCTGCTATTGAGTCTATCAAACCCCCAGGACATCAGTACTAGCTTATCCTCCTGCTCATCCTGATTTTTGGCAAGTGAGTTCTAAGACTCTCTAGACTTACAGGATTTCTCTTTGGCTTTGAAATCCACATTCTTGCTAGATGAAGAATCATCTTTGCTGTCAGATTTCTTAGTTTTCTTGTCAATCACAAACTCATAAGCTTTCAGTTTAGAGAAAACTTGTTGGTATGGCATGGAATCAATATTTTTGGTGTTTTCAATCACCACATCATGTATATCCCATTTCTTAGATAATCCTCTAAGAATTTTCAGTGCCACTTCTCTCTGTGGGTATCTTTTCCCAAGAGCATTCAGATCATTCATAATGCTAGTGAATCTGACTTCAAGTTTGTCAATGGATTCACCATCTTCCATTTCAAAGCTATCAAACTTTCCAATAGCAACAGAAAGTTTGTTTTCCTTAATATGATATGTGCCTTGACACATAACAACAAGTGTGTCCCATATTTCCTTTGCAGTTTCACAATGAGAGATCATCCCCATAACACCATCATCAATGGTGCTATACAAAGTATCTTTAGCAATGTAGTCCAGATTGACTAACTTTCTCTCATCAGGAGTAAGTTGATCATCAGGCTTTGGAAATTCATCTCTGGGATCATTCCTCTCAGTATCAGTTATTCTGGGATTCACAACAGTAAATTTGAATGGTCCTTCGTAAAACCACTCTCCACATTCTTTCATGTTTTGAATCTGAGATGAGCTGCATTCTCAATCTCCATAGATCGTAGCTCTCAGCAGAGAACATAGGAAGTTTCTTAGAAGGCTTGATGACTGAGCCTTGTAAGATATCAGCAAATAGATCTATTCAGTAGACCACCAAAGTCTTTAAGCAATTAAGACTATGGCTACCAAAGCAAGTGGTCAAAATGAACCACTGCTCTGATACCACTTGTTGGTCCCGGTGCTAACGAGTCTCACACGTGTATGGGGGAATACACGTGTTGATTGATTTTTAAAACTTTTCTTTCTTTCGAGGTTAGATGGGTAGGAGTTATCCCGATAATTTTGCCCGAGAAGCCACGGATTGCCCCGAGTCAAAGTCTCATCGAGACAATGATCTGAGCTACTTTCAGAAGCTTCAGATTAGCCCAACCCGATCTGAATTTATCAGAGATCCCGAGGAGCTTGGATCGATAATTATCTTTCTTGAACACTCGGTGAGAGTTAGTTCGATTTGGTAACTATCTGTTCTAGCTACTCAAGTGTCTTGAATGGTTGGCCCTAAGTTTATACTGCGTTTTAGTTTTCTTTGAAAATCTTCCTTTAATAAAAGCAATTGATTAAGGTTGTGATCAATTTGATGCAAGTTCAGTGTATTGATTCCAACTGAATTATCAGTAAATTCAACTTTCAGTAAAAAACAACATGCAAAGATAAAATCAAGATGTCTGAAGCAAACAAGACAGCAATTATAGTGGTTCGAGACTCAAGCTCCTACATCCACTCTCTTTGATCTTCAGAGAAATTCCTTAACCACTTCCTAAAGCTTTCCGGCTAACTCAACTGTAGGTTACTCACTTTTCTACCTTGAGTTTTTCAGGTCGACTCACTGCAAACTTACTAACTCAAACACACACAAGTGTTCAGACGACCACGAGTAGCTTACTAACTTCTTCTCTAGAGTTTTCTGACTAACTCACTGTAGATTACTCACTCTTTACAACTCTAACTCACCAACAAATCAAACACAAACTACCTTAACAAAGGGTTTGGGTTTTGGGTTGGTTTCTAACTAGGGTGAGATATCCTTTACAATAAGAACAAATGCAAAGGCTAGGATATCTCTACTAAGCTTTGGATATTTCTTATCAATCTAGGCTTAGTGAATGAGCTCTCTCCAATGTGAAACACTTGGGAAATTCTAGGGTTTTTGAGTGCTTCAATTTGCAATAATACGAATGAGCTCTTGAGTTGCTTGAAATTTCCCGTAACCTCTCAATGTAGAAGGTCACTGGTATTTATAAGCAACCTTCACCAAGGTTACTCTTGAAAAACTATCCGTTGGAGGAGATAGTATCAAGGGTTTCCTCTTCTGGTGTTTGATGAACGACTATATTTAGGGTTTGAACACTCCCTTGCATGTTTTAGGAAATATGCAGTCATGTAGCCAATCACCAATTTTTGCAGTCTGGAACTTAGTACTACTGACATAATTCAGGGTCCTGTCGCTTTTAGTGTCAGTAAAGTACAGTATTGTCTTCCTCTGATTGGTTCTTTTCTTCTGTGAATGTAGATAAATAAAACGGCTCTTTTAGGTCAATCTCTCAGTATGAGACATCCTTAAACAACACCTAGACTTAGTTCCTTTTTGTCTGCACGTGAATGCTCTGGGCAATATCTACTTTTCTGAACTTGTATCTTTTCCTCAGTTTTGTATGACTTCAGATAGATATTTCTTCAGTGCCTCTGAACATTCAGGTCTTTCTGAATCTTCAGTAACTTACTGAGTCTTCAGTAACTTAGTATCTTTTGAACATTCATTCAGTTTCTTCTGAATCATTCTGGTTTATCTGAGTCCTTCAATATCTTCAGGAACTTACTGAGTCTTTCAGTTCTTCTGTCTCTTCTGAGTCTTCAATTCTACTGATTCTTCAATTACTCAGTATCTCCTGAGTCTTCAGTTCTTCCGTATCTTCAAAATCTAACATGATCTATATCTGCTAACTATACATGGTGCAGATAACTTCCTGAATAATCTATACTGAAACCTGACTCAGTCTATCAAGATTATCCTGAACATGTCATACTCAGGAGTTTTGGGATCTAATCAAAACTTCTTTATTAAATTCATCTCCCAACAGGTTCCGCTATATGTATTATGATCTATCAAACAATTGTAAAATGTTGTATAACATCACCCTACCAAACACACACTTTGTGTGGATTGATGAAAATTAAAACCAGACCACTCTATGAATTGTGCATTGCATTCAGACAATAGAGATGCATTATTTTTTATCATTCTAGGCGCACATATTCTCTTTCACCAAAGTACACATATAATATTAATTGTTCCTTATAGTAACTCATGTAAGTTGTTTCATTATTTTTTCTAACCTGCCAATGTACACATCTTTTATTTCCAGATGCATTAATCACATAATTATTCTTGTTCATTCACGAGAGAGAGTATAAGACTAAGAAATTTGTAAATTGGAGCAGATGAAAATTATTGTGATTTAGAAAGGGGTGAATAAGATATTATTATATAAGGAATCTAAAATTAATCAAATGGGTAGGAATGAAGGGAGTGCATGAATCCCAAATTCTCGCACAAGGTTTATATGTGGCCTAGCCTTTTCAGTATCATACTAAATTAGTCTTTAACCTTTGTACATCACATTATAATTTTTTTTTATGCATATTTTAAGATTGTGAAATGTAATTTTTGAAAAGCAAAAGGAAAAAATAACTTAAAATAATATTTTGGCATTTTTAGAATTTCCCATAACATATGAGCACGTGCAGAGCACACGGGTGTATGTTGTTTACTTACCAATAAAGTTTATGTTTTAAGAAAAAAATTAAAATTAAAAAATTTCATTTTCGGAAGAAAATTTTAATACTTTTCTTTTAAGGATATGTGTAGGTACCGAACGGGTTTCAGTGAGGCAGAAGTCTAGAGTGGAGGGGTGAATAGAATTCTAAAATCTTTTGCGTGATCAGCGTGATTTGCAATTTAGCTAATACAAAGTGCCGATGATCAGTATAGACTGATATCCAACCTACTGACCGCTGGTGAGCAAATCAATTTGGTGTCTATCAGTTTAACTGATTGTGCGGAAGCTTTAAATCAACCCGTGTGAAAAATCAGTTTAACAAAAAATAGTCTTAAGGTTTTCTGATTAGATCAGTTGACAAAGTGTTCAACTGATCAGATCAGCAGCTTGATGCTAGACTGATCTCTATTTAGGATATGCATGACATTTTATTAAATCAGTTGTGTGCAAATAGTGTAAAGCAGGTAAACACACAAGATTTATAGTGGTTCGGACTAACTTGTTCTACCGTCCACTCTTCCCTATCAGCAGGGGCACCAACTACCAACTGACTTAGTTTAATGTGTTAATGAGACACAATACATACAGATATTTATAGAGCTCTCATTCAACTATCCCAGAAATCAAGACTAGAAACCCTAGCTTGAGATCTTGCTTACAAACTTAACTAACACTCGGTTTGGGGTAAGATTTATTTTGTTTCCAACTGAAATTCTATCTTAGCATCTGATTAGCCAAAAGCTAAAGGATAAGAATTCTTTGCTAAGAAACTATGAGATGAACACTTTGAGTATTTGTTTGTTCTTCGGTGTTCTTCGTGCGGAAATGGCTTGATGTGTTTAAGCTTGTAGAATTTCCGTAACCTTACTCTGAAGGTTGATCCCATATTTATAGGCACAAAATTGAACTAGCCGTTGGAGAGCAATTCAAATTTTGGTCTATTTAAGGTAGGTTTGCAGGTCTGGTTTTGATGTGCTCAGAGATGGCATGGCCAAATGCGTGCTTCGTCGTCCTTTATAGCCGTTTGATTGTGATACAACTTGTCATGCACTGTCAGCTCTATACATACGTGTCTCGTTCTCATTGGTCATCAAGTACACTTATTCTGCACCTTGAACAATGAACTTAGGTTGACATTCTGCTTGTCTGATCGACTTGTATGTTTAAGAGTATATTCTCCTTGTTCTTCTGACAGACACTATTCTGATCTACCTGATCAGTCTACCTTGAGTCTTCTGATATAAGTTGTCTTAGCATAACTTATTGACTCTTTTGATGTCATCTGATGTAGGTCTTCCTTAGGTCTTCTGGTCTTGATATCTTCTAGTCTTCTGATCTTCGAGTCTTCTAATATTTTGATCTTCTGATCTTCAAGACTTAACCTATACTTATTAAGTTCCCCCTCAATATGTGACCTATCTATTACATCAGCTGTCTATACAATTCAGCTGATCATCCTATTCTGATTTCTAGTTCAACAATCAGCTAACAGTTATGACTGGTCCTATTACAACTATTTTGGAACTTCCATCAAAACTACAAATTTCCCAACTATATGCAACCAATAAATATTAATATATGTGGTGTGTCGACTATCATAAAGAGTTCTGTTATATGTTTATGAGCTATCAAACAATGGTAAAATGTGGTATAACTGTTGGGAAAACTCAGCCCCTCATTCATATCAAGGGAAAAACGAAACAAACGAGAAATAAATGAAGAAACAAAATCATAATCAACAACACAAGAATTTTACGTGGAAAACTCCAAAACCGGAGAAAAATCACAGACCATGAAAGAAACATCACTATATGATAAATTTCTACAATCATACAGAATTTTCCCTCTCTCGTTTGACACCCCTACACTATTACAAGTCTATATGACTCTCACCTTCTCACAAATATGAGAAAGGAATTTAATTATAATCAAACACTGGACTAAAGTGTATTAATCGGTGCACTTGTAACAAAGACACAAAGAGACTCCTTATATAGGATTTGGAAGTCCCCCCCCCCCTTCTTTGTGGGACAAAACCCTCTTTTATTTTAACATCAAGCCCGACAATAACATCACCCTACCAAACACACTTTTTGTGTGGATTGATGAAAACTCACACGAGACCACTCAATGAATCGTGCATTCCATTCAAACTGTAGAGATGCTTTTTTTAATCATTCTAGGCACACACACTCTCTTTTTCCAAAGTACACAAATGATATTAGTGGTTTCTTATAGTAACTCATCAAAGTTGTTCCATCTTTTTTCCTGACCTCCCTTATGTTGTTATCTGTATTTGACCCCAAATTATCTTTTACAGGCCAGATGGACACGCGTACCAATAAACTATTAATATCCTTGTCCGCCAAATAGGTGTACGCCAGGTGTGGTTGGTCGCTATAAATATTCTAATATGCTCGCCTACCTAGCGAGCACTATAGGTAATTTTACGTGCTCGTCAGGAGTTATATCCCACGGCGAACTCAGAATAGATAGGGAGGCGAACACACATGGAGATCGGGCAGAAATCAAATGAAGGAAAACCTGCTCGCCCCTCAAAGGCGAGTAGGTAGCGGAGATTAAAAATGCTTAACCTAGAGCCATTTTTCTTAAGGTGAACAAAACGACCGATCAGAAGCAGGTACATGCCAGCGAGCACCGAGACAACTACCTGTTAAAGCCATACTAGCAAGATGACAAGTAGGATGCTTCATAGGCTCAAAAAGACAGATGTCAACCAGAGAAGCCTGGTAGAATACGTGGCAACACCACATTAATTCTTGCATGATACGAAATCGCCAGCTCGTGCTGACCAGGGCAGCACATGCTTGTCAAAACATTATAAATAGACCCTAAAAAGTCATAAAGAGGGTTGAGAAAATGTCCAAGTAATAGCATATATACCAACTCATTATCCCACATGTAAATTGTGCTTGTCACAAAGTACGTTGTGTTCTACATATCCCCAACTCACAATATAACATCCCTGGCTTGGTACGCCCCCAGAGGTAGTCAATTTTGACGAACTGGGTCAACAAATTCTTGTCATTTACTATAATATTATACACATCATTGCTTTGTTTGTAAGTTGTCACGTACAACGCCACATCATATTTTCACATAACACGACTTACAACACCTTAAATCGATGACATTGGCAAGGTGTACACATTTTTTATTTTCAGATGCATCAGTCACATCTATATCATTATTCATTCACGAGGGAGAGTATAAGACTAAGAAATTTGTGAGTTGGAGCAGATGAGAATGACTGTGGTTTAGAAAGGGACGAATCCCAAATCCAATCGGCCTAGCCTTTTCAGTTTCATACTAAATTCATCCTTGACCAATGTACGTTACATTTCAAATTATTTTTTTCATGCATATTTTAAGATTGTGAAATTTAATTTTAGAAAAGGAAAAAGGAAAAATTACTTAAAATAACATTTTGGCATTTTTAAAAATTTCCATTACATAGGAGCACTTGCAGAGCACACAGATGTATGTTTTTACTTGCCAACAAATTTTATGTTTTAAGAAAAAAATTATTGGTCGAAAATTTCATTTTAGAAAATAAATTTTAAGTATTTTCTTTTAAGGATAAACAACCAATAAATATTAAAATATATGGCGTATCGACTGTCACAAAGGGTTCGGCTATATGTATAATGAGCTATCAAACAATCATAAAATGTAGTATAACATCATTCCACCAAACACACACTTTGTGTGGATTGATGAAAACTTACACTAGACCACTCAATGAATCGTGCATTGCATTCAAACTACAGAGATGCAGTTTTTTAATCATTCTAGGCGCACACACTCTCTTTCTCAAGTACACAAATGATATTAGTTGTTTCTTATAGTAACTCATTGAAATTTTCCATCATATTTCTTGCCTTCCCTGAAACAGATGACATTGGCAGGGGGTACACACCTTTTATTTCAAGATGCATCAGTCAAATAAATATCCTTGTTCATACACGAGGGAGAGTAGAAGGCTAAGAAATTTGTGAATTGAAGCATAGAGAATGACTGTGGTTTGTCGAGGGACGAATGAGATGTTATTATATAAAGAATCTGAAATTAATCAATTGGGTAGGAGTGAGAGGAGTGCACGGATCCCAAATCCGTGCATTAGGTATTTATAAGGCCTAGGCTTTTCAGTTTCATACTAAATTCGTCCTTGACCTTTGTACATCACATTAAAATTTATTATTTTTTGCATAGGTTAAGATTATGAAATTTAAATTTAGAAACGGAAAAAGGAAAAATAACTTAAAACAACATTTTGGCATTTTTAGAATTCCCCATTACATATGAGCACGTGCAGAGCACACAGGTGTATGTTGTTTACTTGCACATAAATTTTATGTTTTAAGAAAATTTTTAAAGGTCCAAAATTTTATTTTCAGTTCGAAATTTTAATTCTTTTCTTTTAATTAAAAGCAACCAATAAATATTAAAATATTTGGCGTGTCGACTCTCATAACAGATTACGCTATATGTATTATAAGCTATAAAAAAAATCATAAAATGTGGTATAACATCACCCTACCAAACACGTACTTTGTGTGAATTGATGAAACATCACACCAGGCCACTCTATGAATCGTGAATTGCATTCAAACAATAGAGATGCATTATTTTTATCATTCTGGGCGCACACATTCTCTTTGACCAAAGTACACATATAATATTGTTCCTTATAGTAACTCATGTAAGTTATTCCATTATTTTTTCTGACTTCCATGAAACCAATGACATTGGCAAGGGGTACACATCTTTTATTTTTAGATACATCATTTACATAAATATCCTTGTTCATTCACGAGGGAGAGTATAAGACAAAGAAATTTATAAATTGGAGCAGATGAACATTATTGTGGTTTAGAAAGGGATGAATAAGATATTATTATATATGGAATCTGAAATTAATCAAATGGTTAGGAATGAAGGGAGTGCACAGATCCCAAATTCTCGCACAAGGTTTATATATGGCCTGGCCTTTTCAGTATCATACTAAATTCGTCCTTGACCTTTATACATCATATTATAATATTTATTTCTTTTATTTTTATTGATATTTTAAGATTGCGAAATGTAATTTTTGAAAAGGATAAAGGAAAATTAATTTAAAATAACATTTTGGCATTTTTAGAATTCCCCACAACATATGAGCACGTGCAGAGCACACAGGTGTATATTTTTTACTTTCCAATAAATTTTATGTTTTAAGTAAAAATTTAAAGGTCGAAGATTTCATTTCGGAAGAAATTTAAATTCATTTCTTTTAAGGATAAGCAACCAATAAATATTAAAACATGTAGCGTGTCGACTGTCATAAAGAGTTTCGCTATATGTATTATGAGCTATCAGACAATCGTAAAATGTGGTATAAAATCACCCTACCAAACACACATTTTGTGTGGATTGATGAAAACTCACACGAGACCACTCAATGAATAGTGCATTCCATTCAAACTACAGAGATGCTTTTTTTATCATTCTAGGCGCACACACTCGTAAACAAATGATATTAGTGGTGTCTTATAGTAACTCATCGAAGTTGTTCCATCATTTTTCCTGACTTTCCTGAAATCGATGACATTGGCAAGGGGTACACATTTTTTATTTTCAGATGCATCAGTCACATTTATATCATTATTCATTCACGAGGGAGAGTATAAGAATAAGAAATTTGTGAGTTGGAGCAGATGAAAATGACTGTGGTTTGGAAAGGGAAGAATCTCAAATCCATTAGCCTTTTCAGTTTCATACTAAATTCATCCTTGACCTATGTACATTACATTTCAATATACATATTTTTTTCATGCATATTTTAAGATTGTGAAATTTCATTTTAGAAAAGAAAAAAGGAAAAATAACTTAAAATAACATTTTGGCATTTTTAAATTTTTTTCATTACACATGAGCACGTGCAAAGCACACAGGTGTAAGTTTTTTTACTTGTCAACGAATTTTATGTTTTAAGAAAGAAATAAAAGGTCGAAAATTTCATTTTCGAAAAGAAATTTTAATTATTTTCTTTTAAGGATAAGCAACTAATAAATATTAAAATATATGGCGTATCGACTATCAGAAAAGGTTCGGCTATATGTATTATGCACTATCAAACAATCGTAAAGTGTGGTATAACGTCACTCCACCAAACACACACTTTGTGTGGATTGATGAAAACTCACACCAGACCATTCAATGAATCGTGCATTGCATTTAAACTACAGAGATGCATTTTTTTAATCATTCTAGGCGCACACTCTCTCTCTCTCTCCAAAGTACACAAATGATATTAGTTGTTTCTTATAATAACTCATCAAAGTTGTTCCATCAGTTTTCTGCCTTCCCTGAAACAAATGACAATGGCAGGGGGTACACACCTTTTATTTCCAGATGCTTCAGTCAAATAAGTATCCTTGTTCATTCACGAGGGAAAGTATAAGGCTAAGAAATTTGTGAATTGGAGAAGATGAGAAAGACTGTGGTTTGTAGAGGGACGAATTAGATGTTATTATATAAGGAATCTGAAATTAATCAAATGGATAAGAGTGAGAGGAGTGCACGGATCTCAAATTCGTGCATTAGGTGTATATGAGGCCTAGATTTTTCAGTTTCGAATTAAATTCGTCCTTAACATTTGTACACCACATTTAAATATTTATTTCTTTTATTTTTATGAATATTTTAAGGTTATGAAATTTTATTTTAAAAAAGGAAAAAGAAAAATTACTTAAAATAACACTTTGGTATTTTTAGAATTTCCATTACACATGAGCACGTGCGAAGCACACAGGTGTATATTTTTTACTTGCCAATAAATTTTATGTTTTAAGAAAAAAATTAAAGGTCGAAAGTTTCATTTTCGAAATGAATTTTTTTTTTATTATTTTGAGGATATGCAACCAAAGTACACAAATGATATTAGTTATTTCTTATAGTAATTGTTGGGAAATTTATAGTTTTGATAAAAGTTCCAAAAACACATGTAATAGGACCAGTCAGACCTGTTAGCTGACTGATGTTTATATTACCGTTTATAGAATACCAGTTGATAATCACTGTATAGAACAACTGATGTAATAGATAGGTCACATATAGAGGGGGGACCTCAATATGTATAGGTCAGATCTGAAGATCCAAAGAACAGCTGATATCCGACAGGACAGAATGCTAGAGAAGAACAGAAGATCAGATCGATCTAATCTAGTCAGATATCTCAGCTGAAGTCATAAAGCTCAAACTCAGAATACTTGAAGATCAGATGACTTCCAGAAGATCAGACCAGAAGACCTACATCAGTCGAGTCTGCTAGTTGAAGTTAAGTCAACCGGCACCAGAAGACTCCATCAGGTAGACTGATCAGTTCAGACTAATCAGGTCAACTCACCAGGTGAAAACTGATGTTTCACCTAATCATAAGTCGATGATCTGAACAAGAAGAATGTCAACCTTAGTTGGAAGAACAACACTGAAAAGTGCGTCTGTTAACCAATAAGAACAAGACACATATGATCGGAGCCGACACTTACGGGATTTGATGCTGCTCTCTCTAACGGCTATAAAATACAAGTTCAAGCTTTCGGCCATGCTGTTCCTGAAGCACGTCACATCAATCCTGCAAACCTACCAAAAATAGCCTGAAATTCAAATTGCTCTCCAACGGCTCTTTGATTTCAAGGTCTATAAATATGGGATCACACTTCAGAGTGAAAACACGGAAACACTGAACAATCAAGAAGCTCAAGCAATTATCAGATTTCCGCACGAAGAACACGATCAAGAAGATTATTTTATTAAGTGTTCATCCCATAAGTTCTTAGCATAGAAATCTTTTCATCTAGCTGATAGGCTACCTTAAACACTAGAAAAGATTTCATAGTTGGAACCAAAACAATCTTATCCAAAACCCAAAGTTAGGTTAAGTTGTTTAGCAAGATTTCAGACTAGGGTTTCTAGTTCTGATTTCTGGGATCGGTTGAGTGAGAACTCCTTAAATATCTGTCGGTGTACTGTGTTGGACTAACACATAAAACTAAGTCCAGTTCGTTAAGTTGGTGCCCCTTGTGATAGGGAAGAGTGGACGTAGGACTGGTTTGTCCGAACCACTATAAATCTTGTGTGCCTTTACCTGCTTTGATTAACTGTCTACACAATTGCACACAACCTTTAAAGCGGTTGGTTCTACAGACCACGGACTTTGTGTATCATCGATTCTTGAGGAAGAATCTTTGTGGTCGACTGAACTGATCTTGAAAAACCTTCTTAAAACTCATTCATTTTCCAAAAACACTCAGCATGGATAACACCTCAGGTATATATCATGATCTGCCGAAGATCTCAATCGATGAGTATGCAAATTGGGCCATATATATGTCCAACCATCTAGGTTCGATTAGTGGCAGAATGATGGAAGTCATCGAAAGAGGACCCATCATCATATATTACGACAACCCTGCAGTTGGAGGAGATCCGATTTTTACCGGGAAGTCTTGTACGAAAAAAGCCCAGCCTTGATGGATGCAGAGGAAAGGAAACTGCATACTCTAGTTACTATCGCAAGGCATATTATCATGAAAACAATGGATAAGGTCACCAAGGAAAAGGTTAAGTATCTCAAAACTGCGAAAGCAATGTGGGTTACTCTAGCTGAAATTTGCGAGGGAAATGACCAGATAAAAGACAGTCGTCTGCAAGCCGAACTGGTGAAGTTCGAAAAACTGAAGATCTTTCAACTAAAACCATCAACGAACTCGATGGAAGGATTACAATGTCAATAAACAAGCTTCGAGAACTTGGTAGAGATGTATGATAAAGATATCAACTACAAAATTTTAAGGTCTCTCACCAAGAAATGGGACATGAAGGTCACGGTAATCAAGGATTGCCAAGACATTTCAAAAATGAAGCCAAGTAGCTTGTTCTTGAGCCTTAAAGCTCACGAGTTCGATTTAATTGAGAGAGGACAAGCGAGATGAAGATGAGGTGCCCATTTGAAGCCTCAACTTCCAAATCGATTGCTTTTTAAGGCAACCAAAGTTAGATTGAAGGCCAATGAACCCATTGGAAACATCATAAGTCGAGTAAACAGACGCTCGCTTTACCAGAAACTAGAAAAATCAAATACTAACCGGGTAAGTATCAAGATTCTATAAAGATTATCAACATAGCCGAGGAAGAGATAGGAGATCGACAATGATCTCCAGAAGAACTGTGATCCGATGATCGGAGAGATCACAGAGATGAAAGGAAAAGAGATAATCTAAATGATGAGAGAAGAGATAACCAATCGATGAAGAAGCTCAAACTACTATCGAAGGAAAGTCACCGATAGATCATATGCATTTTAATGATTCACCGGAAGAAAAGGCCCGTGGATCAAGGAGCGTGCTTCAACCGTGGAGAAGCCAGTCACTACAAATAAGCAGATCGCCTGCACTGACGCCAAGAGAAAGGGAAGAAAAGAGGAACGTAAGAGAGAACGATACTGGACGTAAAAGCCATGGTTGCCGACACGTCGGGATTGACGATTCAGACCGCCCTCTCAAGATTCTCGGATACTCCTCAGAGAAGATTTTTCACCGACAAGAAGGTCTTTGTTGACTTCTATGGAAATGAAGATCGATATTCTCTTCGGATGATGATGAGATCTGTCCTCGATGGCCAAGGAGGACCAATCTGAGGTAACCTCCAAAACCGCTTTGTTCGCTTCTACACCGCTATCATTAGCACACCGCCGGGAGATTGACCGCAGCTCTACTCCGAGCAATTGCTTGAGGATCTCTCCAATGCAGTAGACACTTATGCTATAGTGGAAGTTTGAAAATGACAAGCCGAGGACCGTAAATAATCACTTGCTAAAGAGAATGATCTCAAGAAAAGCCTCGAACTTAAATCATTAAACCGCTTTCGGAAGGAAAATCGAGGAATTTAAAATTTCGAAAGTTAAAGCTTCTGATCAAGAGAAGTAGATCAAAGATCAGCTGGAAATTAACAAACAACAAGCTGATGACTTCAAAATCCTGCAAGTAAAATTCGATGAGCTATTCCAAAAGCATGAAAGTCTAAAATCATCGAGGATAATCTGCGTAAAAAATAGAGGTTTTCACAAAATCATCTAAAAACCGTTCAAGACATGAACACCTATTTTTGAACAACGATTAACAAGAAGGGACTTGGGTATGAGAACCCTTCCACATCCTCAAAAGCCCCGACTGATTCATCTCAAAAAGGTGTAATCAGACGAGTTTCTGACAAAGATACACCAAAAGCCAAACATGTATCTAATAAGGGAAAAAGACCGGTTGAGCGGGTAAAGGCGGTGCCCAACCGTAACGGGGAACGTAAATGGACCCCAATCGGTAAAAGCATCACCGAGGAATCAACAGAAGAACCCAGTTCTTCTAAAGAGACCTCAACCTGATCAACAGATCAGGAATCAGAAAAGACAACCTGTAAAAGGGAAGTCTAATCTGAGACCCAATCAAGGTCAGCTGCCTAATAAGCATGCTTCGTAAACCAAAAAAACCACCTATCTTAGAAAAGATATGAATCTTTTGATGGTAGCATCGTACCTACCCCTATAATCGTAAATCTAGGGTCGCCGCACACCGAACCCACTTTGGATGATGAAAAGAAGACAAAGAGAAAAGATAAATCTCAAGTCTTCTAAGTCACCCAAGGTTCACACTAATAATCATACTAATCGAAAAAAGCATATAAAGAGACGATGATTATGTTGATAGGTATATGGGAGACAAATCGGGCCTTCCGATCTAACCGATCTCAATAGAAGTGCTATGTTTGTATGGATCCCCAAAACTAAACCTAACCCCTCGGGACCCAATCCAAAAGGGGTACCTAAAGCCCGATTTGGGCCGCAGGATCGCGTGGTCCGCCAACAAAGGAGGTGTGCAAGCAACTATCCGGTACATCGATAGTGGATGCTCAAGGCACATGACCGGAAGCAAACATCTCCTCGGCTCTTACATAGAACGAAGGCCGCGTGTACTCTTCGGTGATGATAACTTTGGTTATACCAAAGGATTCGGAACCTTAGAGAATGATGATGTACAAATAACCGGAGTCTCAGATGTCGAAGGTCCAAGCACAACCTCTTATCGGTTTCACAATTTCTGCGACAACGGATTCATCTTGAAGTTCTCGCCCGACCAATGCACTATCAAGAATCGAGCCACTCAACAGATTTTGCTAATTGGTTCAAGGAAAGGGACGATCTACACGGTGATTGGAACAGTTGCCCAAGAAATGCATGCTCGATTGTTAAGAGTTCCAAAAGTAAAGAATTGGCTCGCACAAAAGAATGAGCCATCCGAACTTTAAAACTCTTAATAAGATAGCAAGGATGTCACTAGTGGAAGGACTTCCGAATGAAGTATTTTCAAAGGATCGGACATGTCGCGATGTCGGCGGAAAAACAGTCAAAGCTTCATTCAAGGGAATTTCGGACCGCATCCAAATAGACATCGCGGTTGCCTTCATATGGATCTATTTGGGACCGATTACACCATAATCGGTCTCAACGGACGAAAATATACTCGTAATCGTGGATGACTATTCCAAGTTTACGGGTTATATTCTTACATAAGAAGAATGAGGCGACAACGAAGGTACCCGAAAGCCGCTAAAAAGATTACAAAATTAGAAGGGTGTCGGTGTAGTAAAAATCGATCGGATAAAGGTACGAATTTACGAACTCTTTTATTCTTGATTTTTGCTCTAAGTTTGGTATCTGATGAAACATCACCGCTGCAAGGGCCACAACAGAATGGAGTAGCGAGAATGGAGGAACAGAACTCTCAAAGAAGTTCGCCGCACGATGTTAATTTGAACATGCAATACCAAGCCGTTTAGGCGTATAATCAACCTTTGCATGCCATACTCGGAACAAATGTCTTCGACTAAGGCTCACTACAAAACACCCTATGAAGGCGTGGAAGGCGAGAAAACCTCGTGTTTCTTACTTCCATGTTTTTTGGGTGTAAGTGTTTCATACACAACAATGGGAAGAGTTAGTTGAAGACTTTTGAGGCCAAGTCGATGATGGTATATTCTTAGGATATTCCTCATCTAGCAAGGCTTTCGGGGTTTACAATGATTTAACCCTACTTGTGGAAGAAACACCCCATGTAGTCTTTGATGAAGCATCTTCCGAACAAGAGAAATCGCCTCGAACAAGATGTACGATCAACCAAGACGATGCTCGAGAAAATGGATCACTTAACGATCAAGGAAAAAGAATCGAAAACCGTAATAAAGATACATTCTAGATCTAGGTGATTCACCGGATCATTCAGATCCTAAGGTACGAAAAAAGCGCCGATGAAGAAGTTCGGCATACAGTGAGGCGATATCAATCGAATCCATCCGGTTCGTGGGGGAACACTGAAGTTCCCCTAACGGACATCAAAGACATGATGAGTCCAACATCACCGAGACATGGTCTTATCAAGTGGATCATAATTTCGCACCACTCCCGATTCGCTAGTAATGAACCTTTATCGAAATGGATGATGTTCTCCGAACCGACGCCAAATCGTAAGCGAAGGACACGGATAACCGGTCATCCAACCGATCGATCATCGGAGACCCATCGATAAAGTTAAAACTAGACATCAGATTGGTGAAAGTGCCATGTATTGCTGTTATTTGTCTATGAAGGAACCAACAACAATAGAGGAAGCTCTACAAGACGCAAGCTGGATTCTAGCCATGCAGGAGGAGCTGGAACAGTTCGAGAGAAATCAAGTTTGGGAACTGGTAGACAGACCAAATCATCAAGACGTAATTGGCACGAAGTGGGTTTTCAAGAACAAGAGAGATGAGAAAAATGTCATCACCAAAAATAAGGCAAGACTTGTTGCTAAGGGGTATTCACAATCGAAGGAATTGATTATGATGAGACCTTTGCACCGATCGCCGCTTTAGAAGCCATTAATTCAATTTTTCGCATATGCTTCCCACAGAGGGTTCACTGTGTATCAGATGGACGTAAAGAGTGCATTTTTAAACGGGGTACTAGCAGAGGAAGTTTATGTCGAACAACCTCCAGGCTTCGAAAAGAGCAACCAAGTGTACCGTTTAAGAAAAGCTCTTTATGGCCTGAAACAAGCTCCTCGAGCTTGGTATGATACACTCTCTCAGTTCTTGATCGACAGTGGGTTCACTAAAGGCGATGGGACGTAACCTTATTCGAATAGAAGATGGAGAAGATATTCGATGGTTGGATCTCGTGGGCGACATCATCTTCGGATCTCCCAACAAGAGTCTATGTGAAAGATTCAGCAAACTGATGCAAGGGAAGTTCGAGATGTCCATGATGGGACAGATGAATTACTTTCTGGGTCTCCAGGTGAAGCAAAGTGCAGAAGGGATATTCATCTGCCAAGCAAAGTACACTAGGAATTTATTGGCTAAGTTTGGAGTTCAAAATTGCAAGGAAGCCAAAATTCCTATGATGACTGGATTCAAGATGGATCGGATGAGGATGGTCGAAAACAAATCGAGAAAAGAATATAGGGCTCTCATTGGATCTCTACTATATGTCATTTGCCCGGCCGGAGACCAGGATATCACCTTTCTTGATAGGTGTATGTGTCGATTTCGAGGTAAATCCAATGCAAAGCCACCTAGAAGCGGCCTAAGCGGATTCTTAAGTATCTGAAGGGGACAGTAAATCTTGGTTTATTTTACCCATCAGATGATAATCTAGAGCTTAGTGGGTATTCTGATTCTGATTATGGAGGTTGCAAGATTGACAGAAAATCAACCTCAGGAACATGTCAGTTTTTAGGAAGTAAACTGATCTCGTGGTTTTCAAAGAAGCAGACATCAGTTGCGACATCTACTACTGAAGCAGAATATATGGTTGCAGGAAGTTGTTGCTCCCAACTGCTCTGGCTTAGTCAGCAGCTGAGGGATTATAACATTGTAGCTAAGAATGTACCTATATTCTGTGACAGTAATAGTGCTATTGCAATCACTCAAAATCCTGTTCTACATACAAGATGCAAGCATGTGGATGTCAGACACCACTTTATAAGAGATCATGTTGAAAAGAAGAATATCAGAATGGAAAAGATTCACACTGATTTACAGAGAGCTGATATTCTAACCAAGCCACTAGCTGAGATTAGATTCAGAGAATTGTGTAATGAGCTAGGACTTCTGGACCTTGGAGAAAAAGCACCTAAAATGCTTGATGGATTGTTCTCCAGAACCAGCTGGTTAAGAGACTAACCAGGTTGAAAGGAATCAGTTGAGTTTGGTATCTCAACTGATCAGAAGATCAGTCAAGGAACTGATATGAGAAATCGATCAGATTTACAAGATATCAGATTAAAGGAACTGATCAGATTTAAGGTTTATCAGATTAAAGGAAACGCTCAGATTAAAGAATTATCTGATTAAATCAGTTGGGTTATTTTACATCTTTGTAAGTCGATTTAGCTGATATTCAACAAGCAAGATTCACAGATTAAAGCCTACAATCGCATAAGAAAGCAGAGAATTTACACAACAATGGAATAATAGAACTTTTCATTGATAAAGACCCGAAGGTCAGATTACATTACAAGTTACAAGTACAAAGGACCCGGAGGTCAGTACATAAGTCATAACCGAAAACCCTAAACCTATAACCCTAAACCCTCATCCTAACCCAAGAAGAGCGGGAGAGAGAGAGATTTTAAATCTGATGCTCTCATTTTCCCCCACTTAACAAGGGTGAGAGAGGCTTTGAAATAATCCTATAGCCGCTAGCTGAAGCTAAAACCAGTGAAGCGAGAGCGGGATTAATAGGATTTCTAAGCCAGGAGCCCTTAGACCTGAAGTCAATGGACTCTCCAGCTGTTAAATGGAGCACATGTGCCAAGAAATTGGTTCAAAGACCTTATGGGCACATGTGTTGCATGCAAAAATTGAGTTGATATACGAAGATCAGCTGTTGTCTGATCCAGACCGTATATCAAACTCATGTTTTATATCAGACTGAGTTTGTTGATGCTGGTTACGACATCACGATAGACACACAAGGTGCATACGGTTAGGAGAAGTGTCTTCTCAGTTGCGACAGCAGAGCCGCCGCCTTGGTGGTAGAGAAGCTTGGCAACAATTGTATGTGAAATCTTTGATGACAACGAAAACAGTGATAAGGGACACACAGGGTTGATTTGAGAAACTGAAATCATTGAAAAAGGGGTAAAGGTGTTTGCCGGAAGTTTCACCGGAAATAAGGGTTTACCAGAATGCATGATTTTACAAAGAAGATAAGTATGGTGAATGGGTTATGTTGTGTAAAACATTGGTCCAATTTATAGAGGCCAAGCAAGGGTGCAAATGCAAATTTGATTTCAAAAAGCCTATTAGAGAAATTTGCATCACAAGGACAGCGTGTAGAAATCACGCGACTGATAATTGAATAAATTTACGGCGGATTGACATATCGAGATATACAGATGATAATTACGCATGTCAAATCGCGCCAACTTAGGGAATAGAGACTACTATTCTAGACTAAGTTTTGGCGGTAACACTTATCCCAAGAATTGGCTTGATCTGAGAAGAATCAGATTAGGTCAACCAAAATCTGATTACATACGAAACTGATCAGATAAGGAAGATCAGTTGAACTTGAAACCTCAACAAATCAGATATATCAGTTTATGAGAAAACAGAAATATCAGTTGAAGGGGGAACTTCAACTGATCGAGGAGGATCAGAAGGGAAATCAGACGCAAAATGAAACAGATCAGTTGAAAAGAACAGTTGGGAAATTATAAGGTTTAGGCAGAAAACTAAGATCAACAAGTGAAATCAACTACAAGGACCTACAAGTGGTATTGACTGATTGCAATATCAGTCAACCAGATACGCTTTTCTTTTCCCTTGTTATTTGCTTACTTATTTGATCTTATCTGTTTTTATTTGCCTTACTGTACGCATTACCTTTGTGACGTATTCTCTGCAAATCATTTAATGCGGACGTGGGGTACCTGTATTAATTGCTACAAAATGCGCTTTTAAATCCAAAAGGTTTTCGTACGTACTTTTCCCGACCATACGATCAAAACCGCTTAATCTGGATCGTTTAATCTTTTCAAAATGTTGATCTTCCAAATCTTGTCTTTTTCCCTCCTCATCTTTATAAGGTTCATCAAAAACCCTACCAGAGTTTTCCAATTCACAAACTTGCGATTATTTTCTGAAAACTCTCCAGATTACTTCTCTGCGATTCAAAGTGTTTTTCTTGAGTTTCAAAATTATCTTCCCGAAAAACAGAATCTGGTAATTTCTGATTATTTGATGAATCTTTTTCCTTAAAATCCATTTATCTTAAAGATTTTGTCAATCGATGGTATCCTGTGTTATGCTTTATTGTTTCTTGGTTTCCGCATGTGTTTATCGATTACTAGGCCTGTGTATAGGTCTGATAATCAATATATCATATCTCTATGTTTATGCACAATCTTAATCGAGTCTATCTTATTTGTAGATGGCCACTCACGGTATGGGTAAAATAATGTGCAATTATGCGGAACTGGCATTAAAGATTGTCGACGACAAGTTCGTGCAGTTTGACATTACTCGGGATCCGGAATCAATGGAAGTGGAGCAAATTCTGAAGAAAGGAGGTCTTGAGAAATATCATTTGCTCACTACAATCCAAAGGATGCAAAGATGAAGCACTCAATTCCTAAGGAATTTAAGAGTGGATACTGGACTCTCCCGGAGAAGAACTACTTTTCGTCACCAAGCGGAGAAGATATCGACCGATTTAACGCGACATAACTCGTCATGCTCACTTTCCAAAAGGGATCTACCTGCTCACTACCAGGGGAGAATGAAGATGAGCCGATCGAAATGAACTCTTTGAGAGGTCGACAAACATCGCATCGCGCAGGTTTTGTCGCACCAATGCTCAAGAGGAAATACAGATCGTTGTTTGACATATTGTCAAAAAACAATCATGGGTATTGCGTCAACCCGGATGCTCTTACATCCGTCAAACTATACAAAGATGGTCGCAATAATTGATGAAGCCAAGAACATCAATTGGCATGGGTTCCTAAAGGCCATTCTACTCCAAGAACATGAGAAATTTGGAGTTGATGAATGGAGGCAGTCTATCGAAGAAGAGGATCAACAATCTCAACAAGGTTGCGAGTTATCCTAAAGGACAAAATGCCAAATGCCAAATGGGACCGAGAATGGATTGAAGTCCTACAAGGCTTTCCTCTCCACCACTTGACCATATTTGGACCACTGTGACGATGATATGCGCCCCCCCTCAAAGGCGAAGAAGGGAAAGAGCAAGAAAGCAACCTCGTCTACACAGATGCCCCCTAAAAAAAAAAAAAAATGGTGAAGGCCAGGAGAAGGCCGAAGAAAGGCGGCAGCCTCCATGACTCTGTTTTTAGAAGATGAGTCGGATGAAGAAGGAGCGCCAGATCACTGATCGCCACAAAAAATCAGTGAAAAATCGACAGAAGGCTTCTCAGCCGAGAGCTCAAAAAAAAGAACATTCTCCGGGAAGAAGCACGAGATTTAACGATCTCCTTTCCTCCAACTCGAGCCGATTCACCACTCGGACCATCGGGCCGAGCATGTTTCTCCTCTCTCCCCCCGCCCGTGAACACGAAACTACATCGGTTCGCGAACCGTAAAGCTTTACTGTTGTGGAACCAAAGCTTTGACTCCATTTCGCGGAAATTCTGCAGGTCGAGCCGTCCGGCCAACTTCCGCCTTACTCAAGCACCACCACAACTCTCCACATCTCATCAACCTGAATCTGGACAGACAATTCTTGAGTCTAGATCATCAAAGACCATCACAGGGAAAATGGTCAGAATGCAAATCGAACGAGAAATTGATGAGATGTATCCAGAACTGGTCGCCCATCCTGCTATTAGAGAGGAAGTTATGGAGATCCTCACCTGGAGAGATCTTCGATTAAAAAGCTTCTCAGATTTTATAATGATTATTGAACAGATGGGCGGTGCTGATGAGTTTGCAGATTTTGATTTCGATATGAGGAAATCTGCTAAAGTAGGATCACCACCGAGCCGATGATAATCTTTGAATCTATCAAAGCTCTGATCCACAGGAAGCTGGGGTTAACTGATCAAGGCGAACCGGAGAATGCTGAAGAAGCTCCTGAAGCAGATGCTACAATGAAGGATGCAGGAGCTGCCGATGATAGTGGAACTGGTGCTGCAGTTCATGACCAACCACTGGAGGCGCAAACAACTGAAAGAGATCCGGTGACGCAGAACATTCCAACATCTCACATCATCACGATCAACCCGGAAGAGATCAGATCTTGTCTCAAAGATCTCCTGAAAGAAGAAGTTGAGGGAGTGATAGCTGATCGAGGCAGATTGGCCTCAAAGAAATAACAGATCAAAGGGAATTGGCTATTTCCCAGATTGAGGCAATCAAAGATCAGTTCTCCCAAACTGTGACCACCGTGTCTGCCGAACTTATAAAATAAGTTGATGACAAGCTGATTCAGGTGGATCAACAACAAGTTTCTTTTTCGATGCTCCTTTGAAAAGCTAGAATTGATGTAAGAGAAACTTGACAAACTAATTTTTACACTCTCTCATCGCCATGGAATCTGCCAAGACCGAAATGATCTCGAAGGTTCAACATCTAACCGCCAAGTTTCGTGTTTATCTGTTGCAGATCTCAACAGGGCAATATCAGTCAGTTATGGATCCCTAACTTCCCACCTCACAGCTCTTTTTGATCAAACCAAAAAGGGGAAAGGACGGATTGAGAAACCAATCGACATGATTAGAACAATGAAGATCTAATTTGATAATTTGAAGCCTTTATGGACAAAGGCTAGACCATCCGGATCTCTTTGCTAACGAAGTCTCCGAAAAAGATGGAAAAGTCAAAAGGCAAGAAAAGTTAGGCTGCTGTGGTCTTTGGGACATCACAACTTGTACCGACCACTCGGACTAAGATAGTCACAAGAAGACAACTAGCAGAATCTGCCGATAAGGAATCGGCCGAGAAACCGGCATCCAAAGAACAGACATCAAGAGGCCCGAAAAAAAGAAAAGAAGAAAGAAGGCGGACAAATTAGCACAGTGTAAGATCTCAAGAGGAAATTCGGATCGAAGGCGAAGAAATGAAAATTTGGAAAATTGTGCAGAACCTCATTTGCCCAAAGAAGAATTGATGAGATCATTCCAAAAAAACCGCCGACATGCTAAGAGGTTTGGGGAATGGAATAAGATCGAAGTGAATGGCTTCGGAGCTTTTTGTTCTTGATCTTGTTCCACAAGAAGAATCTCCGGATGATGAATTCCTCAACTGGTTAGAAAATAAATATCCGATTTTTCAAGTATCCGGAAAATGAGGCCAAACTTATCAACGTAAAAATATCTCGCCAAGAGTATGATCTGTTGGATTACTCGAAGAAGGCGGATGGCTCATTTGACAAACCTGGCATTTGAGAGATTCTATTTTGACATCTGAGCAAAACGCACATAATCGATCCTCGGCCCGGACCAATGATGTCAAATGGAAACTTTATCGATTTTCAACGTACCTCAAGATCAAAGAGAGATGCGGAAGGATACAAGCAAAAAGAGTGAAGAATCGAAGACCTCTCGAGGATCATTTGTTTTTAAATTCAAACTTTTTCGATGTAACATGTAATCGACATATCTAATGAGAAAAGTTTATTTTTCGATCCTAAGACAAAATCTCATTGTCTTCGATTATGTGCTCTTTCTTTGTTCTATATTTATCAACTGTGTTTGTTTTCTCGGTGTTTTGGTTTTTATCAAAAAGGGGAAATTGTTGGGAAATTTATAGTTTTGATAAAAGTTCCAAAAACACATGGAATAGGACCAGTCAGACCTGTTAGCTGACTGATGTTTATATTACCGTTTATAGAATACCAGTTGATAATTAATGTATAGAACAACTGATGTAATAGATAGGTCACATATAGAGGGGGAACCTCAATACTGAAGATCCAAAGAACAGCTGATATCCGACAGGCCAGAATGCTAGAGAAGAACAGAAGATCAGATCGATCTAATCTAGTCGGATATCTCAAATTTGAAGTCATAAAGCTCAAACTCGAATACTTGAAGATCGGATGACTTCGAACATCGGACGGAAGACCTACATCGGTAAGTCCGCTAGTTGAAGCTAAGTCAACCGCACCGAAGACTCCATCGTGGTAGATCGATTCGGCCAGATCGGTCAAAGTCACCACCAGAAAAAAACTGATGTTTCACCTAATCATACGTCGATGATCTGAACAAGAAGAATGTCAACCTTAGTTGGAAGAACAACACTGAAAAGTGTGTCGGTTAACCAATAAGAACAAGACACGTATGATCGGAGCCGACACTTACGGGATTTGATGCTGCTCTCTCTAACGGCTATAAAATACAAGTTCACGCTTTTCGACCATCCGTTTCAAGACGCCACATCAATCCTGCAAACCTACCAAAAATAGCCTGAAATTCAAATTGCTCTCCAACGACTCTTTGATTTCAAGGTCTATAAATATGGGATCACACTTCAGAGTGAAAACACGGAAACACTGAACAATCACGAAGCTCAAGCAATTATCAGATTTCCGCACGAAGAACACGATCAAGAAGATTATTTTATTAAGTGTTCATCCCATAAGTTCTTAGCATAGAAATCTTTTCATCTAGCTGATAGGCTACCTTAAACACTAGAAAAGATTTCATAGTTGGAACCAAAACAATCTTATCCAAAACCCAAAGTTAGGTTAAGTTGTTTAGCAAGATTTCAGACTAGGGTTTCTAGTTCTGATTTCTGGGATCGGTTGAGTGAGAACTCCTTAAATATCTGTCGGTGTACTGTGTTGGACTAACACATAAAACTAAGTCCAGTTGGTTAAGTTGGTGCCCCTTGTGATAGGGAAGAGTGGGACGTAGGGACCTGGGTTTGTGCGAACCACTATAAATCTTGTGTGCCTTTACCGCTTTGATTAATTTGTCTCACAATTGCACACAACCTTTTAAAGCGATACATATTCTAAGTTGAGATCACTAGCACCAAGATTCTCGATCCGATCAAGCTTGACACTTGATCAATTTGGTTAAAAGACTAACTTTGGAATCGATTTATAAAAACCGGTTTTTCACGGGTAAAACTTAGCTTCCAGACACATCGCTTAAACCGATAGCTACCGAATCGACCGCCTTGAGCGATTAGTAAGTTGGTTATCACCCAAACCGATTCACTCGCAAGACTGATCAAAGCTAATCGCCATCACACCTGATCTGCACAAAAAGTTTTCAGAAGTCTATTCACCCCTCCCCTCTAGACTTCTGCCCTCACAAAACCCGTTCGGGACCTACAGTAACTCATCGAAGTTGTTCCATCATTTTTTTGACTTCTCTGAAACTGGTGACATTGGCAGGGGGTATACACCTTTTAGTTCCAGATGCATCAGTCACATAAATATCTCATTCACGAGGGAGAGTATACGGCTATGAAAATTTTGAATTGGTGTAGATGAGAATGACTTTGGTTTGGAAAGGAATAATGGAGATGTTATTATACAAGGAATCTGAAATTAATCAATTGGGTAGGAGTGAGGGGAGTGCACGGATCCCAAATCTGTGCACCAGGTGTATGTGAGGTCTGGCCTTTTCTATTTCATACTAAGGACGTATTTTGAAACACTTAAAATAGCTTCCAGAAGCACTTATTTTCAAAGTTCCCTCTCACACCTTTTGAAAATAAGTGCTTCTGGAAGCTGTTTTAAGTGTTTCAAAACACACCCTAAATTCGTCCTTGACCTATGTTCATATTGGTGTGCTATCGTCGACAACTAAAAATAAATAAGCTTGTCTACTCTACTAAGTCGTACTAGTGGCAAGCAAGGGGGCGATCCACCGGGACGTAAAATAATTGTTATGTTAATTGTGTAAATTAACCAAGGCAAATACGCAACGTAAGAAGGGATTTTAGAATTGAATTTTTATGAATACTACTAAACAATAAATTACTAGGAAAATAACAATTAATCTAATAAAGAAATTCAATAATAAAAAACATTCAAATTCACATTTCATTCATCCCTCGATTTTAACATTGTTAATTGACTGTGATGTTTAATCTATTTAACTATAGGATTAATGTCTCTCAGTAGTCAACAAGCTCTGGCTACCGATTTTTTTCCCTTAATTATACTCAATTGAAATAAGTTCTTCAACGATTCTTCTTAACTGAACAATCTAGATACGATCTAAATTTAATCCAACAAAAGCATTAGGCACTAGGATAAAGGACAAACAAATTCCCGAATACGCAAGCTCGATTCGAAATAACTCAATTTAAATCACCCTAGCAAAATTACTAGTTGCTATAAATTGACATAAATCTACAATAATTACGAATTATAAATTTATAAACTAGTAGATATACAAGAATAATCTAACCTAGATTATCAATCCAAATTAAATATTCAAATATGTTAATAATTAAAATAGATGAAATAAATACTCTCAAGATAATTATTGTAAACATCACGAGGGCATCTTCAATTGCCTATCGTCCTCTCCCTCAAAAGTGCGTCTGTTTCCAGCTTCTTGAAAATTCGCGTGAATGTTGTTTTATAATCTATGATGCACCGCCAATCCTCTAAGATATGTATGCCTCAAGATATTAATAAATATTTTCCTATTCTTTCATCCTGGCGTGAATCTTCTAGACTAGCCCCAGTGAGACACGTCTAATTCAATCTTGGCAAAGTATAGTGTAAACAAGTTTTACGGTGAAACTGGTTAAGGAGTGTGACTTATATTACTAAAGAGTGTGACATTTTACTGTAACGGGTGTGACTTTTTACTATAAAGAGTATTACTCATAAAAGTGAAGAGTGTGACTTATATTAGAGCAAAGAGTGTCGTACTAATAACTGAAGGGTATGACTTGTAATACTAAAGGGTGTGATTTATATAACTAAAGAGTATGACTGTAAAAAAAAAAATCAATTTTACGGTGAACAAGTTTCACAGCATACCAACTCTTCAATCTTAAAAAAATAATCTTCTCGACCAAATCTCAACAAAGAATTGTGCAAATTTCTAGAACCAATGCCAAGATACATTCAAATATCTCCTCAACAAACTGCACGTGTAGATCCTTTCTTCCCAACTTCTTGAATTTGGGCTTCTTGCAACACAAATCTGGCCCAACAGCTCCTAACTCTTGCATGAGTTTCTTACTCTAAAATAATATTCCACAAAAAATATCTAAATACTTCAAAAAACACAAGAACATATCAAGTGTGGTATCTAAATACATCAAAAAACACAAGAACATATCAAGTGTGGAATAATGTCATCAAAACACACATAAGTAATTAATCATATCATCTTAATACAAACAAGTTCAATAAATTACAATCTAATCTATTAAAAAAAATGCATAATTTACTACTTATTACACATTTCAATATTTATTTATTTTATTTTTATGCTCTTTTTTTTTTGGTTTAAAATAAAAGATTGTAAAATTAGATTTTAGAAAGAAAGAAAAAAACCTTAAAATAAGATTATGGCATTTTTAAAATTCTCCATTACATAGAAGAACACGTGCACGGAACATAGGTGCATGATGTTTACTTACCAATACATTTTATGTTTTAAGAAAAAATTTAAAGGTCGAAAAATTCATTTTCTGATGGAAATTTTGATTATTTTCTTTTAAAGATATGCAATCAATAAATATTAAAATATGTGGCGTGTCGACTGTCATAAAGGGTCCCTCTATATGTAAAATGAGCTATCAAATAATCGTAAAATGTGGTATAACATCACCCTACCAAATACATACTTTATGTGGATTGATGAAAACTCACACAAGACCACTCTATGAATCGTGGATTGCATTCAAACTGAAGATATGCATTTTTTTTTTATCATTCTATGCTCACACACTCTCTTTCTCCAAAGTACACAAATGATATTAGTTGTTTCTTATAGTAACTCGTCGAAGTTGTTCCATCATTTTTCCTAACTTACCTTAAACCGGTGACATTGGCAAGGGGTACACATGTTTTAGTTCCAGAGGCATCGGTCACATAAATATTCTTGTTCATTCGCGAGATGAAATTTGTGAATTAGAGCAGATGAGAATGACTGTGGTTTGGAGACGGATGAGTGAGATGTTATTATATAAGGAATATGAAATTAATCAATTGGGTAGGAGTGAGGGGACGTATCCCAAATCTGTGCACTAGGTGCATATGTGTCCTAGCCTTTTCATTTTCATTCTAAATTCATCCTTGACCTATGTACATCAAATTTCAATATTTATTTCTTTTATTTTTGTGCATATTTTAAGATTGTGAAATTTGATTTTAGAAATTAAAAAAGAAAAAATAAGCTAAAATAAGATTTTGGCATTATTATAATTCTCCATTACATAGGAACACGTGCAAGGCACACAGCTGCATGTTGTTTACTTACCTATAAATTTTATGTTTCAAGGAAAAATTTAAAGGTTGAAAATTTCATTTTCGGAAGGAAATTTTGATTATTTTGTTTAAGGATATAAAAAAATAAATATTAAAATATGTGGCGTGTCGATTGTCATAAAGAGTTCCGCTATATGTATTATGAGCCATCAAATAATCGTAAAATACGGTATAGCATCACCCTATCATACACACACTTTATGTGTATTGAAGACAACTCACACCAGACAACTCTAAGAATCATCCATTGCATTCAAACTGCAGATATGCATTTTTTTTTTATCATTCTAGGCGCGCACACTGTCTTCCTCCTAATTACACAAATGATATTAGTTGTTCCTTATAGTCACTCATCGAAGTTGTTCAATTATTTTTCATGACTTCCTGAAACCGATGACAATTGATGGGGGCGCACACCTTTTATTTCCAGATGCATCAATCACATAAATATCCTTGTTCATTCATGGGGGAGAGTATATAACTATGAAATTGGTGAATTGGAGTAGATGAGAATGATTGTGGTTTGGAGAGGGATGAATGAGATGTTACTATATAATGATTCTGAAATTAATCAATTTGATAAGAGTGGGAGAAATGCACGGATCTCAAATCCGTGCACCAGGTGTATATGAGATCTAGCATTTGATTTTAGTTTTCAGTTTCATACTAAATTTGTCATTGACCTATGTACATCACATTTCAATATTTATTTCTTTTATTTTTATGCCTATTTTAAGATTGTAAAATTTAATTTTAGAAAATAAAAAAAAAATAACTTAAATATGATTTTGGCATTTTCAGAATTCCCCATTACATAAAAGCACGTGCAGTGCACAAGGTGCATGTTGTTTACTTGCCAATAAATTTTACTATGTTTTAGGGAAATTTTAAAGGTTGAAATATTCATTTTCAGAAAGATTTTTTTATTATTTTCTTTTAAGGATATGCAACCAATAAATATTAAAATACTCGGCGTTGCAAAATACCAAAACTTTTTAATTGTCATACTGTTATTGTACAAAAAATTTCGATAAATTCGATATTTTTTTATACGATAAGTGCGATATACCAAAAAATTCTTCAATTTACAATTAATTTCTTTCTTACAAAAAAAGAAAGAAAAGTTGTAAATTCCTATTAAAAAAAAATAAATTGTAATACGTTCAAAACTAAGAAGTGTAGAGGTACACCTAAATGTAGTAAAAAGTACACAATTAAACATAAAAGAACCTAATCGCTTATTCTTATCAAGAAATAAAATGACCATTAACACCAAAATTTATCGAGAAAGCAACTTTAAAAAAAGGATATTATAAAAATTATAAGTTAGAATTGTTTAAATTTTATATGAAAAAATACCATAAAAATTAAATCAGTTGCAGAATTTATTTTAATTAAGGTTGACAATAAGGCCAAACATTTGGAGAACATCTTCGTTTTAGTCTTCATCTATACAAGTATAATAATTTTACACAACATTTCATTACCCCGTAAAGGGTGACGCCGTCACATTTTACAGACATTACGCATGATAGTTGTAAAACAATCGAAACATAGGTAATAATTTTATATTTAAATTTTGTGGAACGAAAACAACTGTAATATTAGTATGTTTATTATTCTCTTCCCTTGAAAAGAATTTTGGCATATAAACAAGAAAAGCTTGATATTCAAGTATATTTCAATTAGAAAAGCTTGATATTCAAGTATATTTCAATTAGAAAAGCTTGATATTCAAGTAAATTTCAACTAAAAAAGCCCGACAATACTGGGTCCAAAAGGCACATAATCAAAATTTGTCTAACAAAACATTCAACTTAGAAAACCAAAATACAAAACATTCAACTTAGAAAACCAAAATTTGAAGAGCTAACTCATGTTTATCTTTGAAACAAATAACACCTAAGCTCGGGCCTTCGGCATCCATACGCATCTTCAACGGTACTGCAACATCATATGAAAATCACTGTTCACATTAGCACATTTCAAAGACAAAAACTTGTGTGAACCAGAATTCACCATGAACTCGATTTTTTAGTATTATTATTATGTATAAAAACTATAATTGTTATGCATAAAAATCTTTATTGTTGTATTTTTAAGTAGTGAGTTTTTGTGCATAATACTGTTAGTTTTTGCATATAACAGTGATCGAGTTCATATATAGACATGATTTACAAAAGTATCACACTATTTCAAATTACTAGAAACGTAATCCAAAGGCTACGGCTTAGTTAAAGTCAAACAATTGCAAGTGAATGAACTTTCCGAATTGAAGTGTTCAAGGACCAAATAAATCCAATATATTCCAGAGTAGTCAAGTTATTCGCACATAAAAGAGATCCATCAGAAAATTTAACTATAATGCAGAATTGATGATGAATTTATGATTCAACGAAGTAAATATATTGATGATTGTTTGGATTGATATGCATAATTTTGCAGTAATCTTTGGACTCGTTAGTTTCATATTTAAGGTTATATATACACCCATACCAAAATCATGTATAACAACATTATATGAGTATTACGTCCATACAGGCCACGCCTCCCTAAATCAGAAATCAAACATAGTATAATTTCGACAAGAAATAGAGAAAATTTTCTCCAACGATTAAAACTTGCACCAAACCAAGATTAGATAGAAAACCAATATTTGGATCCCAAAAATGTAGACGTTTGACAAAAATCAATTCACTGTTACCTTGTTTCTATCAATCTTTATAGTGTGAAGAATTATTGTTGCTAGGATTTGATAACATAACAAACTTCATCTCAGTGTAATCAATTGATAAATCTATAAGGCTACACTTGACACGAACTATATGTATCTTAGCAAAGATTTATTTGTACAGAATTCAAAAATTACAACTGATTATATAATCTAAATATCATGGAAACTGTTGATTAATCAAACAAGCACAATAAACATAACTTGCAGTTATAGATGTAACATCATAAGCTCCCAAATCCTCAAATAAAAAGAAACATGTAAATTTATTCAAAACAAAAATTAATCATGATTACGGGGTGTTTGCAAAAACTTATGTTTTTAACGAAGTGATAAAAATTAGTGATTGTGAGAAAATTGAAGTAGAAGTTGATGATGTTTGTAAAAAATTTCAAAACAAAAGTTGATAATGTTTGCAAAAAAAGTTAATAGTAATTGAAAAATGCTCATAAGCTACAAAAAGCACCCCTTCAACTTTTAACATTTAAGAGCTTATTTAATCTATTAAAAGAGAAATAAAACACTCCAAATTACTTATGCACACAATCCTAGATGGCTATAATCACTTATAATTTCTTGCAAACCCCCTACATAGTCTAAAATCATAGAGATTGTCTATTAATCAAAAAAGCATAATAAACTTGCAGTTATTGATGTACAATCATAGGCTCCCAAATCCTCAAATTAAAAATTTAAAAAAAAAAAAAAAAAAACTTGTAAATTCATACAAAACAAATTACGCATGATCATAGAAATTGCCAATTAATCAAACAAGCACAATAAACTATTGTGGATATAAGATCATAAGCTCCCAATTTTTCAAATTAAAAGAAACTTGTAAATTTATAAAAAGCAAAAATTAAACATGAATTGCAGCTCAAAACCTAGATGATGCTAATAAAAAACTAACAAAAAATCCTCATCTCACAAACCTGTACGACGATACTCATACAAATACAATTGAATACCAAAAGAATTAAAAATTGAAAGTCGTAAATAATATTAATACGAATTAAACGAGAGAGAGAGACCGACCTTGATGAAGCCAATTTCCTTGGCGTTGCTGCGGAAGCACTGCCGGCAACACATCAGACCGTACTTCCGGATCAATCCATGCGGGTTTCCACACACCCGGCTGCACCAGCCACAAATCCACAAAAAAAAAAAAAATTAGCTAAATCAGATAAAATTTACAATTATAAGTTTTTTCTCAAAGAAAACGGGAAGAAAAACAAAAATTAAGCGGACCATGTGCGTGATCCAGGGCCATAGCTCTTGGGATGAGAATTCCAAACGTTTGAATGACCCATCTCTCTCTCTCTCTCTCTCTCTAAAGATTGAAAGCTCAAGAAGCGCCGATAATGTGAAACCCTAATTTGCTGGTCTCTCTTTGGTAGTGGTGGGTTTTATGTTGATCGACTTTTTCGATATGCTTGTTGTTAAGTGGGCCTAAGTGTACCTTGGGGTTTTTCTTTTGGGTAATATGGGTTTTGCCTTTGTTTCTTTAATGGTTTGCACTCCCCTTTTTAGTAAATACACCCAAAAAAAAAAAAAAAAATTAATTATATAAATTACAGATATAAAGATTAAATTACCATTGTGATTAAAATCACAATTTCTAATCTTCCTCCCCTTCAAACAGGCTGCACTCGACGTCCCCACCGCCATCTCCGCCTTACATTGACCCTATGTTTGTCGCTCATTCAAACCCTAATTTTATTCTTTTGAAAGTTAGGCAAATTTCGAGAAAGAAAAAAAAAATCTTTAAAAAATATTTGGGGCAATTTTTTTTTAGGAAAAGGCAAACTTTTGGGAATGTTTTTGAAAAGAAACCAAATTTCGGAGAAAAAATACGAAAATTGTACCCAATTTTAGAAAATCAAATTCAAATTCTTTTAGATATTTTTTTGTCCAACAACTGAAAAAGAAAAACAAAAAAAAAAGAAAAAGAGAGAAAAACTGTGCTTGGAGTATTGTAGAAAAGGTATTGGAGATGGGTGTTTGGGTATTCAAAGAGGTGGCTAAGGTGGGGTTGGTGGCGAAAAAAACCGAACATGCTTTAGGTTTTTTTAATGTATTTTTCGTTAGAAGAAAAAGAGTAGATGGTGTTAACGCGGCGGCATGGAGCATGGTGACGTTGCACCTATATAAAAAAAGAGTGCGCTGGCACATCTTTGCAGAAAAGAAGAGGGGGCAGGGTAATAAAAAAGAAAAAAAAATGAGAGAAGACTATGATTATTTGAAAGGGATGAAGTGTAATTCTAAAGTGGGTGAATCAATTACATGGGTGTACTAATTAAAGATGTGGCTATGAATAACGTCATCCTTCTTTGAGTAGGCATTTCTTTTGGGCTTTCTTGTTGTTGTGTGCATATCACGAGGTGGGCACGAGCCCACGCCTCGACAATTGAAAGACTTTGAGAAACCTGTAAATTTCCTAAGTGTAACACCTCGCATCATGTAGCGCTAGGTGCCTTCAAGTGATATCGTCGGCTCTGAGCTCATTGACCTCGGGTGCTCCTACAGTCAGAGCATTAACTATGACTAACGTGTGTCAGACATCGAGTACATAATATATTTCCCTAACCATGCATTGTCCAGAAGCAAATCGATGAAGGACAGTGGTGAATGACCCTTCATTGTACTTAAAACAACTAATTCCCTGCAAATCCGGGGATTGCCCAGATCGATGTGCAAGTGAGGTCCGGGAGGTCGCCAAACCTCGGGCGACCTCTCGCGAGCTCTAGAGGAAGATCAAATCAAATCTTTAGCATTTAATGTTTTGCAGGCCTCTTTTCGGCCCTTGTACTTGTAAACCGGGAGAGTGAGCTCCACTCTCCTCACCACTATAAATAGAGGGCATTTATGACCCCAAAAAGAGAGAGAATTCATGTCATACCAAATCTCTTGTCAATTTATTCTTCAATTCTAAGATGAACAAAAACTCTATCTTCCAATCATTTACAATAAATGCAACCAACAATCATTAATTACTTGTTTGTGTTACTAGAATCATTAGCCACATCTAAATCTCTAAACCCGATATTTTAGTACACAACTCTTGTCACTTGGGCATGTGGCCTTATCATGTATTTTTCTTCGATTACTCATTAATTGGTAAGATCTTGTATGCATCATTTGCACTGTTCAGCTCAAGCAAAATTTTAAAACATTCAGTTTTTTTCACTAAAACATGCAACTTGTTTATATATACTAAGATATGTAACTTGTTTTAATTGATAAATTGCATGTTTCAATACAAAAAATTACATATTAATTTTAAAAACACTTAAATTGCAATGCATGGGAGATTTACTCTAATTAATTTATACACCCTCATTCTTTTTATCAAATGAAAAGTATAGGGGTAATTGCAATGTAGTACACTAAATGGAGAGTGATAGCAATCTAGTACATTTTGACCAAAAATTAGCAACCTAGTACAATTTTAGTGGGTTGAAAAATCATTACTGCCCTTGAGTTGATAAAGCATTGTTTTAGGTTTATTAATTAAATTAAAATTGTCTAATCATGCTCTTACACACCATCTTACACACACTTACACACCATTACACCAAAAGTCTAATTGCTATGTATATTATATCACACGCCCTCTCTCTCCAAATTTAATTTCACACAATATTATCTCTCTCTCTCTCTCTCTCTCTCTTCATTCACGTTTTCTTCTCTCTCTTTCTCTTCTAATTTTTCTCTCACCAAAACAAATCTGGCCGGAAAAAATGGATCCGCCACCACCCATCTCTTCTCTCTAGCGCTCTCTATACGGTGGTGGTGGTGAGAGGAGTACACAACGATGGTGGAAGGGGGGTTTTTACACAATATTTTTTGCGGTGGTGACCACGGGTTTCACGCCTGGTATTTTGCGGAGGAGGCGAAGGGGGTGGTGGAGGGTTTTGCATTTTCTGCAGCGATGGGAGGGAATAGATGTCGATGGGACGGCCGGGGCGAAGGTGGTGGCGGATATAGGGTTTCTGGTGAGGATGACGATGGAAGATGCGGCGATGGATCTACGAATCAGCCTTGATTTCATGCGGCGGGTCGAGGGTTTTATGTGGGGGATGGTGAGGGAAATTGCGGTGGCGGTGGAGGCGGATCTGGGGGGATCTAGGGTTCTGGTGGGGATGGCGGTGGGAGACGACCGGGGGGAAGGGGGTGGATCCTTGTTTGGACGGTAGTTCGCGGCGGTGGTGGATCCGTGTTTAGACTGCGGCGGAGGCAATAGGGATAGCAGCGGTGGAAGCTGCGGCGGATCAGTGTTTGGACGGCGGCGGCGGAGGCAGGGATAGCAGCGGTGGAAGCGGCGGCGGGGATGATGACGATGGGCGGGGATGATGACGATGGTAGTACGGTGATTTTCAGACATGAAGTAAGGCAAGTGATTTTTTTTTTGGTGAGTTTTTGGTGATTTTTTGCGATTCTTCACGTTTTGGTGAGGTTTGAGAGTTTGGTGATTTTTGTAATGTGATTTATGGGGTTTTGATGATTTTTTGGTAGTTTTATTGATTCTGCAGTGAAGAAAACGCGGTGATATTGATGATTCTACAGTGTGAAAGATTCAAATTGATTATGTGTCAGCGTATATGTAATTTTTTAAGTTATATACAATTTTTACGTGTGTATGCAATGTAATTTTATATGATGCAATGTATTTTACGTGTATGAAATGTTTTTTTAGTGTACATGAAATGGTTTTAGTATATATGCAATGTATTTTGGTATATGCAATGTATTTTAGTATATGCAATGTTTTTTGGTATATGCAATATATTTTAATATATGCAAATTTTTTATTTTTCTGGATAGTGCGTTTTTATATGTATATGCATTTTTTATTTTGCCATTACTAAAAAAGAAGAAATAATTATATTTTTTAGAAAACTGTAAAATATTTTCAAATGTTTTCTATAATAAAATGTAAAAATTGTAAAAAAAATGCACAAAAATTATAATAATAATATTATTTTTTAATACGAAAAAAATAAAAGAATTATTTTAATTATTGCAATTACAGAAGTTTAGGGATTTTTTATTTTATAATGTGCATATCTATATATACACTTTAGATATATATAACATAAAGTATATAAAATAAAAAGGTTGATGGGACAAGACAAAAATAAAAAAGTTGATGGGACAAGAAAAAAAGGTTGATGTGACAACACATGGAGGGCTATTTTTTGTTGGAAAAAATGGTGAGTAAAGGTAAAATGGACATAACACATCACTCAAAAAGAACTTTTGTATCTAGTTGTTATTTTGAAAGTCAAAGTGCACCTATTAGTTATTGCCCCAGAGTATATATGCACACCTTAAATTAACCTTTTTATCCCTAAAAACCAAAATAAATATCTTATCACCCACCCAGGTGTTCTGCTGCCCACCCCTCCCTCATTGTCCGTCGTTCCATTACCTTTTCTCACCGTTTTCTTGTCTGCAGAAAGACTTCCTCTTCGATTTCCCATGCATTTTCTTCACATTAGAAACATCATCCCCCTAGAATAGTCAGAATAAATTCCCTATTACCCTTTTGTTTTTGTAAAAAATGGGACAATAAAATTAAGATCTCAATTGAAAATAAGTAAATAAACGGTATTATAATTATATATTTATAAATATATTTTCACCTTTTAGGTCGTTGATAGCAATATGAATATATATGTGTGTATTAAAATTTTATTAATGTAAAATATGTTAGAACATGACATGGAGGGGCAAAAAAAGCTCCTAAATCTGTCTTGCCTCGAAGTACGGCACAAGGTTGGATGATCCAAACAACACGGTGCATGTTTGAGAAGGGTTATTATATTATCGGCTACTAATTATAGTGCATGCGTGTTCCGGAGTTCTTTAAAAGAATAATATTCAAAATAAATGTTAAATTTAATATTAAAAATATAATCAAGATTTTTTTAATCAAATGTAATTTTTGGCAATTAATTAATAATATTAGTGATATATAATTGGTTACAGTTAATTGATTGACATATCGTGAATTATTTATTACCAACTCCACATTAATAATGACACCTAATACAATTAATAGTGACACTTGAATGAACACCTTCTAAAAATAAAAAAAATGTGAAATATCATTCAAGTCAACCTCAAATAAGCAAAAAAAATACCATATCCATTTCATTCTATGGAATCAACTGATTCCCATGTTAATAAAAAAACAAAAGAAGAGTGTGAAATCTTGAGTAGCTACGATACAAAACAAACAAAAAGTGAAAACTCCAAGCATGGTGTTCAAGGCAAATAGACACAAATCTTACCACTTAGCTATGCCTTTGGATGTGAACAAACCCCTTACTATGAGGCATATGATGATGGAGTTAATACTAATTTTCCTAAAAAGTCATTGTAAAGACTCCCAAAATACAAACTTCCATCAAACTCTACAACTGAGGTTACAAATCTCATAACCTTCCCCGTTGGATCATCGAACCCCCTTCTCATTTTCCCATCACTTCCTACATTCACCACCATTGCTTTTTTTGCTACATTTACCACTGGAATCCCAAACTTCTTGGACATAAAAACCATTGTGTATTTTAAAATCGATGAAGAGTATACAATCCTTGGCCAAACAGGAACTAACTGCACCAAAAAACACAAATTTAACTTGTTATACTTCAAATATAGGCATTGATATTGCTTATATATATTTGGATCGTGATTTTATTTTTAGCTATGTTATATCAACAAATTTATAAACTGGTCTAAGAATTATATTGATTGCTCATATTGAGGGTGTAAAAAATACTAAAAATGTAGAAAATACTGATCTTTTTTAATCCAATAATATAGAAAATGTCAATTTTTTCTGTATATTGAGTTCTTCGGTATGATAATGATAGGTAAATTTAAAATTGTCATATATACGGAATTTTCTTTGATATTTTGGTACTTTCAGTTAAAAATGTGTATATCATTTCAAAATACATACCATTTATATAAGTTTTGGTACAGCAAAATTTCAGTATGAACAATATACCAAAATTTTGGCATGGATCGATAAATACTGACACATTTAAAAAATTCTATGTATTGAAATTTCGGTACGATATCAATAATTATTTTTCATATGCCGATATTTCAATACACCGAAAGTTTCAATACGATACCAACATGAAATTTTACGTAACTAAATTTTTAATATGAAATTATATTTGTAGTATAGCGTATTGAACCACTCCCAATTCGATTACCTCGAACAATGCAATCCAGAAAGAACCATCTGGTGCAAGATTTATGTTATCAGGCCTTCCTGGGAGGTTATCAATGAAAATCTCAGTTTGTCCTATATTATCACCGTGGAGCCAATATTTCAAACATCTATATCTGATTAAATAAAATAAATCTTATTAAAATATAAAAATTGCATATTTGAAATAAAGAGATTTAAAATAAATTCGTCCCATAATTTTCCACCTTTATTGAAATGGTTCGGTAACTATCAATATTTTTAATTTAGTCCCATATATATTCAATTTGTTCCAATTTAGTCCCAAACCGTCGTAGATCAACCAAAAACACCCAAAACGACGTCGTTTTAGTCCCGGAAATTAGGGGCGCGTGATAGACACGCGACTCAAACAACACCATTTTGAGTGTTTTTTGTCGATCTCCGACAATTTGGGAGTAAATTGGAACAAATTAAGTACATATGTGACTAAATTAAAAAAGGCGAAGGTTACGGGACCATTTTAATAAATGTGAAATATTATGGGACGAATTTAGTTTAAATCCTTGAAATAAATGAAGTGTTTGAATATGCAATACTACTTACTTCCATGTTTCACACACAACTAAGAAATGTTGGTTTGCAGAGATGGCTACACCATTTGCAAAGGCGAGATGTTGAAGCACGATAGACGTTGCATTCGTTGAAGGATGGTATTTTAGGAGGCGGCCGTGAGGGCGCGTCTCTAGGATATCGAGTTACCAGTCGTGGAATCCGTGTTTTGTGCTGGCATCGCTGAAGTACAACGTGCCGTCTGATGATTCGATCACATCATCTGCAAACCTTGTGAAAACTAAGGATGTATATTACATGTTGACAAAAACTTGTGTAGACCTGGTTCATGATATGAACCTTATTTTTAATTCATGACATTTGAACATTAAAAAAAAAATCATGGCATTTGACCCTATTCAGGGTATAATATGGGTCAAATTTAGTGGTTTAGAAAAATATGTTAGAAATGAGTGAAATAGATCAAATAATCCAAGTTCATGACATAGACCTGACCGGTTCATGGGAGACCAAATTCTTATATGCGTGATTTCTACTTTGAAAATACAAGCTTCATTTGTCATTTGTTGTGGGTAGCAGTATGTTCAATCCCTTTATATTCAAACTCAGTCTCAGTCTCAGTCTCCTGAACTTAAGTTTGTATACAATCTATTTGGAAACATCATCCTATCAAGAAAACGGGGTATTAAGGGGATGATTTCATAAGATTATAAGGCTCCGTTTGGATCGATGGATTTGAAATACATGGATTTTACGCGAGTTTGAATCACAAATACTCCTATAACTTTGGTTTAAAATAAATTTAGTCTCATAAGTTTTTTTGTTATCGATTTAGTCCCAATAACTTTAACAATGTTCAATTTTAGTCCCAAATCGGCCGAAACAACGTCGTTTTGCCATTTTTAATTATTTAGGGCTTTCTGGCGAATGTTGTGACAGGACTGTCACGTGCACTGTCACGTGTATTTTTAAGTGTGTTTGACTAATTCTTGTTGTCAATTCTGTTTTAATTTTAAGCTTAAAATTTTAATTATATAAGCTTGAAATTCCAGCTGTTAAAAAAAAATACACGTGGCAGTCCGGTCATAGCATCCGTTGGAAAGCCCCAAATAAAAACGGCAAAACGACGTTATTCCGGCCGATTTGGGACTAAAATTGGACATTGTCAAAGTTATTGGGACTAAATCGACGATAAAAAAACTTATGGGACTAAATTTATTTGAGACCAAAGTTATGGGACCATTTGTGATTCAAACTCATTTCACGCACAAATCACCTTCTTTCGAATGGATTTACAAATACTTAGATTTGAGAGTCTAGTTTAAAATGGAGGGATTTCAAATCTTCCTCAAAACCATGTAATTTGAAATCCCCTCCTTTCCACCCCTTCCCTCTCTCTCCCCCCTTCACTCTCTTCCTTCTCTCTCATCTCTTGACAATTCATGATTTAAAATATATGCACTCTTACACTTGTTATTTTTCAAATCTTTTCATTTCAAATCCCTCCTTCCAAATGGAGCCTAAGTGATTTTAATGACATCTATAAAATTATGCGTAAAAGCAGATTTGAGTGTTTTGTATTTGAATGTTTCTACTTAAATTAATCAACTGAAAGTTATAATCTAAAAGAGTAGGTCTAGTGTGAAAATTTTCATGTATGAAAATTTATAAAATTGCCCTAAATCAACCATCTAGACCCTAAACACTAAATAATGAACCCTAAATTATGACATATTCGGGTCGGGTGAACCATGAACCACTTGGGCCGAGTGAACCATGAACCACTCAATTTTGTCTTACCTTCACCAATTAAAGAATTTGGTTGTAAATTAAAGTTTTTTCATGTATGAAAATTTTCATACTAGACTTTGTCAATCTAAAAATTAGGAGGGAATGCTTCTACTTGCTTCTAACTTCTCACTTATTTTATAGTACAATTTTTTTATAAAAAAAATCAACATCTACTTCTTATAAATTTTTTAAATACTAGTCACTTTTATTATTAAGCATTTTTTTTCGATCACTAAATTAAATCACTTTCTTAAAAACGTATTTTTTTTCAAGCATCCCTTAATTAAATTAAGCTTATTAATAAGTTGCTCATGAATTAAAAATAAATGTCAATAAGATCAAGAGACACTTGAGTGCACTTTTTTTTTTCTTGAAAGGTAAAGATGAATTTCATTAATCATAGAGTACAAGGGGTACTCTAATCTCATAACAACAAAGTTCTCACTTGTGCCCAATAAAATTATAACTTTTCGGGAATACAGTATAACAGAAACGATTCCCAGAACGCCCGTTGTTTAAATTACTAAGTATATACCTAGTTAAGTTTAATGAAGATAGGAGTAATTTAGGAAAAGTATAGAGTAGGAGTACTTATTAATCATGAATGTTTTTAAAAATTGATACCTCTACATCCTGTTTTAGATTGCTCATTCGTTATTTGACTCGTGTTTTAGCAAGCGATCTGTTTATTAATATATGAAATGATACAGTAATTTTTAAGGAGGTGTAAGATAAATTAGGGGTAGGACTATCATACTCTACCTTAAAAATCTTTTTTATCATTTTATACTAAGAAACAACTCGCTCATTAAAACACGAGTCAAACGGTAAATTTGGACAATCTAGACTGAGTGAGTACTTTTTTGTGAACCAAATTGGAATAACATATTATTTTAACAATATCTGTCGATTAGTTCAACTGATTGAATGTTGTTTCAGAAATATATCATTCATGAAAAACAAGATAACAACTCAAATAAATCTACAATTTTCCTTATTCATCATATATATCCATTATAGCTTGAGTAATTAAGCTTTCAATTGGCTCACCTTATTTTGTCACCATTAACATGCGATGTAAGAAGCGTTACACCCACTTCATTAACCTTAAGCAAACCCTGCCAATGATTAATTATATATATCAACTCAAACTACCAGACAAAATAAAAAAATATTCAAATGGAGAAAAAAGTTTTTTTTGTCCTATAACATATTTAACTATCTATTTTTCGTCCCAAAAAATTTTAATCTCCAATTTTGATCCCATAACTAAATCGATTGTCCAATTTAGGTCCAATTTTAATCAAAAAATCACGAAAAACGTCATTTTTGGTCCTACGGAAGTCCCGTGCCAGTAAAATTTAGTCACTTTTAAATTTGTAGAATTTAAATTTCCAATATTGATCCCATAATTAAATTAATTGTCCAATTTTCACCAAAAAATTACGAAAAACGTCATTTTCAGTCCTGGGGAAGTCCCGTGACAATAAAATTTAGTCATTTTTTAATGAGAAAATAGGCAAAAATGCTCTTTTGAACTTGTATCTCTCTTTTTTGCCCTAATACTTTTTCAATCCACAATTGTACCCTTTTGTGACCATTCTACCCTTCCCCCTCAATCTCATCCTTTAATCTTTATCATCTTAATCCCATCACATTTTTCAACTTTCAAACAAGACCCCCAACATGACCCGGACTTGGACCCGACCCGGCCTGAACCCGACCCCAACAAGAAACCCGAACCAAGCCCAAACCAGTCCGGCCCTACCCAAACCTGATCCTGGCCCAAAATTTGTTCATGGTTTAGGGTTCACGGTTCAAGGTTCAGGGTTCAGGTTCATGGTTCGTTGTTTAGGGTTCATGGGTCAGGGTTCGGATTCAGGGTTCATGGTTCAGAGTTCGGGGTTCGGGGGGTCCGGGTCTAGATCGTGGTTGGATGGAAGGAGCTTAATGGATGAAATGAGATAGGTATGAGATTAAGGAGATGGTTAGAATGGTACAAAAAAAAAAACATATTTGTGGGTTGAAAAAGTTAAAGACAGAAAAGAGTGATGTATGTTGAAAAAGGGCTATAAAGAGTTTGTCCCTTTTTAATTTGTAGAATTTAAATTTGAGTTTTAATTTAATTTACTGAGTTATTTATACATGTGTAATTTAATTGATTAAAAAACGTAAAAAAACTAAAAGAAAAAGAACGTTAGCATCCATGTCTACGACGGTATCGTAAAACCCTTAAATTTTGACGTAACTAGCACGTGACCTAAATGACGTTGTTTTCGATTTTTTGATAAATATTGAGATCAAAATTGAACAATAAATTTAGTTAAGGGACCAAAATTTGGCAATCAAATATTGTGAGATGAAAAATGGACAGTAGATAAGTTTTGGATAAAAAAAAAATTCTCTACTCAAATGTATCAATCTAATTATAATAAAAGTACCTCCTGTCCATCACAGACGATCACATCCCCTGCTGCTGTAATAGTTAATCCTAATAAATTCTGACTCTCGATTTGCCACAAATTTTCCCACGTGCCATTTTTGTTCAATTTTTTGATACTACCATCTCTCGTGACTGTATGTAGAACTCCGTTTTTGTCGAATGCAACATCTTCGGGTTGTTTCAGAAGCCCTTCTCCTAATTTCATCACTTCCTGTAAAAATAAACACAAATTTTCCTGTGAAATTTGTTCATACTATGAAATTGATATCGTTATACTTATAAATTGATATCATTACTTTTATAAACTAATACATATAATATTTAATGTTATGATATCAGTTTATAAGTATGGCGGTATCAATTGATAAGAGTTATGATATTAATTTATAAGTGTAATGATATAAATTTCATATTATGAATAAATTTTTATTGAAGATCTACCTCTAAAACAAAACGTATAGTTAATTAATTATGACATGCAATTAAAAAATATATAAACATGCCAGATTCTTGAAATGGAAATTTTCTATGATGCTGCACAGTGGCCAACAGGATCTTAGGGGTTGTTTCTTGAAATGGAAATTTTAAGTGGCTTTTGGATTTTTAATTTTTTTTTTATTTAGTGGGATTTTGGTATATAGTTTTTGAATTCTCTAAAAGTATAATATATAATCAGTGCGGAGCAAGAAATTTCGCTGAGGAGGGACCCAATTTATAATGACAAAAACTCGTATGAAACGAAATGTAAACTAGCACAAATCAACACTCATACCTTCCAAAGTGTTAAAATGACATACCCAAATTATATTTCATATTATCTTGAGATAATCTCACGCAAGTGTGTCTTATTTATAATACGGCATGATAATAGGGATGACTAAATGCACTTTCAATTTTTTTATATGTACTCAAAATATAAAAAAAAATGCATTTCCTAAAAATTGAATACTAAATGTCTTAGAAAGAAACATCACCTATCATCACTCAACCACACTTCAAATTAATAAAAAACAATACTAAATTATATGTATGAAAATTCCAAAGAGGTCAGAGCCCAGTGACCCACTTGACCCTAAAGTAGTTCCGACTATGTATATAATACACTTATCTCAAATACAAATATATACAAAATAAAAATATATTTTTCAATTTATTTCAAATCAATTTTCCAGGATTTGAAATCCCTTCAAATTCCATAAATAAACTTACAAACAATCCTTAAGGTGTTATACCACCAGTTTTGTGATATTGTGGTGTTGTACTTGTATCATCTGCTTTGAGATGTTATACAAATGACACAATACCTTAAAACCTTGTTGGGTACAACACCTTAAAGCTATGCTGGGCGAAATAGAAGAAATCTTGAAATGGGCATGGACTTACCTGTAATTTGGAGTTGGATGGAGGGAGCAAAAGGGTAGAGGGAGGGGGAGAGTCAAGGTAACCTGGTGATGATGGTGATAAAAGGAGCAACTGAATGATCATTCCTACAACACAAACTATCAAAATTCTTGAACTTGTTATCAAGGCCATCATAGATACATAGATGGATAACACAGAAATTTGATGAGTTATTTAATGAGAATTTTATGCTTATTTGTGGTTTGAATTATTTATAATTGACATTTATGATCACTATGTTTAGAGTGGTCGCTTTCTTGGTAGCTGCACTACACAATATGTTAAAAACACACCGCAACAGTCCTCTTCACGTTACCCAATATAGACGGTAACTACTCACACGTACGTACGCGTGCAAAAAGAAAATATCATTTTTAGTCCTATAACATCTTACTTTTTCAATTTTAATCTTGAGTGTGTTAATTTCAATTTTTATTTGTTGTTGAAAATTTTAAAATCTCGTTGAAATAAGTATGTGCATCTCTAGGTTTGCATTTATCAAAGTGTTTCAATTTCCGCAGCTCAGCTTGAGAGATTTTAAAATTGAAAGGGAAACGTGGCACGTTTGATTTATGGATTACAAACGAACGGTGTAGATGTAGTGGAAATGGCAATGGGAGAGGGCCTGCGGCTCTTGTTTGTGGTCCAAGGATTATTCTTGTTGCGGACTTGCGGTCCCTTTGTAATTTTGTTCTGGCTTTGTTAAAATTGGTGCCTACACAACACACTACCACTTGTAAGGAATTCAATGTAGATAAAGTAAGGAAAACATATCAAGATTCTCGGTTTTATTAAATTAGGGGACTTTTGAATTCTATTTACTAAAATAGGGTGAGTTTCGAATGTGTGACATTTTTAAGTGTTGTTGCGCTCACAGAGCGCAACAGGTTAGTGTATGTATATGTAAATATAACCTGTTGCGCTTCCAGAGCGCAACTAGTGGAGATTCCCAACGTCAGATCACCAAATGGAACAGTGTCAGGACCTGTTGCTCTCACCAAAGGCAACATGTGACACGTAGGACATGTTGCTCTCACCAAAGGCAACAGGTGACACGCGCGAATATGTAGTCTTGCAACTTTTTTGCATGTGATTCACTTTAATTTGATGGAATCTTGCAGAGCATGCGTTGCAATATTTCTTCTCCCCTGCAGTATTTATTCCCCCACTACCAACTCAATATTTATTCCCCCAACTACTCATATACAAAAAAAAAAAATCGATCCTATAATATAAACCTCCTCCAAGCCTTTATCTCTTCATTCTACACCAACAATTTCTTTTTTCTTCTATTTCATTCTACTACACCCAAATAATCTCTATCACTTTTACAAAAAAATCTCTAACATTTTAGCAAAAAAAATCCACCTTCACCACTATATAGCAGAAAAAATTAGTCTCCATCAACACACTTTTATACTACATTTGGTCTATTTTCATATAAAAGTAGGATTTTTACAATTATTTTTTTTTATTATATTTTTTAGAATATTTATTTATATTATTTTATTATTTTTGTGTTTTAGGTATTGTGTTTATGTGGTGATTCAAGATGACGGGTTGACTCAACAATGGTGCATTGAGATTTTTCGACAATTAAGGTATTTTTCATTTTTAGCTTAAATATATTTTGTATGTTTATTTTGCAAGAAAAATATAAAGTCATGAATGTTAAGCACATTAACTAGGAATATTTACTTGTATCAATTATGTGAGTTTTTTATTTTTTATTATTTAGTATTATATTATGTGGGCTTTTACGGCCCTGCTCGATGTGGACCATTAAGACTTGATCACCATCTTATTACTGCACTAGTGGAGAGATGGCGTCCAGAGATACACACCTTTCATTTTCCTATCGGAGAGACCACTATCACATTGCAGGATGTTGCAATTATATGAGGATTACCGATAGAAGGAGATCCTATTATATGTCGTGAACCAAATCGCAACAAAGCTGAATGGCGTAATCATTGTACCCAGTTGTTAGGGGTTTCGACCACAACTATCGAAGATGAAAAATAAGAAAGCAATCTACCTGAGTTCACTGAGTGAACATTTACGGCATTTGCCAGCTATTGATGACAATACACCACAAGTAGAAGTCGACAAATATGCACGAGGGTGTGCACTCTTACTGTTGGGGGCTTTAATGATGCCCAGTAGTGATCGATCTGTTGGGATTATACTGAAAAGTATGTTTTTTACTTTGTATAATCAAAACTGAATTTCGGACTTATTTACTGAAATAAATTGTTTATCACGGATGCTTTAAATATTAGCGAATGTTACATATATTTCTTTGCATAATCTGTTCAATAATTAAATGACGTGTTACATTGTAGTTAATTTAGTGATACCAGATCACAAAAGATTAAATTAACGATCCTTGTAACTAAAAAGTCGCCATTCACGACCTAGATGGAAATGAACAACCCATCGTGAAAGGTTGAAGTGTAAGACTCAGATTGGCTTGTCTTGACCAAGAGATTACACTTTAGTGCATGGTGATCTTATTTGAATAGGACCTCTGAGGAGGACAAATTCTTGAGCTGAACAAGGAATAATTAGACCTCGATTGGTTCGTTATTTCTTAATCTTCGTTCTTAAATAGGATCACGTGTGATTGGTAACTATTGCTTTGACTTATCATGAGTAGAGAATAAGCGAGATTCAATACTTTTTATCTTGGGCAATATTATTGGTCACGTGTGATTGCTAAGATTTAATCGGAGAATCGTGCAAGAAACGCTTGTTTGATTTGCCCCCTTGGGAGGTTCATAAGCTTTATCATACCAAATCTTGCAAGTGGAATTAGTTTCCGGTATGGATAATAATGTTGAACCGTTCCTTGACCAAGGACAAAAGATATTAATTAATGGAAAGCTATTTCAGTGGCTTGAATTAATTAATGGGCTAGATAATCTTAAACACGGGAAATAATAATCGGGAGTCATATTGACTGTAATATGGGTTAAGATGGATAGTGCAATATTAATTATGTAGTGGGATTAATTAATAATTATGAGCTTGAATAATATTGTGGCTCAATATTGATAATTCAAGATCCATTGGAAGGTTCAATCTTAATTCTCCTAAAGGCCCCCTAAGTAGCCCAACATATAGTCCAATAACTGAAAAAGGTGTTTAAAATAAAATAAATATTGTTGTTTATTTTTCCTAATTATTTTCGAAATTTATGGATAAAAGGGGAGAAAGATTTTATTTGAATTTTGTTATGGAATGTAGATATGTATTCTTGGAATACAAGATTATCTTATTAAATTCAAGAAATCTCCCACTTGGTTATTTATAAAGATAATTTCGAAATTTTGAAAGATAAAGGGCAAGAAAGATTTTCTTGATTTTCTTGAAAATATATTATGGAAGATATGTATTTCTTGAAATACAAGAATATCTCATAAATTCAAGAAGATCCAAATCTTGGAATCTTACCTATTATTTTCGAAAATTACTCCATAACAAAGAGTAAGTGGGATTTTGTTGAATATTATAATTATGGGAAAAAGAATATAAGAGATATATTCAAGATTTCTTGGAGATCAAGAAAAGATTTTCCCACATTATTTTTACCCAATTTTTTCGACCACTTGTGCTCTATAAATAGGGAATGACTCTTTCATTCCCAAGTACAATTCCATGTGCTAGAAAAATTAGTAAATCCACAAAGGTGGTGCAACATAATTTATTTTCCTTTTGTTAATTGTTCACAAGTGTCCTACCACAGGATAGTCGAACAAGGATTAAGGGAATACTTGGGAAGTTCTTTTGGTTAGTCTAGTCAGCCAGATCACTGTCATCCCAAGAGGTACGTTCACGTAAACTCGTAGAATTCCACATGCGTAGTATTTACGTGAATTAATTATATGCATGATATGTTATTGGATTATTATTTGAATTAATATATGATTAATTCATGCTAGTAATAATTATGAGAATTAAATTTGTATTTAAATGTTCATCCCGAATAGATCTGTGCAACTTATTCCCCAACACGATCTTCAATCTCAATGATCTATCTAGAATTTCTAGAGGACGTAGATAAAGCTGGAGAGTATAGTTGGGGAAGTGCAGTATTAGCGACTTTATATCGTGAACTCTGTATGACCTCCAAATATGATAAGAAGACCATCGCTGGTGCATTGTCTCTGGTACAAGTAATTGTTACTTCTTAATAACTTTTTAAGTATTAACTGATAAGTTGACAATTAAATTAAAATATTTTTCATCATTGCAGATTTGGGCATGGTCAAGAATATTGGTTATACAGCCCAAATATGTACGTCATATGCTTGTAGAAGGGACACTACAGGGTGAGAATAATCTTGATTTGGGTCTTCCTCCGTATGGAGTTAGGTATGTGTTTCTTCTGCAAATCACATTTATTTGAGCTCATTTATACTTGTCATATTATTAATATTGAATGTACTTAAATTGTAAGTGGATTCCTTACCATGACCATACTAGAAGTGCAAGCAACACTATTCGTGTATATCGAGACATATTTGATCGTTTATCGGAGGGACAGGTAAGTAATTATTATAATATTCCTGATAAATACATTGTTTTGGGTTATATATAATTCTTTTTCATTGCAGTTTATTTGGCAACCATACGATATGGACATGGCCAACATAGCGAGCCTTGGAAATCGTTGTTTGACCTTTAATTGGATGTCAGAATGTCCATTAATCAATTTTGAAATAGTGGAGATTCATCATCCCAATCGAGTGTTGAGGCAATTCAGAAAGATTCAAGACATTCCACATCCAATAACATCTACTCATTATTCGTTGCACGACATATCGCGGTCAGGGCAAGACGGTGTTGACTGGACTTTAAAACATGCCCACTGTATTACATATTGGGGCAGCAGATATCTGTACGGTCCAACAGTGGAAATCACTGGAGATAAGACAGTGACCGATGACTATATGCAGTGGTATTATAATATTACACGGCGTTTGGTTTCACTTAATGAGTACAATGCAGAGAATCGAGGTTTTCAACCACCTAAAAAGTCTACACGTGATGTTTTGGTAAATTATATATCTAAATCTCATGTTGTGTTTTCATGATATTATGACTAAGAAATGTGTATAACAATCAACTGGTTTTTCCTCTGGCAGGTACGATGGTTCTCGCGTCTTAAAATCAGTAGAAGGGGGGCTACAATTGACAATAGAGAATCAATGGTGGATCTGCTAAATACTACAGAACAATTTATTCAAGAAGTGGACCCTATACTAGAAGCTCCTCCATATCTTGTAGATCAACCAGCTCCACAAAATAGAGAAGAAGAGAGGAGTACAAGACAGAGGAGACGAAAAAATACTTCAAGAGATAACAATGTTGGGACATCAACATCTAGAAGTCAAAGAAGACATTCCTCGGCAGCGCATCATGAGTCTCCTTTTACCCAGCATGAGATGCTTGCAACTTTGTCAGACACACCTCATGTACAAAATGGTATGTAATTTACAAAATTACGTTAATAAATTTAATGTTAAACATTTGTTTATTATTTATTGCATATTATTGCAACATGTGACAGATGCTTCTGCATCAAGGCAGCCTCCTCAAAATTATTATGTGCCTCAGTTTGAGCCTTCGTTTTATACACCTTATAGTGAAAGAGGTATGTAATTTACTAAATTATACAATTACATACACATATTGTTATTTTTAAATTATTGATTTAAATTCACTAAATATGTTTTAGGTGCTTTTATATCAATGGAACCTCCTACTCAACCATTCACTTCGTTGACGCAATCAAATTATCACTTAGTAGTCATAATAAGGTTGTAAAAAAAACATCTTTTATATAGGCTTTTAAAAGGATTCCAGGTCAGACCTATTTAATAAAAAGGTCAGTCACGGGCTTTTTAAAAAGCCTATGATAGATAACAGGTCAGATTTGGGCCCAAAATTAAATATCAGACTCGGACTGTTTTATGTAAGGTCTAGCTCGACCCGGTTTATTCCCACCCCTACATACGTGCACGTGAAGAAAAAAAAACACAAAAAGGAAATTGCGTACCGTAGGTGAATAACTCAAGTTTAATCCATTATAAGTACATGCATTAAAAAACATTAATTCACTACTAAAAATAGAATCTTTTATCTTCTATCACGTTAAGTTTTTTTTTCCTCCTATCATATACTAATTCATTTCGAACATGGTTTATTTTATATGTTAGCATATGATAAAATAGAATAAAAAATTCAAACATTTGGACTAATTTCAATTCTTGATTGAAAAGTGAAGAGTACAATATGAATAATGGAATCAAATGGTACATTTTTTTAGCATGTGGAATATGAACATATGGCTAGGTCTTGTATGCACCCGGTTGCACCGTGCGCTCTTAGTGCATTTTAGAAGCGTGCAACTTGTTATGTTGAAAAGTGCGACTTATTTACACAAAAAAGTGCAACTGTTAATATGGGAACATAGTTGCATTCTTCTATTTGAAATAGTTGCACATTTCTGTTTTATATAGTTGCACGCTTTTAAAATGCACTATGAGTGCAAAGTGCATCCGGGTGCACATGAAACCCACTCTGAACATATAATAATTAATAAAAGGAAATTAGTATATAATGTGATAATCAGCATCTAGTAGATCCATCATATATGTAATCAAGAACAGCAATCACTCCGAAAACAAAAGCTTGATCGAATCCAGCTTTTATTTCTACATGGTACAAATCTCTGCTTCTCATTACTTGCTGCAACTCCCTCGTCACACCAATCTGCACCTCAATTAATTAGTAAAAAAACTAATACTGTTTAATGAAACAACTAATACTTTTCAATGAAACAACTGATACTGTTCGGAAATATGCGCGAAATGTATTACCAGGGCTACAACATCTCCTCTGGAGGTGACAATGCTGCAAGATCGGCCCGGGAAGTCGCCTCGTACCTCGAACCACTCCTTCGATTCGATCGAGATTCTGATCGGAGTTCTGTCGGAAAAACACGAATTTGGTTGTTTTAAGGTGAAGACAAGCTTGTCGTGAGATCCCAAGAAGTCACTGGTGAACCCTTTCCATTGTCTTGTTAGGCTTAGCGCTTCAACTATTGCTCCCTGCAACAAATTAAATCAATCATGCATGTTATAATTTACCCTTAATTTCAGAAAATGAAATAAAAAATTATCAACTTTAGGTGAATTAAATCAACTTCAAAAATTAATTAAATATTTCAATTACAAAATTTACAACATAAAAATTTCATTCAATTGGTGTCGTGTACATGTTTCTTTTTCAGTTAACTTAATTGCAAAAAAGAAAAAAAAAACATTAATTTTAGGTGAATTCTCAATTACAAAATAAACCTTTGATTTTATTTTTTTAATCAATTTTCAGAAAAAATCAATTACATAAAAAACTCATCCAAGATTGGTGTGGGTGCGTGTTTCTTCTTTCAATTAACCTTATTTTTTACTTAGTTTCATGCATTCCCTCCTCAGAAAACATCAATTAAAATGGATAGAATTAAAATCGTAGTTAAAAAAAAAAAACTGAAAAAGACGCGAGCAACAATAGGATTTCCTTCCAAAATATCAATTAAATCGATGACAAATGAAGTCATGATAATAGGAAATTAAATTAGAAATTGTACATGCCTTTCGCCTGATGAGCAACAAAGGATTTCCTTCGCCATCTCTAAGAATCATCTCTTCTTTCCGGCCAATTATTCCGCAGCCATCGACGCTAAATACGACGTCGCCTTGGCTAAAATCCGCCACCGCGAAGCCTCCGCCATTGGTCACGTTGGGCCGCATCCTCACGGCCAGGACCACCGGAGACGGTGAACAGTATACTTTGCTTACAATTGGAAGGAGTTTTGTACCCATTTTGGTTTTCTACTTTTAAAGATTCTGTAATTTTCAACACAATTGGTCCAATTTATAGAAGAAATAATTGGAATCGAGGTACTATGTTGATATGTGTACTCAAAAAGTTTGGCAAAGTTTTCTTTTTTAATATTTATGCAATAATTAAAAAATCTTGTTGAGTGTAATTATGCAATAGGAGGCCGATTATTTGCAGCAACTAAATGTCTGATGCACTTTTTTTTTTTTTGGGAAACATTTGAATTGACTATTGTGGTGTTCAATCAGTGTTGACCAAACACTTTGAGATCTTATCATGGACGTATTCAGAAATTAATAATGGAATGAGACATTTTTTTATTTTTTTTTAAGTTGGACCTCTAGGTTGCTGCCGAATTTCACAACTCAATATATTATAAAAGAGACACACTTGCATGAGACGATCTCACGATGAGACGGGGTATAAGTTGAGTATTGTCCTTTTAACACTTTGAGAGAGATTAATGTAATTTGTGCTAAGTTGTACCCCATCTCATGTATGAAACCGTCTCATATGAGTTTATATCATTGTAAAATTCGTACTCCCTTCGTCTTACAACATATTGCAAAGATTTTTGGGCACATAATTTAAGAAAAATGTACGAACAATAGGCAAAAATGTCCATTTTCAAATTGTAATACTCTTTTTTGCCATTTAACTTATTCAACTCACTTTTATGCCATTTTTTTACATTTTTACCCTTGGTCTCCTTATGAGTGGTTGAAATGAGAATAAGGAGACCAAGGGCAAAAATGTCAAAATAAGGCATAAAAGTGAGTTGAATAAAGCATAGGGCAAAAAAAAGTTGTGCAAGTTGAAAATGGACATAATTGAGTTTTTCCCAAAAATGTATGAGTAAGAGTTGGAGGATAATTTTATAAATGTTTATGTATAAGATAAATAAAATAGTTTGCTTGAGTGTATGTGTGGGTCCGAAAAATAATGACATTTTGTGTAAATATGTAAATATGTAAATATTGTGAGAGTAGAGTTTAATAAGGAATTTTCTTTTTTGGGTATGCAAAAATATTTTGAGACGTCCCAATAAGAAAAGTATGCAATGTGTCGTGAGACGGAGGAAGTAATATACAATAAGTTTCATGTGCATCAGGCCTGATGCATTTTTCAAACAGGCAACTTGTTTCATTGTAAAATGTAGCTCGTCTTCACTGTAACATGCAACAATGACTTACGGTTGCATGTTACAGTGAAGACGAGGTGCATGTTACAAAAATGTACTTAAATTGTATAGTGCATTTGGTGCATACAAATTTTTGTTTAAAATATATTTTTATTATTTTACTATAAAAATAATATAGTTATAAATAAATTTTTCGATAAAATTATATTTCTTAAGATGAATCCAGTGAAAAAAAAGGTCTCATAACTTATCTACTTTTCATTTTTCGTCCCAAAAAATTTAAATACCCAATTTTAGTTCCATAACTAAATTAATTGTTCAATTTTGGTCCAATTTTCATTCAAAAATCGCAAAAAAAATGTCTTTTTTGGTCACACGCAAGTTACATGCCTGTAAAAATAGTTATTTTTAAAATTCTAGATTTCAAACTTTTAGTTTTAATTTAATTTATTGGATTACTTACATACATGTAATTTAATTGATTAAAAAATGTATTATAGGCAACGTCCACTTCAGCGAGGGTATCGAAAACCCCCCAAATTTTATTGGCACATGACTTACATATGACCGAAACAACGTTGTTCACAATTTTTGGGTGAAAATTGGATCTAAATTGAGCAATCAATTTAGTTATGGAACTAAAAATTAATAGTTAAAATTTATAGTATGAAAAATAAATAGTAGATAAGTTATGAAACTAAAAAATATTTATTCAATCAACCCCCACGGGTTGGCCTAGTGGTGTAGACTTGTGACTTAGAAGTGTGCTCCTCTTTAGGTCTCAGGTTTGAGCTTGATCAATTTTTGAGATGAGTTAGTCCATATAGAACTTAGCTATGACTTGAAGTAGAGCCCCCGTTAGTGGATGGTGAGTTCTAATCCCCGAATTAGTCGATAATTGGGCCGAATACTGAGTTATCAAAAAAAATATATATATTCTTCACTAGCTCAAAAGTTAATATGTATCTTGCCCGTGTATCTGATGTTTTTGCACTAATTTCACGTGGGCCATTTCTTTTATCTAAAGTGTGTGTGTGTGTTTTTTTTTTTTTGAGAGAGGAACTTTTTTCTAAAGATAATTTCGAATAAAGCTAAGTTTTGGTTTAGGAATCCATAAGAATTATAAAATTGCCTTTTGGAGCAATTTTCTGATCGCTATGCTTGCTTTATTGAAATTTGGTAGCCAAATAGCTTTATAAAGGAATCGTTTGAACAAATTGTCAGCATGCATGAATTTTATTTATGACTAGATATTGCGCGTTGACCCTTTAATTAACTTGATTTGGTTTATAGCTTCTTGGACTGGCTTTTGTGAAATGCTACAAATAATTATTGCAAGCTAATAAAATTTAAAAAAAAAAAAAAAAAAATCAACGGGTTTGTATGCATATTGCGTTACGCCACGTACCCAACCAATGTATAATTGGACACCATTATCGCAAATGTTGTATTATTTTATATTTAAATACATACTTATTGTGTCAATAGAAGATGAAGCAAAGATTAGAACATTGATCTTGCGAGACCAAATCATTAAAACATTAATGTTAAGCAAAGCGTGTTATTGCTCTCTTTTATTTTGACTATAATTATGTCTTATTGTATTAAGATGATTGATACAAATTAATTGACGTGGCACATAATTCAAATTCGCCATGGAAATTTTCGAATAGAATTTGATATGATAGAAGAGAATGATTATAAAGTACATTTTCTATGAACACGTATGAATTCATGTGAATTTTTTTTTTCAAGTATCATTATTATCTTATTATGTATATGTATTATCATCGTTGTACATACGAAATTTTACTTTTTTAAAAATACTTGTTTTTTAAATGATAGTAACATTGTGCAGCGTACAAAAGTGCTAGTGTATATATACAGTTGCAGAGAAAAATTAAATAAACGAATTAATTCCGCACTTCTCTACAATTTCGAGCTTTTAGATGAGACAAAATTATTTCATGGTATCAGAGCATCTGGCTCAGCCCAGATCCTGGGTTCGATTCCCGTGGAAAGCATTCTACCCATTTAAAATTGTACACTAGTTGGGTCTTCTCCCCAGAGGGCAGAGACAATGATTCGGCCCGTGAGTGAGGGGGAGTGTTCAAGGAGCACTTGAGACGGAATTCTTTCATATGACACTTCATATGCACTGATATTTTAATAAAAATAGTTCACGTGAACTTGGGTTCACATAAAATTTTGCCACAATTATAAAGGTGGGTTTGTAATTAATAGCAATGATGTACTGATAAATTTAGGGGTCACTTGATTTTTTTTTTTTAAAGGTAAAGATGAATTATATAAAGAGTACAAGGGGTACTCAACAGCCCATAAAGTACATGGAGAGTTTGAAGCACACGAGCACTCACAACCTAACAGGAATGCACTCAGTGGGGTTACACTCCCAACTATGAAATGAATAAATAAAAGAAATTGGATAGTGGGAACGAATCCACTTCCAAGAGCAGAATTTGATACCATCAATGAGTTCTTCCAGAGTATACGAACTATCCTTAAAGATCAACCAATTTCGAACCTTCCAGATTTTCCAGACTGTAGCATGCCAAATCACACCCAAGAATTTCCTCTTACACTTGCCTTTTTCGGACTCAACAAACTCAAAAAAGTGGTCCCGAGCTGTCGAGGCATAAGATAGAGATTTGTCAAGCCACAAGGATATAGCCTGCCAGACAAGAAGTGCGACCGGGCACGAGAATAAGATGTGATTAGAGGATTCCAAAGGGCCGAAGCACATCGAGCACGAGCCATCTCCCAGACTCGGACAAGCCACGAACAATTAAGTTATCCTTCATATGGAGTCTTTCACGAATGACCTTCCAAGAAAAGACTGAGATTTTAGATGGGATCACCTTCCACCAAAGCTTCTTCCACGGAAATTGGATCCCTTCTTCATCGGACGTCTCTTCCACAATCACCTCGTACATTTCTTTAGTCGAGAAGGATCTCTTTATCGATCCTTGCCATAGCCATGTATCCGCCACATTCACCTTTAATTTGTACCTAAAAATCATTTGCCAAAGATCCACATATTCCAGAAATTCATTAGTGTTAAACTCTCTACCCTACTCAAATAACCATGACTCACCACATCCCACACCCTACTGACCACCTCCTCCCTCTACAATGATAGCTCATACAACAACGGAAACCTGACCGATAATCAACACCGACTCTCTACCTATGGGTCGACCCAAAAACTCACACCACTTCCAGACCCTAAAGAGAACCTTATATTATCTCGAAATATACACCCAACCGGACCCCACTACAACTCAAATAAATCTTTTCACTATTAAGACCAATTCTTTCTGACAGGACTCCCATCTGACACTCATTTAAGAGACTCGTACATAGACTCTATGACAGAAACCCGTAATGACCTTTCCCCCGACACCCACCTCCACAACCACTTACACAATAAAGCTAAATTGAAAGCCTTAATATCCCTCACTCCCAACCCACCCCTAAACTTACTTTGGCACGCTTCTCCCCCTTACCCCACCTCCCCACATAAGAATTTTCGTTGCAATTTTAACAGTGTATTAATAACACACTCAGGGGCTTTGAAGAATGATAGATAGTAAACTGGTAGGGCTGATAAAATCGAGTTCAAGAGCACTGACCTCCAAAAGATAAGTACCATTTTTCCCAACCAGAAAGCTTCCGTCGGAACCCGTCAACCAATGGCTTCCATACCTCTATCTTCCTAAAGTTTGCACCGATCGGGAGACCCAAATAGGTGAATGGAAACTTACCAACCTTGCACTTCAATACCCCTGCAAGGGCCTCCAGTTGATGTTTTTTTATATGAATTCCATGTAGAGAGCTCTTGTGAAAGTTAACCTTCAATCCTGAGATAATTTCGAACAGCCGAAGGACCCCCCCTCAAACACTTAGCATTTTCCACTGATGCCATGCCAAAACAGAACTGTGTCATCCGCAAATTACAGGTAACTGATCACTATCTTGTTCCTCTCGATCTCAATCCCCTCGAACTCTTTTAACTCCACAGTTTTCCTCATCAGACAGCTAAGACCCTCTGCTGCAATCAGGAATAAAAATGGGGAAAGTGGGTCCCCTTGCCTAATCCATTTTTGGAGCTGGAACTCTCAGTTGGGCTTTCATTAACCAAAATTGACATTGAAATCGAGGTGATTCAACCCCTGATCCATTTTCTCCATTTCCAATGAAACTTCATGCCTAGCATCATCTCATCCAAGTACTCCCACAGGACTGGATTTCATATGCTTTCTCAAAATTCACTTTGAAAATGAAGCTCCTCTGCTTGTTCTTCTTCACAAAATCAACAGTTTCATTAAGAACTAAGATGATGTCTAGGATTTATCTTTTGCCCACAAAAGCAGCCCGATTTTCTGAAATCACTGAATCCATCACACTGGCCAATTGGTTAGCAAATATCTTTGCCACGATTTTGTACATGCATCCAATTAATGAGATTGGTCGAAACTCAGACAATTGACTAGCATCTGACTTCTTAGGGATTAGAGTCACAAACGATGAATTTCCTCCTTTAACAATCCTCCCGGTTTTGTGAAAATCCTCCATGAACACCATGATGTCACTTCTCAGAGTTGGCCACATCTTCTTGATAAACTTAAAGGTAAATCTATATGGACCCGGACTCTTGTTACTCCCAGAGCCCCACGTTTAGGGGTCACTTGATTCAGAATTTCTTCAATAGAAATGATAATGAAATTGAAAATAAGGTAAGTGTGGTAATGAATGAGAATAAAAGACAATTACTTCACCTTCATATTTTGGGGTAAGTGTGGTAATTAATGAGAATAAAAGACAATTAGTTCACCTTCATATTTTGTTGGATGTAATGAGACTTAAAATAACCAATAATCACCAAAACTGGAATTCTAACAAATGCCACAATATTAGAGACAATACATTCTGAATAGAAATTCAAAACACCCAAATTTAACTTACAAATTGACAAGAATTCTACAACTGAGCTCAGTCTCGCTGGGAATCAAATAAGCCTAATGAATTGAACTCAAACCCGTTTGTGCCGATGAATTCGATGAAGCTAAATACCTTCTGAAATTAGAGATCTTCACAGAAAAAATCACAATTAAGAAAATTAGAAAGACGTATAAAATTTCACCAATTCCAATTTAAAGGATTCATCTCCTTTACATGCACCCTCTCCTTTACTTCAGAGGATTCATCTTCAAATGGATGATGGTACGGCTATGTCTGATCCTGAGAGATATCGTCAGCTTATAGGGAGGTTCCTTTATTTTAATCTCACTCGTCCTGATGTTACGTATGCTACTCAACAATTAAGTCAATATGTGAATTCTCCATGTACATCTCATTGGGATGCTGCTCTTCACATCTTACGTTATCTAAAAGGTACGGGGATTAAATCCAAAATGATCTCATAACTTATTACCTTTTTTGAAATGGTCCCAAAAAAATTTCATGTACACAATTAGTCCCAATTTTTTTCAAATTGTACAATTTACGTCCCAAAATTCATCGAAAACGTGAAACGACATGAAACAATGTCGTTTCATGTCATTGTTGGGGTTATACTGGAAATTATGTTTTTACTTTGTATAACCAAAATGAATTTTCTGTCTTATTTACTTAAATAAATTATTTATCACTGATGCTTTAAATATCATTGAATGTTACATATATTTATTGCATAATTGTTCAATAAACAGTACGTGTTACATTGTAGTTAATTTAGTGATACCAGATCACAGAAGATTAAATTAACAGTCCCTTGTAACTAAAAGTACGTTGTTCACGACCTAGATGGAAATGAACAATCAATCGTGAAAGGTTGAAGTGTAAGGCTCAGATTGACTTGTCTTGACTAAGAGATTACACTAGTGCATGACTGATGCACTAAATAGGACCTACAGGAGGATAATTTCTTCAGCACTGAACCAGGAAGAATTAGACCTCAGTGGTTCGTTATTTCTTAATCTTCGTCCCTTAAATAGGATCGTGTGTGGTTAGTAATTATTGCTTTGACTTATGACGGGTAGAGAATCAATGAGATTCAATACTTTATATCTTGGGCAATATTACTAGTCACATGCGATTGCTAAGATTTAATACGAAGAATCGTGTGCGAGTACGCTCGTTTGATTTGCCCCCTTGGGAGGTTCATAAGATTTATCATACCAAATCTTGCAAGTGGAATTTGTTTCCGGTATGGATAATAATGTTGAACCGTTCCTTGACCAAGAACAAAAGATATTAATTAATGGAAAGCTATTTCAGTGGCTTGAATTAATTAATGGGCTAGATAATCTTAAACACGGGAAATAATAACCGGGAGCCATATTAACAGTAATATGGGTTAAGATGGATAGTGCAATATTAATTATGTAGTGGGATTAATTAATATTTATGGGCTTGAATAATATTGTGGCTCAATATTAGATATTCAAAGTCCATTAGAAGGTCCAATCTTAATTCTCCTAAAGGCCCCTCAAGTAGCCCAAAGATAAAGTCCAATAACTGAAAAGATGTTTAAAATAAAATAAATTATTGTTGCCTAATTTTTCCTAATTTTTCGAAATTAATAAATAAAAGAGGGAGAAAGATTTTCTTTGAATTTTGTTATGGAATGAGGATAAGTATTCTTGGAATACAAGATTATCTCATTAAATTCAAGAAATCTCCCACTTGATTATTTGTTAAGAGATTTTCGAAAATTTTGAATAAATAAGGAGAGGAAAGATTTTCTTGATTTTCTTGGAAAGATATTATGGAAGATATGTATTCTTGAAATACAAGAATATCTCATAAATTCAAGAAGATCCAAATCTTGGATTCTTACTCCTTATTTTTTCAAAATATGCCATAATATTAGGAGGTGGAATTTTGTGGAAATATTTAATTATGGAGAAAAGAATATATGAGATATATTCAAGATTTCTTGAAGATCAAGAAAAGATTTTTCCATCTTATTTTCACTCCAAAAATTCGACCACCCCTACCTCTATAAATAGGGGATGAATGTTTCATTAAAGTCATAATTCCGTGTGTTGGAAAAATTAGAAATCCACAAAGGTGGTGCAACATAATTTTATTTTTCCTTTTGTTAAATTGTTCGCGAGTTCCTTCCACCGGATTGTTGAACAAGGATAATGGAATACTTGAGAAGACCTTTTGGTGTGATCGTGTGAACGAGATCCATCTTCTCAACGATTGTCACTCCGAGAGGTTAGTTCACGTAAACCCGTAGTAATTCCGCATGCGTAGGATTTATGTGAACTGTTTATATGCATGATTGGTTGTTGAATTATTATTTGAATTAATATAGGATTAATTCATGCTAGTAATAATTGTAAGAATTAAATTTGTATTTAAATATTCATCCCGAATAGATTCGGGCAACTAATTCCCCAACAGTCATGTGGTGGGCACGTGCCCCTCTGTCTTCGGCGAGAATTGTTGATTGTATTAATAATAATAATTTATATTTTTAAAAAAAAATACAATTTTATATTCCATGTCACTAAAAAATATATCAATACAATAATTATTAATAAAATAAAACATCTCAAAATCGTTTTCTTCCCTAAAGTTCTTCTCCCCAAACTGGTCCAAAAAATGAGCTCCATCACCACAATTATAAAGTATACCGCCGCCGGGAAAAGGACAAAAGAACCATCAGGACACGGAGGAGCGCCACCACTCTCTACTCCCTGGCCTCCTCGACCATATCGCTCAACATACCTTTCTCCCGTCTCACCTTTCACACACTTCTCCGTTTGCCGTTAATGGCGCCGCCTCATTTACTCCCCCATTTTTGTCTCTTTACGCTCTTTTAATTCTGTCGAACTCAAACCCTATACAATTCTCATCCTGTATCGTCTAAATGTTTGCCCCTGCCTCCGCCGCCAGATTCTCCCCTCCGCCTCCTATCTATTTCGCACGCTCCGATCCAATCTGTCTCCGTTTTCGATAAGCTCGTCCTTCTCTCCGCCACCGCCAAACATTTCCTCCCTGCTTTACCCTATCCCCTACTTTTCGACCCGATCTCAAAAAATTGGACCCGATCACATGTCTACTCGGCTGCAACTTCCGGATATTTTTACCAAGGCTCTCTACTTAATTTAACTTCATGTGTTCCAAGTTGAAGATGTTGGATGCTTACAACTTAAAACAAATTAAGCATTTGCAAAAGCTGGAATTCGAACCCTGGACAATGGGGCATGGGCCCAAAAATAAAATTAAGCATTCAAAAGTTGAAATTCGAACACTGGACAAAATAAAAAGAAAAACTTATTGTTATCAGTAAGACATTGCACAACACATTATCAATATATATATATATATATATATATATATATATATATATATATATATATATATATATACGTATGATATAGAATTGTGGGCCCCAAAAAATCTACGAAAATTTTGGGCCTGAGTCGGACGACTCGTGTGAAAGGAGCAGCCCTGTGTGTGTGGGGTGGGGGGGTGGGTTGAAGAAGTATCAGTTTGCATACGTTATGATATTAGTTGGACAAAATAACATCTGGGCAAAGACTGATCCAAGGAGGCAGCCTCTACTAATAAACACGTGCTTTAGTCGCGTCATTAGAAGAATAAATTTATGAGAAAAAAATATTCCACTACAAAGTGGAAGGGTTCTAAACAATTTAATATAATTATTTTTTACAATTACATTCAACTAGAAAAAGGACTACAAATTAACTCAATTGCCCTTATTCTCACTCTCTTTTGTAGTGATGTGACATATTTGTCGTGAACAGTGCCCATCTATGAACATCGGACCCGTTGCCTATGATCAATTGCATTTCCGTAGACAATATGTTTGTAGATAATTTGAGAAACGAAGATGCCTATAGCTAGGAAAGTCGTAAGAAATCTCACTATTTAAAATATATTTTTTTTTATTTTTTTAATAATTCGGTATCCAGCTCAAGAACCGATTAATATGGAGATCAAAATCCACCGCCCACTATTTAAAATATAATTATTTTTAATTTTAAAATTTCGTAGTTGAAAATTTTTGTAGCCAATTCATTATTTTTACTGTAGTGTCGGGTACAATAAATTTCAAGATGATTAATTAAGACCCAATTGATCTTTACATGTAAGAAATATATAGCACTAATGTTAATGCTAACATGTAATGTCAAAACCGTAAAGCAATTTGAAGAAAAAATCGAGATTAATTTCCTTGCTCGATCGTTTCTATGTACATTAAGAGTGGCAATCACGTGGGAAGTACGTAGTTGCAAGAAATTCTCGTTTCAACATGTTGATTAACCAACTTTGTCTCCTTGAATGTCAGCGCGAGGTGAACGCCTGGAAATACAAGGAAAATAAATTATCAAGAAAATAAAATATATGACCTACCGGAAAAATTCGGGGGACTTACTGACAGTTATATTTCAGGATTGTAATTTACTAATATGTATAAAATGGATTGTGCAATTTTGACTAAGTATGTTATTCATTTTGCACCTATTAATAAATTGATCTCAAATATTGTACCTATCACTAATTTAATTTCCCAAAAAAACTCAATAGTATTTTTTTAGAAAATGTATCCTCAAAGAAATTGAAGACATTTTGACATTTTTAAAATTCGATCACGAGTTACGACTACTTAATTTTTATAATATCAACGTTTAATTTTTTACAATTCAATACACGAACCTATTTTGAGAAACTAAGCAGACTCACGTCAACTGTAAATTGTCGGAAAATAGGACTACATATGCATTGAATTGCAAAAAGAAAATATGGTGCATAAAACTAAATTGCCTAGACTAAATTAATGTCTGTTTTAGAATTCTAAAAAGTGTTTCAGAAGTATTTATTTTTAAAGCTATTAAATATAACTTAAAAAAAAAATGCTTCTACATTTCTACTTAAGTTTCAAAACAGACACTTAGAAATGTCAAAAAATCATAAATTTATTTGTAATTTGAGATTATTACTAAATTAAGACATCAAGTCATACCGAAAAAATGTTGCAATGGCCAGGATCAGCAAGGTGAGCCATCAAATTTTCAATGGGGCCTTGTCCAGTATAAATAGCTTGAAAACAAAAACCAACAAAGGCAAGCATTGCAAGTCTCCCATTCTTGATTTCTTTAGTCCTTAACACCATCACGGGCTCGGGCGATCCTCGACCCCACATCATCGGGTCGAACCATAGCCCGCCCGGGTACCCCACGTCGGGCTTGGGATTCTTCCTATTGGGAAATTTGGGCTCAATGTCGACAGATCCAGGGTTAAGGAAATCGGCCCATCTCCGGCCCTCGACCCAGCCCATTAGGACTAATTGGACCACGAATAGAGTCGTTGGGTCCGCGAAGTATTCTCTGGAACCTGCATCGTACCATGAGAAATTTTCGATGAATCCGAGGCTTTCTAGCCATTCCGGGATGAGAATTCCCGCAACGGCTAGCATTGCCCATCTGGCGTGCATTAGCTCGGCTTGCGCGAACCATCTTAGAAGTTCCGGGTCGGATCCTAGGTCCAATTTAAGTTTACTAATTAAGTTTGGGGCATTAGAGTGGAAGGCTCTTTGATTTATATGAATTTCTTACCCAATCCAAGGGGGTTAAAACCAAAATCTCCAGGAAGACTACAAAAATGAAAAACAGAAAGAAAATATTAAAAAAATGTGGTAAAAAATTTGTGTGAGACCGTCTCACCGTATGACTGTTTACAAGATCATATAAATTAACATCCACTGCTTTCAAAGTATTAAAACGTTAAGCCTCGTGACAATAGTTATGGCTCATTCTCGTAGAAGATAATTAACTTCTCAATTGATCATGTCATTATGTCCTAACCGATATATTTATTTTAGCAATTTAATCCGGGTAAAAAGAAAAAAAAACACCCATGCGTTTCATATGAAATGCACAATACACTCCTGTATTTTAATAAATGCATAGAACCCCTTTGTATTGCATTAAAATATGCACACTCTCCTCCGTGTTTTAATAAATGTATAAAACCCCCCATTTTCATATAAAATGCACAAAACACTCCATATATTTTATTAAATGTATAAAATCCGCCTGTGTTTCATTAAACTAAAAAATTAATTAATAAAAAAGAATATAAAAAGAACTACTACACCTTAATGAAATGTACACATATAAAAAATACAGATAAATTAGATTAATAAAAAATATATATTAATAATCTCAAAATTACATCAAAGTCTAAAGTTGTTAATTCGGGGGGGACACAAGTACAATAAGAAACTTGAAAACATAAAAATCAATTATAAAACAAACTCGAGCTACAAATATGTTCAATAAAAAAGTGACGAAAATAGATTTTCTACATACTTTTCATAGAACACATGTGAGAGAATTTTATGCATATTTTATGAAACACGGGGGGATTTTATGCATATTTTATAAAACACAAGGGGTATTTATATTTTTTTTTATAAATTTGAGTCAGTGACGCACACTCTCCATTTAAAAAATGATGAAAGAGGATTTTGTGCATACTTTAATAAAATGCAAGAGGATTCTATATATTTATTGAAACAGATAGGTGTTTTGTGCATTTTATGTGAAACAATAGTTTTTTTTTTGTTTTTTTTTTACCCCAATTTAATCCGATTTCTAAATAACAACACTATATAGCCTAATGACTTATTCTGAACATATAATAACTTTAGATCATATCCATCGGAAAAAAAAAGTTATTTACTGATACTGAAAAGTTCCCCTAAATTGTACATCGGTTTCAAAAGTTAAATTTACTGCACATTGTCATCAATCATTACACTATGTCAATAGCATGTGTTAAGTTATTAGAACTAGCCAGCTAGTTTTTTAGTATAACTTTTTTTTTAAGTGAAATACGAGAAACTCCCTATCCGTACTATCGAAAATTTAAATTACCTGCCATCAAGCCAATTTGGCGGCGAACTACCAGGGAACCAAATAGGCCTATCAGGAGGAAGTGGCTTGCAGATGCTCGACGGCCCTTTCATCGCATTCAAACTGCCCTTTCGACTCCCCGGCCATGTCGATAATTTCCCGGGAAAAGATGTTTTCCCGGGAATTATTTCCCTGCAAGTAATAAACTATGTAACATTAACAATTGAGTAGACAATGAGGTTACATTTAACTAGTGTAACAAAATTTGGTAAATTAATTAATTATGTTGTGACCTGGTGGGGAAGCTTGAAAATGCAGCTGTTGCAGCAATGGCTAAAGCCATAGATATGAATGACAAAATTGAATTAATTTATTGAAGGTGACAATGTATACCATAAAGCTAGTGAAGCGGCTTATCTAGAAAAGGAGTGGATGGCTCATGTAACATATCTCAATGGGCCAATGGGATTCCAACTTGGCACGTGCCTGGATATGCAATGGAGCTCCAGCTTGCAGTTTAATGGGTTGGGTCAATAAAATTGAATTTAGTAGGAGCCCAAATTAGAGTTGTGACATTTCATATAAGGTAGTAAAGTTGGGAAGTGAGCCTTTTTCTTAATAATAATTAATTAATAAAAGAATGCTTAATTGAGAATAAAATTATGATCTTTCAACAAGTTACAATTTAATCTAAACATTTGAATTTTGGCAAACAAATCACAACTTTTACTCTATTTGGCAATTTGAACTTCATGCTATTTATTCTTTGCCCAAAAATTGATGTGTACAAATGTAGATGTACAATCATCATCCAAATAAATATCCACATTACTTATAAACATAATAAATAAAAATTTAATAACATTAATTAATATGATATCTTTTCTCACCCCAAATTACCCATTCCCACCCCCATTGTTGACCTCCACCAAATTTCAGCCACGCCTTTCCCTCCCCTGCAGCCCTATCCTTTCATCTTGGATCATCTCCCTCAAAAGCATGCTTCTCATCCCATCTTTGTATTATCTTCCCTAAACTCGTCAATGGAGAAATCAAGATATATTTAATAATTAATTTACACAAAATTTTGGATTTTATTCAATTACTCAAATTTCTTGATTTGTTCATTTTAGTCAATTCATTAATAAAGGAATCCCATTCTTCTGCAATTTGTGAATTTAGGGTTCTACAAATAATATATGTGTATTGCATTATAAAGTAGGTTCGGGGCAGCAGTGAGGATGATAGTGTTGTATATTCCGATGGTGGTGATGACGGGGGAATGGTTGGAGAAGATGAAACTGGAGTGGGTGAAGACTGAGATTTTTTTTAATAAACTAAGATAATATTTTATATAAATATAATTATATATATACTGAAAATACATATAATTTTCAAATTTAGAACTACGGTAAATAAAAAATATAAAAATTTTAAATGTATATTAATTTTTTTTAAATATAAGTTTTAAGAATTTTTAATAAAATATATAATTCATCAATGAATTTTAAATTTATTATAGAATTTATAATAATAATTTTTATTTTTTTTTTATTATGTTTATAAGTATTTAATGATGTGGATGCTTACTAGGATGATTATTGTGTATTTATTTGTACACATCAGCTTTCGGGCAAAGGGCAAACTGTCCGAAGTTTGAATTGAAAAAAAATTAAATATAGTGATTTGTTTGTTAAAATTCAAAAGTTTAGATTATAATGAAATCTGCGGAAATGTTGTGGTTTTATTCGCAATTAAGCCATAAAAGAATCTTATATTATAATAGGAGAGTTGCACTTTTTTAACGGGGTGGCTTAGCCCAATTTTACCACTTCTTTTATATTTTTTCATTTGAGTGGGAGACCGGGGTTCGATTCCTTTGGGAGCGAATTGGAGTTAAGTTAAAGGAATTATAAGGTGGATTGGCGATTTAACGTGTATTAAGTATTTGGGTGTTTGGTGTCTTAACTATTAACAACTAACATCTAACTTTGTCCGATCAAAAAAAAAAAAAAAATTATCTTTTTATAAGTTGCCTCTTGACCTCTTTATTTCAAGACTACTTAATAATTTTTCGCCAAGTGTTGCCTCTACTTCGGTGAGCCAAAAAAATTCGAAAAAAAAAAATGTCATCTTTATAATTTTTTTAACCTATTAATTTTACCATCACCTCTTCGTGTTATGATTTTTTTTTTTTTTCTTTGAGGTCGGAAAAAGCGCGATGAAAAAAAATCCGACCAAAATTTCTTCACCTATTTTCATCCAACTGCTTGATATTTAAAGAAAATCTTCACCTATTTTCTTCTAAGTTTTTCTTTTCTCTTTCTTGAAAACCTTCCTTTTAAAAAAAAATGTTGGTCCCGGTGCAAACGAAGTTGATTACGTGTGTATGGGGGGAATACCTGTTAAATTTTGATTTTAAAACCTTTTTTTTCTTCATCGAGAGTTCGGATGGGTCGATTGCAAATCATCCGATGATTTGGTCCGAAAAAAAAAAAAAAAGTCGCATAACGAAGTCAAAGTCTATACTCCGAGCGTGTTTTTTATGATCCGAACCTAATTAATTTTAAACCTCGATAATCCCAACCGAGCCAAAAAAGTATTTTCAGAGATCTTCTCTTCAGCTTGCTTGAAAAGTTACTCGGAAAAAAAACGGAATGGTTGCCCTAAGTTTATACTTTCGTTTTATGCTTTCTTTGAAAACCTTCCTTTTTTAATGGAATAGTGATTAGGTGTGATTCGGTTAGATGCAACTTCGGTGGATTGATTCAACCGAGTATCGATTTGAAAATATGCTTTTCGGTTAAAGTTATGCAACAGGTTAATCAATGTAGTATTTGAAAAGCAAATAACAGTGATTAGGCGTGAAGTTATAGTGGTTCGAGAGATTCAAGCTCCTACGTCCGCTCTCTGCTTCGACTCTTCGGAGAAATTCTTAATCACCTCCAGGTTTTAGTGGTTTTCGACTACCTCACTAGTTTACTAACCTTTCTACTTCCTAAGGTTTTTTTTTACCTCCGTAGTTTACTAACCTTTCTATTTTGATCTTTCGACTATCTCTTCGACTAGTTTAGTTTACTCAAAACACACACAAGCTTTTCGACTATCCAAGATAGTTTACTCACTTCTTCTCAGAGAGCTTTTTGATTCATACGTAGTTTACTAACTCTTTACAACTCAACTCACTTAACAATCACACTCAAACTACCTTACAAAGGGTTTGGGGTTTCTTGGTTTGTTTCCAACTAGGATGAGATATCCTTTACAATTAAGTACAATGCAAATTTAGGATATCTCTACTAAGCTTTGGATATATCTTATCAAAAACTAGGCTTAGTGAATGAGCTCTCTTCGATATAAAGCACTTGGGAAATTCTTGGGTTTTCGAGTGCTTCAACTTGCAATAATAAGTTTGAGCTCTTGAGTTGCTTACAAATTTCCGTAACCTTCAATGTAGATGGTCACAAGTATTTATAGGCATACACCAAGGTCGCTCTTGAAAAACCGTCGGTTGGAAGAGATAGCTTCATGAGTTTCCTCTTATGGTGTGTGATGAACGACTATATTTAGGGTTTGACACTCCTAGCATGTTTTAGGCAAAGTGCTTTTTCATGACCCACCACTTTTTGCGATGCGGAACATAGTATTCTTGACATGCTTGATGACCTATCGCTTTCGATGTCGATAAAAAATCTGATCTTTATCTTCTACGATTGGCTCTTGTCTTGATTAATGTAGACAAACATATAGCTCTTTTTGGTTAATATCTCGGTGATATAACCTTAAAAACACTTAGTTTTAGTTCCTTTTATGCGCATCTCGAATGTTTTGGGCAATATTTATTTTTCTAAGTAATCACGTTTTTTTCGATATTGTATCCGCCGGATAGATATTTTTGATTGCCTCGTAACATTCGAGGTTTATCTTTGAGCATTGATGGATTGCGAGTCTTCACTAACTTTTGTGCCTTGGTATCCTTTGTCTTGATCTTACATCTTACGAGTCTTGATGTCTTGAGTCTTGATGTCTTGTCTTGAGTCTTAGTCTTCGAAGCCAAATATCTTGAGTCTTGATTTCGATTTTCTTGAGTCTTGATTTCTCAGTTTCTCTTTGAGTCTTGATTTCTCGGTTTCTCTTGAGTCTTGATTTCTCGATATCTCATTTTGAGTCTTGATTTCTCGATTTCATCTTGAAATTTTTCATCTTGAAACTTGGTTTCATCTTGAAAACGGTTTCTTCGAAACTTCTTGAGTCTTGAATCTAACCTGATCTATATCTGCTGACTATACATTGTGCAGATAACATCCTGAACACTCTAAAACTAAATCCTGACTCAACTATCAAGATTATCCTGAACATGTCATACTCAGGGGTTTTGGGATCTAATCAAAATCTTCTTTATTAAATTCATCTCCCAACAAAAAAAAAACCTCACAAATATCAGACAGGAGCCACGCACGGTATACGACAAGGGATTACTGAAACAAGCGACGATTTGATTCTGAACGACTCGCGATTCAGATGCACAGATCGCCCGCGGATGCCCCGAGAGATCCTGGAACGGGGTCGGCGGTGATGGATGCGACAAGGGTTCATGGAACGATGACGATTTGATTCTGGACGACTCGCGATTCAGATGCACAGACGAATGATTAGCGGGCGGACTTCTTTATTCTCTGTAAGTTTTCCTACATAGTAACAATTATTTTCTGATTTCGAAACTTTACTCAATATTGAAAGAGAAGTGGTTACAGCGGTGGGCAAAACAGCTTGGTTAGAGAAATGGATGGATTTACTGCAGTTTGTCGTCGCTGCCATCTTGAAGAGTCTGGGTATTGATTATTATATGATTATATTTTAGTTATTTAATTGTTTCTGGTTTCAGGCAATTGATTTTCAGCTCATATTCAGTCTTCCCTTTGCCGCTATCAATAGTCTAAAGGTACGATTTTTTTTAGTTAGGATTCTTCTTCTTCTCCCCTAATTATTGTTATCTCTTTCTTTTACAGATTTAAAGCTTTTTAAGTGTTTCTCATTCCCCAATCATGTGCATCTTCGACGTATATAAAGTTATTTCAGAGTCGGAATCAATTTTTATTTTGTGGTACTTTTGGTTTAGTTGATCATTGAACTCCTCTGAGTGGTTTAATACTTTTGGATGTTGCTTTCAATTCTATATAATTCATTTTAAACTCAAACCTTTTGGATTATGTCCATTCCTTATATTACCGGTGTTATCTATATCTAATTGTAGGTGAACAAGAATAACACCTGACCTTTTTAGGCTAATAGCAAGAATAAGCTAATTTAATGTAGGCATATGTGTACATTCACAAAAATACAAATATCTATTATGTTTAATTTACTTGAAGGTTAGTTTGCAAATTATCCACATAAATTTATAGAGTAATGATATAGAACCAATTATCTGGTTTTTTATGGAACCAGATTAATGACGTGTCATGCCAACTATTCCCTAAACCATAAACCATAAACCCTAAATCATGAACCATTCGGATCGGGTGAACCATGAACCACTCGGGCCAGGTTTGGGTCCGGGCCGAGTAAAAAGAAAAATTGAATTGAACTGAAAAAATAAAACTGAACAGAAAAAAAAATTACATTTTTTTTTTGCGGACCGGACCAAACTCGGCGTAATCGAACCCGACCTGAGTGGTTCATGGTTCACCTGACCCAAATGGTTCATGATTTAGGGTTTATGGTTCATGGTTTAGAGAATAGTTGGCATGACACGTCATTAATCTGGTTCCATAAAAAACCAGATAGTTGGTTCTATATCATTACTCTAAATTTATAATCAAGAAATATGTACAAGTGTTTGGGATATATTTCGATTTTTTTGTTGCTTTCCTGATTATTTTTCTACTTAATGGTTAATTCTCGGTCAAATGTTACTTGGGATATTCTCTACTCTAACTTCATACTTAATTGTGATTTTTTTTTCTTGACCAGCTGAGCTCATTCTGCATAAAGTTGAAAATAGTGAGTTATGTGCTGTTTTTTTTTTCTAATCTTGATAACTTGCTGATAGCCGTTAGTGAACTATATTAAAGGTTTATAGAAATTTTGTCTATAGTTTTTGGAATATTTTATGGTTATAATTTGGTTGAATGTATCTAATATCCATTCATTTTATTGCTTTTCGACATTTAAAACCATATACCTATTTCAATCCAATGCGATGTTTCTATGGCATGTGTTTAGTTCAGGTTTCGCCTAAAGAAATTCCACCTCCAAAAAGCTCTGGTTTACCTCTCAATGCCTATATGCTCTATTATCCTGCTCATGTTGAGCTAAATGCTATTGATTTAGCGTGGGACCCCATTGTTCGATTTTCTCCGTATGTTGAGCTTTTTGGGGAAGGATTCTTTGCTGATTTTGCTCATGTAGCTGATTCTGAAAGTAGGTATTCACTTGGTGTTCACAGAGACTTGGAGAGCATGGATTCAGGTTAAGATATTTGAAACTTTAGCATTTAGCATTTTGTTTTTATGCTTCTTCCTGACTTAGAATTTAATTCTCTGAGTATCTTTGGCAACATGCCCGCTCATGGAATTTTGTGGAGGGAATATGAGAAATCGTCAGACAACGTTGTTGCTCGGCTTGCAGTCATCCCATTGGTGCAGGTGTTGCTCATTTATCCTTATACCCTATTTTCATATTTTATGGTTTTCTGTTTGTTGAAGATAATTTTGATTTATCCTTGACTACTATTTACTATTTACTATTTACTATTTTATTGTAAAACCATTGGTTTACTTTTTTACGACAGAGAGTTGGTATTTAATTTTTCATATTGATTCTTGCAACTATTCTCACTGGATTAGTGTTTGGGGAAATGGAAGTTTTTAGATATAGAATGGGAGTAGACAATATAGATTGCCAGATTAATAAGAATTTGTATATCAATGTCTTCATCATTTGAAAAACTAGACTTGAATGGAAAACAAATGGCCTCTATTTTTTGGAAAATCTTCATTATGATCTAATTTGGCAATTGTGCAGGTATCTGGCCTTATGATTTTCAGTCATAAGATCTGAAGAGATAGAGTAAGCTACTTTCATATCACGACACTTCAACTTGGTGAGCTTTGAGATTATTACCTATCTTAGAAAAAGTTTGCGGTGATACAAGCTGCAAAGAGTAAGACAGATGACTTGATAACAATTGGACTGTAAATCAAAGATATCGTCTATAAACAAATTAAAAAATTTGTGAATTTTCTCAATCATATTGTTGGTTACGATTTTGTTGAAGGATTTTTATTTCCAAATTCCTAATTATTAAAACATGTGTCTTTTAATCATTTTCACCATTTGCATAGATATTGTCCCATGGTCTGTGTCTCTTTATCATTTTGTCTTGGCATTTTCCTAGGTATTGCCCTATGATACATTTATACAGGATTTGGACGTTACTAATGCCCATGAGTTTGAAAGCTTTCTTAATAACAACTTGTTGGGATATTTTAGTTTTGATGATTTATGCCAAAACATTATTAACTTGTGTTATTCAAGCTATTTTACAGATAACAAGTTAAGGGGGAACGAAAGAACAAATTGAGGGGGAACTCACGAAATCGGGAAGAAGAAGGTCGAGATCGACGAGAATGATCGAGAATGATTAGACGAAGTTAGATAGATGAGTTCGAAGTTAGGCGATGTCTTTGTACCAAATCAGATGTGAAGAAAAGCTAAAGCCAACAAATCAGAAGAGAAGGTTACAGATCAAAAGATGAGCAGATGAGACTGATCGAGATCAAACGTGATCGAGATCAGATATGATAATCTGATATGCTAACCAATCGCAGATGATTGATGATATCCCGAGATGATCTCGAAGATATGTTGATCTCGATCGAGTCGACGATCGGATCAAGAAGAAATCGGATAGTTCGAAGTAAATGTGACTGAGGGTCGGGATGTCCGACCAGAGAATCAACTTCGATGGCTTCGAGTGTCAAGATGCTCGACGACAAAGGTCCGTGAAGAAAAGTCTTTGAATCAAGAACACGAGACTCGATAAATTATCAAGAACCTAAAGGCTCGGATAACCAAGGCTCGATAACTTCGGATAACTCGAAGGTTCAGACTCAGATAACTGAAGGCTCGGATAGCAATTCGAGATAACCAAGGCTCGATAGAATCAAGATCCCGAGACTCGGAAGATCTGAGGAATATAACCGATTAGAGACTCGAAGAAAATCAAGAATATAGCCGTTAGATTCGGTTGGCGTGGGACCAATGAGAGGAAGAAGGCGACAAGCTGAAAAAAAAGCTGCAAAAAGCTACAGAGTAGTATGGATTTGAATGTGATTCTCTCCAACGGTAACATTCAAATCCACACTATAAATACAAGTTCTTCCTTCATTATCAAGCGTGGATGTGAGAAAAGTGTGTGAAAAACACCATCGATGCTCTGAGCTAAGAAGATATGGGTTCCAAGTGGTTCCCGGCCAAGGTCGTGTGCCGGATGACGCGAGTCCCAAATATGGCCCGACAGAAGTACCCGCTTAAGACATTCAACATAACTACAGAGCCAAATCATTGAGCATCTCCACCATAGAACACAGAGCGAGAGATACACACATATATTCAAGAGTGTTCTACCTTGATCTAAGCACAAATGTTATATCCTAAGCTTAGAGAGATTTTCCCATCCTTAGCATTGAGGCTAAACAAATGTAAGGGAAAATCTCAAACTAGTTGAAAACCAAACAAACCTTACCCAAATCAGTTTGATAGGATAAGTTTGTAGGTGAGTGTGAACTCGGTAAACATCTATCGGCAATCCCGTGAGGGTGATAAGTCCCGCTTGAGTGTGAACTCGGTAAACATCTATCGGCAATCCCGTGAGGGTGATAAGTCCCGCTTGAGTGCGAACTCGGTAAACATCTCGGCCATCCCGTGAGGGATATAAGTCCCGCAGGTTAAGTTCGGTTAAGGTTCCCTTGTGTTAAGGGAAGAGTGGACGTAAGACGGGGTTTCGTCTGAACCACTATAAAATCTTGTGTGTTCTTTACTGCTTTATGTTTATACTTGTCATTTGCATTCGATTATAAGCAAAACAGCACACATCGTTCTTAAAAGCAAAAAAATAGTATTGACCATTCCCTCACCCCTGTTTTTATATGCATCACGTGACATGTTTCGCTTTCGCACGCGTAAAATCGGTTTTAATCGGGACCTCACAGTGGTATCAGAGCGGGTTGTTCAACATATCACTATTTTCAAAGTGATCGCCTGAACTGATCTTTTTAAAACCAAAAAAAACCCGATCTCTGTAATTGCATATATTTTCAAATGTTTTGGCGTCATTATCAAAAAGGGGGAAATTGTTGGGATATTTTAGTTTTGATGATTTATGCCAAAACATTATTAACTTGTGTTATTCAAGCTATTTTACAGATAACAAGTTAAGGGGGAACGAAAGAACAAATTGAGGGGGAACTCACGAAATCGGAAGAAGAAGATCGAGATCAGACGAGGCTGCAGACGAGAATGATCGAGATCAGATGAGTTAGATGAGTTCCGAAGTTAGCTGATGTGCTGTGCAAATCAGATGTGAAGAAAAGCTAAAGCCAACAAATCAGAAGAGTGTTGGGATTATACTGAAAAGTATGCTTTTTACTTTGTATAATAGAAACTGAATTTTCAGACTTATTTACTGAAATAAATTGTTTATCACTGATGCTTTAAATATGATTGAATGTTACATATATTTACTGCATAACTGTTCAATAATTCGTACGTGTTACACTGTAGTTAATTTAGTGATACCAGATCACAGAAGATTAAATTAACAGTCCCTTGTAACTAAAAGTACGCCATTCACGACCTAGATGGAAATGAACAACCATCGCGTTGTCTTGACCAAGAGATTACACTAGTGCATGACTGATGCACTGAATAGGACCTAAATGAGGATAAATTCTTCAGAACTGAACAAGGAAGAATTAGACCTCAGTGGTTCGTTGTTTCTTAACCTTCGTCCCTTAAATAGGATCACTTGGGATTGGTAACTATTGCTTTGACTTATCATGGTTAGCGAATCAGAGAGATTCAATACTTTTTATCTTGGGAAATATTATTGGTCACATGTGATTGCTAAGATTTAATACGAAGAATCGTGTGCAAGTACGCTTGCTTGATTTGCCCCCTTGGGAGGTTCATAAGTTTTATCATACCAAATCTTGCAAGTGGAATTAGTTTCCGGTATGGATAATAATGTTGAACCGTTCCTCGACCAAGGACAAAAGATATTAATTAACGGAAAGCTATTTCAGTGGCTTGAATTAATAAATGGGCTAGATAATCTTAAACACGGAAAATAATGACCGAGAGCCATATTGACTGTAATATGGGTTAAGATGGATGGTGCAATATTAATTATGTAGTGGGATTAATTAATATTTATGGGCTTGAATTATATTGTGGCTCAATATTAGATATTCAAGATCCATTAGAAGGTCCAATCTTAATTCTCCTAAAGGCCCCCTGAGTAGCCCAACAGATAGTCCAATAACTGAAAATGTGATTAAAATAAAATAAATATTGTTGCTTAATTTTCCTTGAAATTTTTGAAAATTATGGATGAAGTTGGGAGAAAGATTTTCTTTGAATTTTGTTATGGAATGAAGATATGTATTCTTGGAAAAATTCAAGAAATCTCCCACATGGTTTATCCATATGAAATTTTCGAAAAAGATGAAAATATAGGGCAAGAAAGATTTTCTTGATTTTCTTGAAAAGATATTATGGAAGATATGTATTTCTTGAAATACAAGAATATCTCATAAATTCAAGAAGATCCAAATCTTGGATTCTTGCAAGGCATATTTTCAAAAAATCCATATATATGGGGAGGTGAAATTTTTGTGGAATATTTTAATTATGGGAAAAAGAATTTAGGAGATATATTCAAGATTTCTTGGTGACCAAGAAAAGTCTTTTCCCACATTGATATTTCACTAAAAATTTTGACACCCCTCTCCTATAAATAGGGGATGATTAGTTCATTCCCAAGTACAATTTCATGTGCTGGAAATATTAGCAAATCCACAAAAGTGGTGCAACAAAGTTTATTTTTTTTCCTTTTGTTAATTGTTCGACAAGTGTCCTTCCACCGGATAGTTGAGCAAGGGCTAAGGGAATACTTGGGAAGTCCTTTTGGTTAGTCCGTCCGACCAAGTCATCGCTTATCCCGTCCAGGAATGCGTTCACGTAAACCCGTAGATTCCTCATGCGTAGGTTTTACGTGGCTTTTTATATGCATGATATGTTGTTTTAATTTTTATTTGAATTAATATAGGATTAATTCATGCTAGTAATAATTAAAGAATTAAATTTGTATTTAAATATTCATCCCGAATAGATGCGTGCAACTCATTCCCCAACAATGGTATCGAGCCCCGTTTTGGTCTCGAAATTTTTAAATTGTAATTTAATTCGTGGACATTAAATTTTAAATTGGATAGTAGAACTGTTAGATCTCATTTTGCGGTATCCAATTGTCATGGATTTTAATGTTTATTTTTGCATGCATATAAACCGTGGTTTTTTAATTCGATTCGATTCGGATTTGTTTTTTTCTCGAGAAAATCCATCCAGTAGACTAGGATTTGTTTGATTTGATCAACGTAATAGACTAATCTAGATCTAGGTTTATTTATTTTTACAAATAAATTGTAAATCGATCAGAACGGCGAAAGAAAGAATTAAGGATTAAAATCTTAACCGGCAAGGCGGCGGAGCGTGCGGTTACGCACGAGGGGCGAAGGCAAGGCCGCAAGCGGGTATTGAGCGCCGACGTGAGTAGAAGGTCCGCGACGCGACGGGGCGTGCGCCGCCAAAGCCCGGCGGATGGGGCGGATGTATGGCGCTACAAGACGGGCATTCGCGATACGCTGGCGCTTCCAAGGATCGCGGGCGCTTCGGCGAGGCTGGCGGAGGCGAAGCGCTACGGATGCGCGTTGCTGCCGCCGAGATTCGCCCGACGCTGCCTGCGCGGTCGAGGTGACCGGGCGGGCGTCTGCGCTGGTGGTGCCGAGCCGCCGAGGTCATCCGAGTGCCAAGTGGCAAGTGGCCGATCGGATGCGCATGTCATCCCGGCCGCTTTGCTGGCGTGGGCGGTTCGAGATGAAGTTTTTTTCGAGGCGAGCGAGTGGGAGAAATTCGAGACGTGTTTCTTCAAGATCAAGCCAAGAAAAATCAAACCATGACAATTGGATAATTTGTGCCCAATATGTTTATTTTTCTGTTTTACTTGATTTATTTGTGTTATCCTATGCTTTATTTAATTTGTTTAAATGTGTTTGCATGAGGGTTGCCAAATGGAAAAATCTCATCTTCAAAATTACTAAGTATGTTTAAATAATTAATTGACAATTTTATTCCGGATAATAAAATTGAATTAATTTTGACCTCCATGATTTATTTATTTGTGAATTCTTTTGGAGAAATTCCCCCCACGGGACGGTCAAAAGATAGGTTTCACATGAATGAATTCCAAACGGATGATTGTGGGTTATTACTAGTGGCGACGATGACCCTCCCCACGAGGCTCGATCAAAGCGAAATAGTAATCCTGTATTTAATCATGGTTATTACTTAGGTATAAAATTGATATGCATATACTTCCCCAAGTCCCCTGTCAATTTTATATTGGTCAAGGGGAGCCAACAATTAATCTGGATATTAAAGGTTTGTAAATCGTTCTTGTTTGTAACCTGCTTGAATGTGTTTAAATAATGACCCACCCCACGTGGCTTATTTAAACTGTTTTGAGATGTTGGCTGATGCATGTTCATATTTTTTTTTGAGATTTTAAATATGATGCATGCGATCAAACCTTGTGATATATTTTATGCTTATGCATATTATTGTTTATTTCAGTTCATCATGTCGCAACCTTTTAATCCTTTGTTATATACACTCAAAGAACACGGTTATCGGAGAAAACTATAATGTTTGGAAACGAAATATGAACTTTGTCCTACTGCACAAAAAAAAACATTATTGGATTCTTGATGTACCCAAGCCACGTAAACTTCTTGATGAATCAACCGATGCGGCAAGACATGAGTATAATATTTGGGAGCGAGCCAATGAACCCATGAAACGTGTAATCTTGACTTCCTTTGTCGATGATTTGAAACACACATTCATGAAGGTGTTGAGTCCATTGCGGAAATTATGCAAAAGTCTTGAAGAAATATTTTCAACAAAAAGACCGCATGATCGATCGGTTTAAAAACAACGACATGGCTAAATTTGAAAAATGGGTGAGGAACACTGTAAGGGAGCATGTTCTCGAGTCAAACACCATTTTTTCAAACCGGCTTATCTCGGAACTAAGTATTGTGATGAGTCCCAAATCAATTTCATTGCTTACTCGCCAAGGAGCTTGATGAATTTTTTTTGTGGTTTTGTGATGAGTGATCACATGTTTACCATGGATAATCTACAAGAAGCCTTGGAGAAAGTGGAGAAACATTTAGGAAAGAAAGACGAAGCATTGGTGACCAAAAGTCTTTTCTCGAGATCTAGGCCAGTGGAAGGCAAGTCTCAAGAAAAGGAAAGTGGTCAGAACCAAAGCAAACTCATCATTAAGAAAAGTGAGAAAAAGGCGGTTAATTTGGTTGGGTGTCAAGAAAGAACCAAAAGGAATATGTTTTAATTGCGGGGAGAAAGGACATTGGAGGTCAGCCTGTTCCAATCCCAAAAGGAAAGGAAAGAAAGGTAATCCTCACTCACTAGTTGTTGAAACTTGTTTAGCGGCGTATGCCTTCCATTTATGGGTGGTGGATACGGGATCCACTGATCATGTTTGTTTCACGTTCTGAGGGGTTCAAAAGGACGAACAACTAAGTGGAAGTGAGATCCTCATCACTTTGGGAGATCTTTACGAGAGTGGCGGTGAAGCGATGGGAGAAGTGCACCTGTCTTTTGAAGACGAGTTTTAATTTTAAGAGATGTTACAGACGTTCCGAAGTTTTAGAAAGAATTTGATTTCAGTTTCTAAACTTTTTCATGATGGATATTTGGTTACTTTTAATAAAGTTGTTACCATTTCTCTTTATGATAAATTTATCTGTCATGGAACGTTGGCGAATAATCTCTATACAATTAATTGTGCACACCACTCACTTAAATGCATCCTATAACACATCAACTATTTCCGAGAAAAGAAAACGTTCATCGGGGCGTGAAGCGAGACACTTCTTTAGCATCTAAGATTGGGTCATATAAATCCAAAGAGGATCCAAAGGTTGGTGAAAAGGCGGTTCACTATAACTTCTCCAAGTTGAACCGTTTCCAACCCTGCGAATCATGTTTGGAGGGTAAAAAATGACCAAGAGGGCATTTGGAGCCAAGGGAATAGGGCCAAAGAAGTGTTAGAGATCGTTCACACAGGTGTATGTGGTCCAATGTCAACCAAAGCAAGAGGAGGTTATGAGTATTTTGTCACCTTCATTGATGATTACTCAAGGTACGGTTATATTTTCCTTATAAAGCATAAATCTGAGACCTTTGAGAAATTCAAAGAATTTAAGGCTCAAGCAGAGAATCATAGGGAAAAACGTATCAAGTCTCTACGATCCGATTGTGGAGGCGAATACCTCGGCGATGAGTTTTGAACTACTTATCGATGAAGGGATTGTATCCCACCATCGCACCGGAACCCCTCAACAAAACGGGGTCGCAGAGCGAAGAAATTGAACTCTTTTGGAAATGGTTAGATCAATGATGAGTTATGCGGATCTTCCCAAGTCGTTCTGGGGTCATGCCTTGGAAACAACGACTTACATTCTAAACTTGGTGCCATCCAAATCGATTCCCAAAACTCCCAAAGAATTGTGGACCGGGCGCAAGCCTAGTATGAGACACATGAAAATTTGGGGGTGTCCGGCCTACGTGTTGGATAAGGAAGCCGGTAAATTGGATCCTCGATCAGAATTAAGGTTGTTTGTAGGATACCCCGAGGGAACAAAAGGGTATATGTTCTATGGTCCTGAATATCAAAAGGTGGTCATAAGCACCCACTTTAGATTTTTGGAAGAAGACTATATGAACCAAAGAAAACCCAGAAGTGAGATTACCTTAAATGAGCTTAGAGGGCAAACCTCGATTGCCAACTTTGTGACTAGATGATATACCAAATGATACGCCACAACCAAGCCTCGTCAGTAGTGGGAGGGTTGTTAGACGACGAGAGATTCATGAGAATAGGAGAGTCCTCGGACTTGATTCCCGGACAAGATTTAATCGGAGCCCATGGACATATGACGAGGCGCTCCAAGATAAGGATCTGATTCTTGGCAAACAAAGAATGAAAGCCAAAATGGGTTCTATGTTTCATAATAGAGTGTGGGAGCTAGTCGAACCACTTAATGGGGTCAAACCCATTGGATGCAAGTGGGTATATAAGAGGAAAAGAGGACCGGACGGGAGGGTTGAAACCTTCAAAGAAAGACTAGTGGCGAAAGGTTATACTCAGAAAGAAGGGATCGATTATGAGGAAACTTTTTCGCCCGTAGCCATGCTTAAGTCCATCCGTATTTTCTTATCGATTGCTGCGCATTTCAACTTTGAAATCTGGCAAATGGATGTCAAGACAACTTTCCTTAATGGAAGTCTTGATGAAGAGATCTATATGCAACAACCCCAAGGTTTCATTGAAACAGGCCAAGAACATCTTGTTTGTAAGCTCAAGAAGTCCATTTACGGACTCAAACAGCATCGTCGAGCTTGGAACCAATGTTTTGATCATGTTATAAAGTCTTATGGGTTTGATCAAAATGAGTTTGAAAGTTGTGTGTATAAAAAGCAGGTGTCGGGGCGCATTGGTATTCTTAGTCTTGTGCGTAGATGACATTTCGATCATCGGGAACGATGTGAAGGTGTTGTCGACGTAAGGGCATGGCTTTCAAAAGCAGGTTTGATATGAAGGACTTAGGGAAGCGGACACATCCTTGGGATCAAGATCACTTTCGAGATCGCAAGAAAATGATGATCGGGTTATCGCAAGCTTCATACATAGACACTGTCTTGAAACGCTTCAGCATGCAAGATTCCAAGAAAGGATTCGTACCTTTTAGGCATGGAATCCATCTATCTAAGAAAATGTCCCCTAAGACGCAAAAGGAGATAGATGACATGAAAGGTATTCCTTATGCTTCGGCTGTCGGAAGCCTTATGTATGCAATGCTGTGTACGAGACCGGATATCTGCTTTGCCGTAGGCATGGTGGCAAGATATCAAAGTTACCCGGGGAGAGAACATTGGATGGCAATTAAAAACATTCTGAAGTATCTGAAAAGAACTCGGAATAGAATGTTGGTTTATCGATCGTAATCAATCCCCATCGATTACGGACTCGGATTTCCAATCGGATGTAGACTCGGAAAATCTACCTCCGATAGTGTGTTTTGCATGGGGAGGAGCCGTGACATGGAGAAGCGTCAGCGAAATCGTCGCAGATTCTACCATGAAAGCCCGAATGTGTATTGCTAGCGAGGCGAAAAAGCGGTTTGGCTCAAGCACTTCCTAGTGGACTTAGATGTGGTTCCGAATTTGCCCAGCAGATTCACAGTTTATTATGATAATGCCGGAGCAGTTGCAAATTCAAGGGAACCAAGAGCCCACAAAGCCAGCAAACACATAGAAAGAAAATACCATCTTATACGAGATATCGTTAGAGAGGAGATATAGATGTGGCAAAGATATAAATGCGAGGACAACCTAGCGATCCATTCACAAAGAGTCCCTCTCGAATACATTCGAGAGACATGTGGAAGGAATGGGTGTCAAGACAGATTTGCCAATCTACTTTGAGTATAAGTGGGAGAAATTATTAGGTTCGTGTAGGTGACATTAGATGTCACGGACTACTCGAGACATGTTGTAGTATACTTAAAAGCGGACTTTGAGTATAAGTGGGAGATTGTTGGGATTATCTTTGAAAAGTATGCTTTTTACTTTGTATAATCGAAAATGAATTTTCGGACTTATTTCTTGAAATAAATTGTTTATCATCGATGCTTTAAATATGATTGAATGTTACATATATTTCTTTGCATAACTGTTCAATAATTAAGACGTGTTACATTGTAGTTAATTTAGTGATACGGATCACGAAGATTAAATTAAAGTCCCCTTGTAACTAAAAAAGTACGCCATTTACGACCTAGATGGAAATGAACAACCATCGCGAAAGGTTGAGGTGTAAGGCTCTCGATTGGTTTATCTTGACCAAGAGATTACACTAGTGCATGATCGATAATTGAATAGGACCTCTGAGGAGGATAAATTCTTCTTGAACAAGGAAGAATTAGACCTCGGTGGTTCGTTGTTTCTTAACCTTCGTCCCTTAAATAGGATCACTTGGGATTGGTAACTATTGCTTTGACTTATCATGGGTAAATAATCGGAGAGATTCAATACTTTTTATCTTGGGCAATATTATTGGTCACATGTGATTGCTAAGATTTTATCTGAAGAATCGGTGTGCAAGTATGCTTGCTTGATTTGCCCCTTGGGAGGTTCATAAGTTTTATCATACCAAATCTTGCAAGTGGAATTAGTTTTAGGTATGGATAATAATGTTGAACCGTTTCTCGACCAAGGACAAAAGATATTAATTAATGTAAAGCTATTTGGTGGCTTGAATTAATAAATGGGCTAGATAATCTTAAACACGGAAATAATGATAGGGAGCCATATTGATTTGTAATATGGGTTAAGATGGATGGTGCAATATTAATTATGTAGTGGGATTAATCAATATTTATGGGCTTGAATTATATTGTGGCTTAATATTAGATATTCAAGATCCATTAGAAGGTCCAATCTTAATTCTCCTAAAGGCCCCCTGAGTAGCCCAACAGATAGTCCAATAACTGAAAAGGTGATTAAAATAAAATAAATATTGTTGCTTAATTTTCCTTGAAATTTTCGAAAATTATGGATGAAGTTGGGAGAAAGATTTTCTTTGAATTTTGTTATGGAATGAAGATATGTATTCTTGGAATACAAGATTATCTCATTAAATTCAAGAAATCTCCCACATGGTTTATCCATATGAAATTTTCGAAAAAGATGAAAATATAGGGCAAGAAAGATTTTCTTGATTTTCTTGAAAAGATATTATGGAAGATATGTATTTCTTGAAATACAAGAATATCTTATAAATTCAAGAAGATCCAAATCTTGGATTCTTGCAAGGCATATTTTCGAAAAATCCATATATATGTGGAGGTGGAATTTTTGTGGAATATTTTAATTATGGGAAAAAGAATATAGGAGATATATTCAAGATTTCTTGGTGACCAAGAAAAGTCTTTTCCCACATTGATATTTCACTAAAAATTTCGACACCCCTCTCCTATAAATAGGGGATGATTAGTTCATTCCCAAGTACAATTCCATGTGCTGGAAATATTAGCAAATCCACAAAAGTGGTGCAACAAAGTTTATTTTTTTCCTTTTGTTAATTGTTCGACAAGTGTCCTTCCACCGGATAGTTGAGCAAGGGCTAAGGGAATACTTGGGAAGTCCTTTTGGTTAGTCCGTCTGACCGAAGTCACTGCCATCCCGAGAGGTACGTTCACGTAAACCCGTAGATTCCCCATGCGTAGGTTTTACGTGGCTTTTTATATGCATGATATGTTGTTGCAATTATTATTTGAATTAATATAGGATTAATTCATGCTAGTAATAATTAAAGAATTAAATTTGTATTTAAATATTCATCCCAAATAGATCTGTGCAACTCATTCTCCAACAAAGAGAAGGTTACAGATCAGAAGATGAGCAAATGAGACTGATCGAGATCAGATATGATAATCTGATATGCTAACTTGATGCAGATGACCTGATGTTATCTTGAGATGATCCTGAAGATATGTTGATCGATCGGTCGAAGCCGATCGGATCGAAAAAGAAGAAATCGAGATACTTTGAGTCAATGTGACACGAGGGTCGGGATGTTCGAATTTAGAGAACGAACTTCGAAGCTTCGAGTGTCGGTATGATGATCGACGACAAGGTTCGCCAAGAGAAGTCTGCTTTGAATCAAGAACACGAGACTCGAAGAAATTCTTCAAGAACTTGAAGGCTCGAGATAACTGAAGGCTCGGATAACTCGGATAACTCGAAGGTTCAAACAACTCGAGATAATAACACGAAGGCTCGGATAGCTCGGATAACTCGAAGGTTCGGATAGAACCGAAGATCCCGAGACTCGGAAGATCCGATGAATATAACCGTTAGAGACTCGTAAGAAATCAAGAATATAGCCATTAGATTCGGTGGCGTGGACCAATGAGAGGGAAGACGACAAGCCTCGAAAAAGCCGCAAAAAGCTTCTGAGTAGTATGGATTTGAATGTGATTCTCTCCAGCGGTAACATTCAAATCCACACTATAAATACAAGTTCTTCCTTCATTATCAAGCGTGGATCGTGAGAAAAGTGTGTGAAAAAACACCATCGATGCTCTGAGCTAATAAGATATGGGTTCAAAGTGGTTCGACCAAGGTCGTGTGCCGGATGACGCGAGTCCCGAAATATGGCCCGATCGTATCGCTAAGGCATTCAACATAACTACGGCCCAAATCATCGAAAGCATCTCCACCATAGAACACAGAGCGAGAGATACACACATATATTCAAGAGTGTTCTACCTTGATCTAAGCACAAATGCTATATCCTAAGCTTAGAGAGATTTTCCCATCCTTAGCATTGAGGCTAAACAAATGTAAGGGAAAATCTTAAACTAGTTGAAAACCAAACAAACCTTACCCAAATCAGTTTGATAGGATAAGTTTGTAGGTGAGTGTGAACTCGGTAAACATCTATCGGCAATCTCGTGAGAGTGATAAGTCTCGCTTGAGTGTGAACTCGGTAAACATCTATCGGCAATCCCGTGAGGGTGATAAGTCCCGCTTGAGTGCAAACTCGGTAAACATCTCGGCCATCCCGTGAGCGATATAAGTCCCGCAGGTTAAGTTCGGTTAAGGTTCCCCTGTGTTAAGAGAAGAGTGGACGTAAGACGGGTTTCGTCTGAACCACTATAAAATCTTGTGTGTTCTTTACTGCTTTATGTTTATATTTGTCATATGCATTCGATTATAAGCAAAACAGCACACATCGTTCTTAAAAGCAAAAAAATAGTATTGACCATTCCATCACCCCTATTTTTATATGCATCATGTGACATGTTTCGCTTCCGCACGCGTAAAATCGGTTTTAATCGGGACCTCACACAACTGCATGCATGGGGTAAGTTTCTACTGGCTCATTCCTACCCAATTTAATACTTGATTCAAAATTTCAAATCATTCACATACATGCGGTAGATAAAATAATAATCGTTATCTGAAAAACTTTTTGCCATGGTCGATATCTACATTAGGGCCGCGGGATTCTATTTTTAATATGTTAATTTTATTGTTTAGTTTGAGGGCCTTGAGGCATTTGCACGTCCATTTTTTTTCATAACTACGTTTCCAATCTTTTTGTTTCCAAATCTATTTTATATATGTTTTGCCATAATAATGGAGTATATACATGTTCTTTGATTAGTGAAATGTCAACCTTCTTTTACTTTTTTTTTTAATTCTGGAGAAGAACAATGGTGATGGTCGTAACGTGGAAATGTGGGTGTACCGGGAGATGGTGGAGGTAGGTTTAATTTTGTTTCAAATCAATCAAGCATTTTAGACATTTCGTAATTATATAAGAATTACATAAAAAGAAGATGAGCATATCCTACTATATATGGGATGTTAATAACAATGACACTTGAATTTATTTAATATATTGGTCCAAATCTTATATTCATTTCTATATTGTATATATCTTCAGGATTTCTTTGGGTTCAAGATGTTCGACAAGTCATATGCCTTAAAAAAGATTCTTAATGTTAACTTTACTTTGAGCATTAGATGATGATATGACTTCTTAGTATGTATTTGGCTAGAATAGTTTGTTGGTCCCGATTTGTGGAAACCCATGTGCGCGGAAATACCATGTAATGCATATAAAACAGGGGTGAGGGCAGAGTGATTTCAATTACTCTCTTTTTTTTTTTTGTTAAGAACGATGAGTGTTTTGCTTATAATCAAATGCATATGGCAAGTAAGAACATAAAGCAGTAAAGAACACACGATTTTATAGTGGTTCGGAGTCCAACTCCTACATCCACTCTTCCCTATCACAAGGGGCACCTACTTAACCAACTGGACTTAGTTTAACGTGTTAGTCCAACACCCAACAGATGTTTACCGAGTTCACACTCAAACGGGACTTATCTCCCTCAAGAGATTGCATACCCTCCCTTTCGGGATTGCTAGATGTTTACCGAGTTCACACTCACCTACAAACTTATCCTACCAAACTGATTTGGGTAAGGTTTGTTTGGTTTCCAACTAGGTTGAGATTTTTCCTTACATTTGTTTAGCCTCAATGCTAAGGATGGGAAAATCTCTCTAAACTCGGGATATTACATTTATGCTTAGATCTAGGGTAGAACACTCTTGAATATATGCATGTATTTCTTGCTCAGTGTTCTATGGTGGAAATGCTGGATGATTTGGCTTTTTGGATGTTTCACGCATTTCTCCACCACGAATAATGAAGGAAGAACTTGTATTTATAGTGTGGATTTGAATGTTACCGTTGGATGGACTCTCATTCAAATCCATACTATTCTGTAGCTTCTGCAGCTTTTTCAGGCTGGTTGTCTTCCTCTCATTGGTCCACGTCAATTTGAATCTAATAATTTATAATCTTGAGGATCATCCGAGTCTTGGGTTTCTCACGAGTCTTGAGGATTCTTACGAGTCTTTAGGTTGAGCCTTGGGGTTCCTTAGAGTCTTGAGTTTCTCTGAGCCTTCAGGTTCCTTCCGAGTCTTCAGGTTTCTCTGAGCCTTCAGGTTCCTTCTGAGTCTTGAGTTCTGATTTGATTTCTCTTGGCGGACCTTATGCGATCGGGCATCTTGACACTCAGGTGACTGAGTTCGATTATTCGACTTGAGACATCGACCCTCAAGTCACTAGCTTTTCGAGGCTAGCCTTGATCATCTGTAGCGTTCTGATTCTCGGTGAACATGACTTTAGATGACTTCTCTTCAGGTGACTTCGCAAATCGATCGGTATCTGATTTACGGTTTTTCGATATCGATTTCTTCTCGCTTTGATCTCGATCGGCTCACATGATCAAATCGATATAGCATCAGTCGACATATCGGTTTATACGCATCAGTTAGAACATCGGGGTTAGCATATTAGGTTAGCATATCGGGTTAGATCTCGATCTCGATCGATCATCATCGCTCCCTCTTCCGATCGCAACCTCCTCTTCGATTGGTCATCCGGATCGAGGTCATCTGGTCATCGATCTTCGATCGGTGGCTTAGCTTTTCTTCTTCGATTTTGCTCATTAACTCTACTCATCTCATTAACTCCGGAACTCATCTTACCTCATCGATCTCGATCATCTACGTCTGATTTCGTGAGTTCCCCCTCAATTTGTTCTCTCGTTCCCCCTCAACTTGTTATCTGTAGATTAGCTTCAAAAACACAAGTTGATAATGTTTTGGCATAATTCATCAAAACTAAAATATCCCAACATAGTGGATCGGGATAGAAGATAAACATGGCAAAAGTCGTATAAAAGTTGAGAAGGTGGAGAAAGAAGAATTTCATCTCATTTACTTTGAGCATTAGATGTTGAATATGACTTCCTAGTGTGTATTTGGCTAGAATAGTGGATCGGGATACAAGATAAACATGACAAAAGTCGTATAAAAGTTCAGAGGTGGAGAAAGAAAATTTCATCTCATAGTTACGAGCAAGGTTGAAAAGACTTATAAATTAGAAGAAAAGACCAAGATGGAGCTTGAACTTGAAATTAGCAATGGTGAAAGACAAACCACAACATAAACATGGTGAACAAAAGCATGAGAATGAATGTTATGATGGTCCCATTTGAAAACCCATTTAGCCCGCGTGGGGAAGCAAAACATTTCGTGCGATGCATATAAAACAGGGGTGAGGGCAGAGTGATTACAGATTTTTCTCTTTTTAATCTCACGTGTGTTGTTTTGCTTATAATCGAATGCATATGACAATATAAGAACATAAAGCAGTAAACAACACAACAATGTATAGTGGTTCGGAGGCTCAAGCTCCTACATCCACTCTCCCTGTTCCTAGGGAAATTCCTTTCAACTGGACTTATCACCCTCTCGGGTTCGCCTCTAGATATTTAACGAGCTCTCACTCAATCGGGACTTATCACCCTCCACGGGATTGCCTACAGATGTTTATCGAGTTCACACTCCAACGGGACTTATCACCCTCACTCGGGATTGCCTACCCTCCCTTTCGGGATTGCTAGATGTTTACCGAGTTCACACTCACCTACAAACTTAACCGACTGATTTGGGTAAGGTTTGTTTGGTTTCCAACTATGGTGAGATTTTTCCTTACATTTGTTTAGCCTCAATGCTAAGGTTGGGAAAATCTCTCTAAGCTTAGGATACATCGTGAGTTGCTTAGATTGGGTTCTAGAACACTCTTTGAATATATGCGTGTATTTCTTGCTCAGTGTTCTATGGTGGGAATGCTTGATGATTTGGCTTGATGGATGATTCACGCATTTTTCCACACCTGATAATGAGGGAAGAACTTGTATTTATAGTGTGGATTTGAATGTTACCGTTGGAAGGAGTCACATTCAAATCCATACTATTATGTAACTTCTGCGACTTTTTTTCGGTGGTTATCTTCCTCTCATTGGTCCACGTCAGCTGAATCTAACGGCTATATTCTTCAGGATCTTCTGAGTCTCCAGGTTTATCTGATCCTCAGCTTCTTCGAACTCAAGCTTCCTTGGACTCAGGATTCTTGATTCAGCGGACTTCTCTTCAGCGGACCTTGTCGTCGGTATCTCGACACTCTGGACCGAGTTCGATTCTTGAATCGGACATCGACCCTCAGTCATTAAGACTTTTCGAGCTAAGCGATCATCAGCGGCGTTACGATTCTCGGTGAATATGACTTGAGATGACTTCTCTTTCGATGACTTCTCGCCCGATCGGTATCTGATTTACGGTTTTCGATATCGATTTCTTCTCTTTGATCGATCGCTCACATGATCGGATCAATTATATATCAGTCGGTATATCGGTTTATCGCATCAGATTAGTACATCGGGTTAGCATATTAGGTTAGCATATCGGTTTACTTTTATCGATCTCAATCACGTATGATCTCGATCATCGCTCATCTTCATATCGATTTCGATCGCGTCGATCTCGTCGGTCTCATACGCTCCTCTTACGATCGCAACCTTCTCTTACGATCTTACGATCGGTTTCTTTTCGATCGGCTTATGCGCTCTTCTTCGATCATCGAGATTAGCTTTCGTCACATTCTTCGATCATCGATCGAATCATCTGGTCATCGATCTTACGATCGGTAGCTTGCTTTTCTTCTCTTCTGATTTTGCTCAGCTCATCAGTTAACTCCGGAACTCATCTAACTCATCGATCTCGTCGGTCTAAATCTATGACCTCATCGATCTCGATCATCTACGTCTGATTTCGTGAGTTCCCCCTCAATTTGTTCTCTCGTTCCCCCTCAACTTATTATCTGTAAATTAGCTTCAATAACACAAGTTGATAATGTTTTGGCATAATTCATCAAAACTAAAATATCCCAACATGTTAAGATAAGGAAAAAAAAGAAGAGGGGTGATTAAGATGTAGACCATGTATGGAGAAGGAAGAAGATAAGAAGGATAACTCGAAGACAAAGAAGAAATATGATGACATTGATATCGAAAACATCGAGTCACTCGTCTTTTGTCATGTCTCACAAATTCAATAGAGGTGGATATGCGAAATTATAATATTTGTAATCTAAGTTAATATAGAGAGAGATAGATTGAGCGTGCAAGTCTAAAAAGTTAGAGTAGCGAATAAAAATAAAAAAATATATTCCCATTGTTTTAATGACATGTGAAGAACAAAGTGAAGCCTTTTCAATTCTGCTATATGACCACGAATAGTTAAATATTTTACTATTAGTTTAATATATTTCATGAAAATGACAATTAATTTAAAAAAAAGTTGAACAAGTAGCATGATTTAAGCCTGCCTAAATGAATAATTATAACAATATAGTGAAAACAAAAGTGAGAGAATGAAAAATTTCCCACGAAGTTTGTCCTTATTACATACTATAGTGTTGGAGTTCGAATAATTATCAAATACCGTTGGTCGAATCAAATGAATATTTTCTAAGAATTCATATGTAAAGACAGAATAACAAAATTCCCTTAAAAACCTATGTTACTATAAAAGCATTGCTGTGAGTACATGTATGTATTACTACAATGAAGGATTTTTGAAACATGATAAATGAGTCGCGAGAAGAAGTGCATAAACACGAGTAAAATTCATTTTTAGTCCCACATGACATGGTACGTACCTCACGATTTTGGTCCCAACGCCCACCACTTTGGTCCTCTAAACCATTTCTTCATACAGTTTTAGTCTCATCGTTACGTTTTCCGTTAAAGTCAGCTGCAGTTTTGGTCCCGCAGGACAAGGTTTGAGACCAAAAGTATAGTTGAACTTAACGGAAGGACCAAAACTACATGAAAAAATTCTTACGAGACCAAAGTGGTAAGTATTGAGACCAAAATCGTGAGGTTTCATGTCCCGTGGGACCAAAAATGAATTTTACTCGAAAAAACATAGAGGGTAAAAATTGCGAATTTTGTGCGGGTCAAATTGGGTCAAACATATTTTTCTATAAAATTCACGCAAGGCAAAACAACAAAACTCGCTCAGAGATCTATGTTACTATAAGGACAAACATGTGTTACTGTAATAATAAATAACACATATTTATTTTTCAGTACACATATATATATGTAAGGTATTGAAAATTGTAAAAAGATGTGTTACTATACGAACAAAACGACACTCTCTCTATTTTTATCCGCTTACCCCTTTGTTTTTTATTTGCTTCTACTTTTTGATTTGTGACCAACTGTCGTAGGCCCAAATAACCAGATTACACCATTGAATTAATAAAATTATATTTTTTTTCATCATCACGTATTAATACATAATTAATCTTACAGTAACACATATTTATCGTTATAGTAACACAGTATGAGAGCGAATTTTCTGTTTTGCCTTTGTATAAAGTTTTTAGGAAATATCCGTCTGATTCAATTTCAACCCGTGCAAGATCCACAAATTTTAAAGTTATTTTTATTTTAATTAATATTTCACGGTGAAATTTTTCACAAGAAAGTCTCATTTGAATCGATCCAATGGATTGATTCATTTCGTAATTTTCTATATATGGCAAGTCAAATTGATTTTTTGGTGTGTCAAAAATGTATGCAGTCACTTGATTTTCTATTATTTGATGTTTTTAAAGTAACATTTTTGTTTTAAATCATTTAATGTTTTTCTCTTTTTTTCTACATTTTACCCATATTTCAATTTATTTTTTCATAACTTACCTTTGTTAACTGGTGTAGAAGAGGAAAGAGAGGTGGGGAGAGAGAAATAAAAAGTTGTAAACTAAAATTAAGGGATGTGGAGCGAAAGAAAACAATTAATAAAAGGTAAATTTGCCATTATTGATTCATCTTTAATTTTATAAATAAATTTTGAAGCATTAAATAATAAAAATGGAGGCAGTAAAACATTAAACCTCGTTTGACAATTTGGACAGGAGTAACACTCCCGTGAACCAGGTCTATGCATGAACTCTATCACTCTTATGGGTAAAAACTATCACTGTTATGAACAAAAATTTTCACTGTTTAAAAACATAAATCATTTTCGAAATAGTGATTGTTTTTGTGCATAACAGTAATAATTTTTATGCATAACAGTGAAAGTTTTTGTACATAACAGTGATACTAAATGAACCGAGTTCACGGTGAACTCGGATTCACACAAATTTTTGTCAAAAATTATTTTTGGAATTTATCCAAAGAAAAAAAAGTTTGATAATTTGATAAGAGGTGAATAAACCTTAGTCACTCGCTTGGCGAATTACTAGAAGTTTACACAAAAACTTACCCGAACTCAATTACGAGAACTCTCTTTTTCAAATATTATTGTTATATTCAGTGGTTTTAATAAGAACAATACTACATCATTTTTTAAACATTAATACTTCTTATATTAAATAGTTACACTGTTTATACTAAATTATGACACTTAAAAAAATCACGTAAATTCAAGTTGACATGAGACCTACTCAAAAAGTTAATATAACTCATATTTTCCGGTGGGTGCATGTGGTTGGGCCAACCTGACCGTTGTCGCCCGTTTTAAGATTTTCTCTAAAGATAAAAACTCATATGAGATGGTCTCATGCATGAGACATGGTACAACTTATTACAAATCACATTCATTCCTTACAAAATGTTAAAACGTCAATGTTCAACTTATATCCCGTCTCACCGTGAGACCGTCTCATACAAGTGTGGCTCTTTTCTAATTAATAGCATTTGAGTGAACAAAAGAAAAGGGTCAATTAATTAGTTCACTAATCATCCCAAATATCAAAATAATTGTTGAATGTAGGTGTTCGCAGTTGAGCTAATGTGATTGTAATGTCTACCAGTACCATATACATCAATTGATTATTGCTCTTCACCTATTTTACAAACCATTTTGTACCCATAAACAAAAGCCATCTTCACTGCCAATAATTTTTCAGATGCAATTTTCTTGTTAATTTATTACTAAATATGTCTTAGTTTGGTATATGAAACATACGACAACAACTTTTTATATAAATAAGGGAGATTTTGAAAGAAGGGGTTGACTTCCAATTAATTATAACCTTATTTATATCGCAAATTTTTGTATGCAATAGCACATATCATGTCTTGGCAATATGTCTTTTAAATGCTAAAATTCGATGTTTTTTTCTCGTTTATTCTTCTTATCCCCTTCTCCATGATTGACTTTTTCCGCTCAATAAATTACACAATGAATATATTGATTTTACTTGCTAAATTACGTTTCAATATGATGTATTAAGATTTTGAGTATCAAAATTTATTATATCTTTTGATTTTTTTTTCATTTTTATTGGTTTTTTTCATACATTAATACACATTATTTCATAAAGTAATATTCTTGTGTTCATACAATAACACAATTTTTCAATACCTTACATGTGGTACTATATGAGCACGTACGTATTATTGCTTTCAGAACAAACATGTGTTACTTATTCTTACAGTAACAAATATTTGCCCTAATAGTAACACAAAATTACTCTTATAGTAACATAGACTTGGGAGCGCGTTTTCTATTTGTCTTGCACGAATTTCTGAAAAGATCTGTTTGATTCGATTTCGACCCACAAGTTTTTTTGTTCATTCCTTAAATACAAAGATATTACATCGTGCAATATTTCACAAGAAATCTACTCCATTTATATTACAAATGTCACTATGATCACCCCAATTATTATGCACATCCGGTTATGTTCGTTTCCTGACTACCACGGATGGACTTTGAACTTTACAATCATAAATACCCCTTGTTCAAATGCTCCACACCACTATATATCTAATTTACTATAACACTTCCTTTGGTCTAATAAATAGCCTACTATTACACTCTATCTCCTCACTTTTATATAATTTCCAATAACACGTCATATTCATTCAATTATTACAATAATAATATAATAATACAAATCAATCAACATTTTCTCCATTCTACACAATCATATCCTATAAAATCCCCAAAAAATATATAATCAACTTTTTAATTAAGTCTTTGAAATCCAAAAAATTTGAAGTTCAGAATTTTCTACGCCCACTATAAGCCCGAAATGAACATACCCTTATATGTACGCTCACGATATAGAAAAATATGCTGAGTCCCAAACTGTTTCGAGTATTTGTTGGTCCAACCCAGGGACGGACACACATAGAGTCCGGGGAGGCAAGTGCCCCACCTGACTTTTGTGTTGTTACATATTTCTATGTCAAATTATTTATTGTTTTGATGTTTGGCGGGATGGCAAGTTAGGCACACTACTAACCATGGGAAGGTGGGTTCGAACCCCCACACTTTCTATATATCTATTTTTGCTTTTCTAAGCGAGTTGATATGCTGTGAAACTTGTTCACCATGAAACTGATTCATTTTTACACTTCAGTTATTACGATTACACTCCTTTAGTAATATAAATCACACTCTTCAGTTATCACAACTACATTTTTTGCTGTAATATAAGTCACACTCTTTATTTTTATGAGCAATACTCTTTATAGTAAAAAGCCACACTCTTCAGTTATATAACTAATACCCTTTAGTAATATAAGTCACTCTCTTAAACCAGTTTCACCGTGAAATTTGTTCACCCTATATTTTGTCTTTCTAAGCATATAAGTACAATATTTTATTTAACATGTTATAAACTTTTGTATTTTATTTCATTCACAATTACTTTTAACCACAATTTTTTTCTGAGCATATAAATAAAGTATTTTTTACAATGTTATAAACTATTATATTTTACTTTATACACAATTATTTTTAACCACATATTTTACTTAAATATACTATTAAATAGAAATACAATAGGTCAATTAATATTATTTAAGACCGTTACATGGATTCCTTTGAAAGTGTTAAAAATTTATTTCCAAACTATAATACGTCTTAATGTGAGACCTTTCTCACAGAAGACCTACTCTATATTATAATAATTGAATTTTACCATTAAAATTGAGGTTAATTGTAAATTTATTTTATATATAAATTTTATTTTTATTTTACTTCATATAACTTTTTTGCCCTGCCTAAACTAAATTTCCGCGTCGCCACTGGTCCAACCTTTCGGATTTTATTTTGTCAAATAGAGCTAGTTGATTCCAACAGTGAATGTTATTTCCCCTTTTAAAAAAAACTCAGGATTTGCTTGGTTGTGTGTAATGGAAGTAGATAAGGTAATCACTTCTATTGATGTTGCTTGGTAGTTTTGATACACAAGTAATGGGAATAGAAATAAGCAATTGATTACCCCCACTCATTCAATCCACCTCACATGATACTCATTGTTTATGTTCTAACCAAGCAATAACAATACAATCAATAACCCTTAGTGAATGACTCCTTAATGATACCCATTACTATTACAGTTCCCAAGTCATACCAAGCGCACCCTCAATATTTTACAAATATATATATATATATATATATAAATTAAATAAAAAAATCAATATTTTACAAATACATATATATATGTTGTGTTCGATATAATTACTCAGTATTAATCGAACACGTCGGAGGACACGTGTAATATTCAATTATTAAAATAACCATGCTCAATGGATAAGTGTGTTCACGAAGTTGATTTAACAAACAAGTTTGTAATATCACTTGTCAACCATGCGAGCATGCTACTTTATAAAGTAAGTTTTGTTCGCCACCGCCATTTACTAACCAAGATTGCTCAACTGGAGCAAAGTATGTTGTTCGCCACTCACGCAGCCAAGCAAACAAACAAGTTTGGGATATTTTAGTTTTGATGAATTATGCTAAATATTATCAACTTGTGTTATTGAGCTAATTTATAAAAACAACATCGAGAGAACAAGTTGAGGGGGAATAAATCGGACATAGATGATCGAGATCGACGAGGCCTATAGAGACGAGAATTTAGTAAGTTCCGAGTTTGGTTACCATTTACTGATGACCCGATTAGATGATCGGAAAGATTGCCCGGTAAGATCGGGGAAGTAAGTTTGCATTACGAGCAAAGCGATATGAGATGGATCAAGATCCCGGACGCGGATCGAGATTCGCCGCGATGATCAAGATCGCCGGATTGAGATCGACCTAAACCGAAAGTTGTTAATTCGCGTATCGATGAAATCGGATAGATCGAGAGACGAGAAGAATCGAGAACAGAGAACCATAATCCAGATACGAATCGGAAAAGTGTTCATCGAAGAGAAGTCATCTCAGTCCTATTCCTATTCGATAGACCGATGATCGCTAGGCTGACGTCACTAGTGACCCGAGGGTCGATTGTCAAGTCGGAAGAAAGGTGAACTAAGTGTCAAGATGCTGATCGGACAAGGTCCACCAAGAGTCGGTGAAGGCTCAGATAGACTGAAGGCTCGGATAGACTGAAGGCTCGGGGATGGAACGAAGACACCGAGACTCAGAGAATCTGAATGATTCCAAGGCGAGGAATCGAGGAAATATCGTAGATTAGAATCGGTGACGTGGACCAATGAGAGGAAGACAACCAAATGAAAAAGGCAGAAGAAGTTATGGAGATAGTATGGATTGAATGTGACTCCATCCAAGCGGTAACATTCAAATCCACACTATAAATACAAGATCTTCCCTCATTATCGTGGAGTGGAAAAATGCGTGAAACATCCATCAAGCCAAATCAAAGCATTCCCACCCTAGAACACAAGTCCCGTATATACACGCATATATTCAAAGAGTGTTCTAGAATCCAATCTAAGCAACCCACGATGTATCCTAGCTTAGAGAGATTTTCCCAACCTTAGCATTGAGGCTAAACAAATGTAAGGGAAAATCACAACCTGGTTTGGAAACCAAACAAACCTTACCCAAATCGATCGGTTAAGTTTGTAGGTATATAAAATTGATATGTAAACATCTAGCAACAAAGGGAGGGTAACCCGAAAGGGAGGGTAAAAGATGATAATTTGATATGACCAAAAAACATCTGTTGGGTGTTAGATAAGTAAATAATCCAAAAGTTCAAGGTGCCCCGATGATAGGGAAGAGTGGAAGTTGGACTCGAACCACTTAAAAATCGTGTGTTCGCTTTATGCTTATCTTGTCATATGTTCTATTATAAGCAAAAAACAACACATGAGCTTAAAACGAAAAAAAAGAATCACTCTGCCTCACCCCTATTTTTTATATGCACCTAACAGAAACGTTTTGCTTCCGGACGCCAAAATGGGTTTTCCACCGGGACCAACAATTGGTATCGGGCGGGAGTTCAGATCGCTATTTTCAAAGCTCTTTGATCGATCAATTCTTTAAAAAACAAAAACCGTTTCTTTAAAAATGCATATATATATTCAAAGCTTCATTATAAATAGAATTAAAAAAAATAAATTGAGATAGGTTGAGGGGAACGAAAAATTTCCAAAGAGGGGTAAGGTTCACAAAAAATAGAAAGTGGTGAGGTTCGAAAGAAATTTCAAGAGAGGGGGTGAGGTTGAGGTTCGATCAAAAATTCCGAGAGATTATCCATACACATAAAAATTCCTAGCACTCATATACCAACTCTCCAAATCATCTTCATCCATCCAGTCGATTCATCTTCATAAGATGTATCATGTATGAGACGATTGTAAAACTCACAATACAACAACCCAAGGCTTGAACGACCAAGGCTAAGATAGTCATTTCTTGACTAAGAGAATCCCGGGATTCAACAAATTCCTCTTATTAGGAAGATATTTTACCGAAACGCACATATGGATTTGAATTTCCATCCAACGGTAACATTCAAATCGAATTAAATACAAGATAATATTCTCCATATAAAACAACTCACAACAATTGATGTAGAGCTTAGAGATTTTCCCCACCTTAGCATTGAGGCGAAAAAACCAACCCATACAAACAAACCTTACCCCGTCGGTTAAGTTTGTAGGTGAGTGTGAATTTCGAGGCAATCCCGAAAAAGATATGGGTAGGGTGATAAGTCCCGATTTGAGTGTGAAAAAAAAAATCTGTTGGGTGTTGGACTAACACGTTAAACTAAGTCCGAGTTACCGATGATAGGGAAGAGTGGATGTAGGAGTTGGACTCGAACCCACTATAAAATCGTGTGTTCTTTCTTTGCTTTATGCTTATACTTGTCATATGCATTCTATTATAAGCAAAACAACACACATGAGCTTCACGAAAAAATCGTAATCACTCGTGGAGTTTTACCATCAATCTTGTAGCGCAAAATGGATTTTGCCAATTGAAGAAGAGCCAACTTCCGATCCGAGTAACACAACAACTCGAAAAGATCAACCATGAAGGATTTCTTGTCTTCGAGACAAGCGAAGTGCTCCGGACAACCGAAGAAAAGAGTCCAGGAGGATCAGACAACCTAAGGGCTCAAGACGAAATGCTCGATAACGAGCGAGGTTAAAGGGGGCTTTCAAGAGATGATGATCACAGTTTCCTATATAAAATTGATATGTCCGAAGGGGCGAACAAGGTGATCAATGAAAGCAAAAATGATTTGACGACCAAAAGAGTGCCTTATAGATAAGTATATGCAAAGTTAAGACGAAGTTGAAAATGTGGCATCATCACATGAGTTCTTCGCAGAGACGAAGTCTCCAAAATCAAAAAGTCATGCTTGATGATAAATAGAAGAAAAAAGAATAAAGAGATGACGAAAAATTTCCCAAGGGGTAAGGTTCAAAAAAGAGTGTGGTGAGGTTTAGAAATTTGGTGAGGTTGAAAAATTGAGATTATCTATACACATAAAAAAGACTCATATACCAATTCTCAATAGGATCTTCATCCATAACGATTCAATATGAGATGTATCATGTATTATCATAATGTAAAACTCGCAATACAACAACCCGGGCTTGAACGCCTCGGAGTAGTCAAATTTAATTGGGTCAACAAATTCCTCTTATTTCAAAGATATTTTACAAATATTTTGTTTGTGAGTTGTCACCGAATTAGCCACATAGTATTCTCCATATAAAACGACTCACAACAATTGAAAGAAGGGATAACAAACCAACCCATACACGAAAGATAAAGAGAGCAAAAAAGAAATATAATGCCTCAATCTAGGAATGTTATTGATGAGAGATGGGACAAAGCCCCTCCAATCCTTGAAAGAGGCTCTGTCGGCCTCACAAAGATTAATGGAGACCATCAATCTTGAAGATATTGTTAACGATCCGGGCCAAGCAACAAAGGCCATCAATTTTTACGAAAGTACAAAAAGAGAGGGCCGAAAAAAGATGGCCGTTTAAAAGCTCAAGATGATGAGGATACACCGATAGTGAGCAAGTTAAGATAAAATGGCGGGCTAATAAAAAAGCAGATGATATATCGGATGACGAACGGCCTAACCATCGGCGTTTGGGCGGTTTAAATACAAAGAGAGAATCGGCAATTATAGGCGAAGATCCGGAGGAACAACCACCAATCCCCCATGTTTGATCGCCCGAGATCGGACCCGGAACATGTTCATCTCAAGCAAATACTCGCTATCGATTTTATGATGGGATACGCCATGGGTGCCCCACAAAATTAGCGGAAATGCAAAGAGGCGATCATTCCCCATGACTTTGGGTGATCGCCACTAACAATCATGGATGGTTCAATCCCTATGGTTCGACTTCACATGTTCATTCATGGACTTTTTTTTATAGGTGCCACAGACGCAGCGACGCTGAAGGCCGATCATTTGACTTTTGGGTGATCGAGCACATAGATGGTTCTCTACTTTGCTGGCCAAGGCCCATCACATCATCCATGTGTCCCATTTTCATCCATGTTTCGCCAAAGACCAAAACAAAGGTTGGCGCATTTTTCCCAATTAAAAGGTGAGTCAGATCGAGCATACATCGAAAGATTTGATAAGTGTTTGTATGATGGGGCCCTAGTTGAAGAGGATGCCAAGATCCTCGCGGTGGTTGGAGGCTTGACCCTGAATACTGATATGTGGAAAGCCATGCATCAAGATTGGCCGAACACATATTTCCGAATTCGAGAGCGAGCAGCCAAGATCATAGCCATGCAGGATCTGCTCGCCCAGTCACGATTGGGTCAGGAAACAACAACAAAGAAAGTTTTTGGTAAAAAAGTGATGAATGAGGGGGTATAAACCCCCAGGGTCTTTCAAACCATTCGAAGAAAGAGCAGAAGCAAATGCCCTATGAAGTCTTCTGGGCGTTTCAGCAGAAACAATTTTTAATCAAATCAAAGATCGGGACATGTTGGATAGGCCACGAAGAATCATAATGGATAAGAATCGGTTTAATGCTTCCAAATATTGTAATTATCATGAGTACATCGGGCATAATACATAAGATTGTCGTGATTTACTTCGTCAACTTTGGAAGTTATATGAAGAGAATCGTCTTACCCAGTTCCTCAAAAAACCGGCGAGCAGAGACTCCCGAACAGAAAAAACAGGAGATCGTAGGGGTAAGCGAAAGGCCAAAGAAACATCTGACAGTGATCCCGAGCAATCCCGTAAGAGGTTAGAATTACCTAAAAGAGGGGCTCCTACTATGGGTAGAGGTCGAGAAAGTCAGGAAATCAACATGATTCGTCCTGATTATGGTCCAGTGGGTGGATGCTATCAGGCACCGACATTATCGAACAGACGTAAGAAGATGGAGATGCATGCCATGCAAAGCATCCATCAGGTGAAGGTGGCGAGCACATCAGCTAGCACGCCACCCTCTCACCAAATCATGTTCTCAGAAGACGATCTCGACGGCATAATCACCCCCCACAATGACTCTTTAACCATCAGCGCTCGTCTCCTCGGTTTGAAGGTGCACCACCTCTTGGTTGACATCGGAGCATATGCAAACATTTTGTTCGTCGACACTCTGCACCAAATGGAAAAACAAGTTGGGGACTTGAGTAGCTATATAGAACCATGTGATCACACCATCATGGGTTTTGGGGAATCTGTAACCCGACCCTATGGTATGATCAGGTTAGGAGTCGAGTTAGAATCAACTCTAAATCCGGAGATCCGACGAACTAGAATGCTAGATTTTGTAATCGTCGATGCTCCGTCTACTTATAACGGGTTTCTAGGTCGCCCGTTTATTCAGGAATTTAAAGCTGCCTGTTCTACTTATTATTACTGTGTAAAATTTCCAACTCAAGATGGAACGGGTAGCGTAAAAGGTGACCAGAAAAAAGCTCGAGATTGTTTGCTATCATGTGCACCAGAAAAACAAAATATCGTTAACATGATGGAGCAAACATGGGAGATCGGAGAGTCAAGCCAACGGGCAAATACGCTGCCAAAATATCCTTTGACGAGCACACCTCCATGCGCGAACACAGAGTCCGGAATGGTGACACATGTCCCAGATCTCCCAGATCTAATGAGTATTGATCCGCCAAACGAGCTACCGGACCCAGAACCTCGTGTAGGTTTTGAACCTATGGAGGTAGATGACGAACACCGGGGGTCGATCGAAGATCCTCGGTGAAAGCAAAAAAGAAAGCGAGCAACACCTGTCGAACAACTGGAGTCTATCAATATCGACCCGAACAGACCAGAATTAGAAATGTTCATTGGTTCGGAATTACTAGAACCAATTCGAACAGAAATGATCGCATATCTTCAAGCAAATCTGGATGTGTTCGCTTGTTCGCATGAGGACAGGGTTGGCATAGATCCAAAACATGCATATCACTCCCTCAACCTTGATCCAACACAAACTCCAGTAATCTAGAAATGCAGAAAGTTCAGTCCGGAGAAGTATGCAGCCATGAATAGTGAAATCAAAAAGTTGCTCGACAATAAATTGATTTGAGAAGTAAAATGCCCAAGATGGCTTGCGAACCCTGTGCTCGTCCGCAAGTCTAATGGAACTTGGAGACTATGTATTGATTTCACTAATTTAAACAAGGCATGCCCGAAAGATAATTTCCCGATGCCACATATCGATTATTTGGTCGATAATACAACAGGCCATGAGCTCATGACCTTCATAGATGCTTTTGCTGGCTATCCCAAATACCCATGCATCCGGACGATCAAAAGAATACGGCATTCTGCAGCGAAAAGAATATGTATTGTTGGCAACGCATGCCATTCTGATTAAAGAATGCCGGAGCAACGTATCAGCGTTTGGTGAACAAAATGTTCGACGAACACATCGGCCGAACAATTGAGGTGTATATTGATGATATTGTGGTAAAAAGCGAACACAAGGAAGACCACATCACACACCTCACACAAACGTTTGATATTCTCAGGGAGTACAACATGAAGCTAAATCCGAAAAAATGCAGCTTTGGGGTTCACTCAGGAAAATTCCTAGGACATATGGTCAGTCAATGGGGGATTGAAGCGAACCCATCAAAGATTCAAGCCATGCTCGACATGCAGGCCCCCAGGAGTGTGAAAGAGGTAAAAAAATTAACCGGACGTTTAGCTTTCGTAAGCCGGTTTATATCACGAACAGGGGACAAATGCAAACCTTTCTTTGATGCATTAAAGAAAGGAAATTCGATGACGATCATTGCCAAAAATGCATTCGAAGTCATTAAAGCAAACCTTTGCGCAGATACTCAAACATTATCTAAGCTTTGTTCGAGGCGAACAACTTTATCAGATCTTCTTTGCATCCGAGCATGCAATCAAGACCGCGTTTCGTTCGGGTAGAGAGGGATGACCCACCTTCCCATTTACTATGTATGCCAGGTGCTCTAAGAAGCCGAGCTCCGGTACCCTCCACTGGAAAAATTAGCATATGCTCTCGTTATGAGTGTTCAAAAATTGCGACCATACTTTTTCGATCACTCAATCGAGGTATTAACCACATTCCCATTGCGACAAGTCCTCCACCGACCAGACACTGCAGGCAAATTACTCAAGTGGGTGGTGGAGTTAGGCTAATTGGCATTACGTTTCGCCCCGAAACAAAGAATGAAAAGGCCAAGCTATGGCCGATTTCATGGTCGAAGTTGACATATCCACAAATGCCCGAAAGAGCCGTCGACCAACCATGGCATATGTATGTAGATGGCTCATCAACAAGTTCAAGAGTCGGAGCAAGCGTAGTTCTCATCAGCCCAACTCGACAAACTTTCACAACAACCATTCGTTTTGATTTCCCAGCCACAAATAATGAAGCCGAGTACGAAGCTTTGATCATTGGGGCTCTGATGGCTATGACAATGAGAATCCGAGGTCGATGATTTAGCGATTCTCGGATAATCGTGATACCAAGTAACAAAAAAGCACGAGGCCCGAGGCAAACAGATGGCACAATATCAGCAACTAGCAAAGGAGTTGCTTGAACAATTCGAACAAGTTTTCATAGAACAGTTACCACGATTGGGTAATTCGTTCGCTGATGCCTTGGCACGCCTGGCAATAGCAGAATGAGTGATGAACACGATGGACATTGTGGTCATCACAACTTGTTCGCCATCAATTCCCAGAGTTATGGTCGCTCATATAACAGGCGAGCAAGAAACCTGGATGACTCCAATTTTAAGCTACTTACAAAAGGGACTTCTCCCTAAAAATAAGGCACAAGCTACTCGCCTCAGATTACAAGCTGCTCGTTATACTATCTTAGACGAGCATTTATACAAAAGAAGTTTTTCACTTCCACTATTGAAGTGTATTACTTCTGAAGAGGGTCATGTAATTCTGGAGCAGATTCATGACTGAGTAGGCGGAAACCATACAGTGGGCTGCCCCGCACATAAAATTATCAAACAAGGTTATTATTGGCCAACCCTCAAAAAGATTCACAGATGCTCATGGCGTGCCACAAGTGTTGTGTACATGCCCCACTTATTCATAGTCCACCTGAAGAACTAGTGTCAGTTTACAGTCCATGGCCATTTGCTAAATGGGGAATCGATTTGATCGGACCATTTCCTACTGGCACGTCGGGAGTAAAATATGTTGTGGTTGCTGTTGATTACTATACTAAATGGGCGGAAGCCGAAGCTATTGTTAAAGTAACCGAACAAAGAATGTGGAACTTTATTTGAAAAAACATAATTTGTCGTTTTGGGCTTCCCCAATCATTAGTAACGGATAACGATAAACAGTTCGATGGAAGTGAATTCCGATAAAATTGTGTCATTTGGGGCATAAAAAAGCATTACTCAACTCAGATATCCCCATCAAAGCGGACAAGTTGAAGCTGTTAATAAAATTATCAAGCATACCCTCAAGGCGGACTTGATAATTCCAAGGGAGGAGGATAACAAGAGTTGCGAAATATTATGGGCCTATCGAACAACTTTCAAAACATCAACTGCGGAAACCCCGTTTGGCATTTGGTGCGGAAGCTGTTATACCAGCAGAAATAAAGATTCCGAGTCATCGGACAATGACTTTCGGAGAGCACATCAATGACAGTGTTTCATCGAAAGTGCACTGTTAGAAGAAAAAGAAGGACGGAGGTCGATTTCAAGAACGCCATGTACAAAAAGAGATCAAAAAAGTTCTATAACTCCAAAGTCCGAACACGCAGGTTCAATGTGGGCGAGCTGGTTTTAAGACGAGCAACGGGGGTATCAAGTGGTGTGTTTGGTCGAGCATGGGAAGGTCCATTCAGAGTTACAGAACGTTTGTTAAATGGGGCGTATGATTTGGAAGACCTGAATGAAGTCCCCTTGTCCTACTCGTGGAATGTGTCAAATCTGAAAAAATATTATCAGTAATGACGAGCATAACTGGCCAAACACAATCAGCCACACAGCTGAAACGAGCATAAATGGCCGAACATAATCAACCATTCAACTAAAACGAGCAGGACAATCATGAAGGAAGAACACACCGTGTTCGACACAAATCTTCTAGAAGAAATTCTGGCCAGCACTATTGAAAGATAGAAGATACGTGTTGTAATAGAATACAAAGTGTTGCAAAAACATTTTTGTTTGTTAAGATTTTCTAGTTGAAGTTTTATCGAGGTCGCGACTAAGCTTCTCGGACGACCGAACAAAATTTAAACGAGCGAAGTCTATGTTCACCGATTTAACGAGTTCAGACTCTAATACCGCATGACAAAAAGCAAGTAATGGGTACGCAATGAAAAAGACGACTCGTGATTTTACACCACCGTAGCAAAAGCGAGTGATGAGTGCGGGGTCGCACCTAAATAAGATGACCCAAGTATGAAGTGATCGCGCCTAAATAAGACGATCGCGAACCAAGAAAGGGGGGGTTGCATAAAGTTAACCCATCTGGTCGCACCTAAATAAGACGATCAACCGAGATTGCATCACAATAAGACAATCAAAAACGAAAGAAGTTAGGAGCGGACATAGACAAACACAATGTTCGAATTCATTCAGAAGAAAAGAGGCATAAACTAGAAAGCAAGGCAAACATCAAGCAACACAAGTATCAATCATTCATCAGCAACAACATTCATCCTCAACGATCAGGTTAGAGGAAATTGTTCAATATGTAAATTCAACCATTCAATTTCATAGTTGTTCGAACAAAAGAGAAGAAGGCAAAAAATTACACAAGTTCAAAAGAGATTGTTCGAGCAAGAAAGAAGAAGACAAAAATTACACAACAATTGTTCAGTAAAGCAAAAATTACACTAAGGAACAAATTCGTTGTTGGGGGTGGGCGGAAGCGAAGTATCAAACAAATCATGCCCAACTTGCTCGGCCCCTTCAGGAACAACTCCTCCAACATTGTTAGGCCTAATCTGCTCGCCAGCACTTTGCTCAACTTCGGGAGGTCCCCTTTGTTCGTTCTGCACCTGATCAACAATGTCCGCATCCGAGCCATCTTCCTCGTCCAATATAGGATCATCAATCTCGATCCCTTCATGAAGATTGGAGAAGTCACACACATCACTCAGATCAGATATCGGAAGGTTGCGATCCGGCGGGTTGTCGATCAGGTATTTTTGAAAATAAGATATGAGCGGGGTCAATTTGTTCGGTAGTAAGCGTGTGTCGAGCAGACCGGATGGCATCGGCAAAGGTACATATGTACGAGAAGTTCAACATGGAATCAACATACTCCTCATTGTGCAACCTTGAATTTTCGAGACCCAAACGAGTGTTGGTCTCTTTAGCAATAAGGAGTTGTTGGCCGAGCAAATCCTTCTCGTGTTCCACAGCCTCGATGCCAGATCGGAGTTTGCGAAGCTCGACATTCATCTCATCTTGAACCCTCCTGATGTCGACCACCTCCTCCTGGGCAAGGCCTAGCTCCTCCCTCGCCTGGCGAGCATCTTCCCGAGCCTGACGAGCATCCTCCTGAGCTTTGCGAAGCTTCACTTGGTGAGGTTATCTCGCCTCGAGCCAACTTCAGTTCATCCTGAGTTTTGCTCAGCTCGTTCACCTTCACTTCAAAATTTCTGATAAGAGCCAAGTAGTTGGCATGAAGATTGGCGGACTCAGCATAAGCTTTTTCGAGAAGAACCAGAGATTGACCATGATGAACTAGGCCAAGTCTAATGGTTTCCAAAGGTGTTGGACCCTTGGTGGCCTCTTCGAGCTCAATCGTCCATGCTCGAATGGGGGTCTCGCAAGCCTTTTATACATGCTCGGGAAGGCCAGGAACTTTGAGAACACTTGGTGAGCAGTAGTAATTTTTCAATTCTGGCATCAGAGGCACCAATCTGCTCAACCTGCATGTTCACCCGAGCAAACAAATGAAATAAAGCTAGCAAAATCAATTGAAGGAAAAAATAATCCAATAGGCAAACAAACGCGTTCGTTTCGGGCTTCGCGGCGGGATCCCATCCCAAAATGATTTATCCTCAGGAGACCGGAGTTGAGGGGTTCATAGGAGTCCAAGTCCAGGGTCCCGGAGGGAGGTGGAGAAGATGTACCGACCTCCTCGTCCTCGGCGATTAGAGCGCCGGACCGACCATGGAGGCGGTCATTCGATTTCCGATTGGTGGGGTCTCCCGGTGGCATCGTCTTTCGTCGAGCCATCGGATCTGCCGTTAAGCCGCCTCCTTGATCTTTTTGGCGGCCAAAGCCTTTATTTGCCGCCCCACCTTTCGGCCGACGAGTTGTCCTCTTTGGTCGGCTTGACTCCCAGTCCAATCTGCGAGCTTCGGCTCGCCTTTCTCACCCTTTCGCTTCCGATCTATTTCTCGTGAGCATTCCGCGGCCACGAATTCAAACAAAGTTTATTGAGGTCTTTTTGTTCGAGCCATTTCAGTATGCTCGGAGGTACTCACAGCAACAGTGACGGTAGGAAAAGCTATAGACAAAACCATTCATTACAAATGAAAGAGAAATAGCGAGCAAAAGGTACAACACATTTGCAAATACAAAAATAATCCTTACCAGCGGGATTAACAACAACAAGATGATGAGGGGGCACGTACAAGCCTTCTTTCTTCCTTTGATCGGTGGTATTCAAAGTCTTCACAGATCGTTCTGAGCGAGGCTCGAGATCAATTTTCTAGATGCTGCTAAAATAGCCATCGTTGGTCTCTTTGTCCGTCGCAGCTGGAATTCCTGAAATGGAGAATAAGTTAAAATCAGTTCAAGCTAAAGAGAAAAAGACACAAAAATACCTACTTCGGTAAACCCCAAAATCATTGGGGATGTCTAAGAGAGCATCTGGTTCGCTTCCAGAAGCCGGGCTCTTCCAATCGCCCCCAACGAACCAGAATTTTTCCTTCCAATCACTAATTTTGTTCAGCACATCCTCAATGACCTTGCACTTATCATTTGTCCGCATGAACAACCATCCATGTTCGCCCTCGAGACGGGTCAAATGCACTAGGCGTGAGAGTTCAGCTGCTGTGGGATAATATACGGGCTTCGTTTTGCCGAACAAAGTCAAGAAGCTCATAATCATGTGCCACCCATTCGGCTTCAGCTGTGTAATGGTGATGTTCCATTCCACGAGCAAACGAGTAATAGCCGGATGAAGTGGGAATCGAAGACCCGCTTCCATTGTATCCAAATTTACAACAACACAACCCTCGGAGAGGTCGGGTTCGCTTTCGATCATCGTGACCGGTACATCTTTAAAAATACATCTTCGGAGTTTCATAGTTCCTATACAGTTGGGCGAGCATATCGACATCAATTACGCTCGCAATTTTGCTCGCTGGGTACTCATTCTCAACCCTAATCCTATGAGGTTGTTCGGGCCAATTAAAATTATAACGAGCATTATAATCGCTATATGTTGGGCTATGAGGAAGACCGATGGGGATATCGAGCCCGTGTTCAGCTCACCATTGAACCCTCTATTCGACTCATCAACATTCTCAACCATCAGAGTTTCCTCCCTCACATTATCATCATCCCTATTTACAACCCCAATCATCCAAAAAATCGGTACGGGCTAAATCCCTATCTAATTCATTTAGGGCATCATCGAATCGGAGGAAAGAATGGCATGCAATTTTTGAACTTGCTTAACTAGACCTTGATCCCGAGACATTCATCTCTCGATGCATTAAGCGTATGAGAGATTGACCGAAAAGGGAGGAGGAACAATGGCGATTTGATTCTGATCCTACTGAAGCAGAGGAATTTGAACGAGAAGCCATAATCGGAATTAAAAAGGGGATGAAATAGTTACCTGAATAAAATCCATCGCCGAAATAGGAAAGCCCTTGTCGGAAGTATCATAAAAGAAAGAAGAATGAAAGAAGAAGAAGTAAAAAAAAAAGGAACCGAGGCGGCAAAAATAGGTATTTATAGATGCCGGGTTTGAAATTTTTTGAAATCGCACGTAAGACAAAAACGACGTTCACGATTTCGCCTAATCAAATTATAATAGCGGCCCCATGATAAATACAAAGCGACTCTACTTGGTATTGTTGTGTTCGATATAATTACTCAAGATTAATCGAACACGCCGGAGGACACGTGTAATATTCAATTATTAAAATAACCACGCCAATGGATAAGTGTGCACTAAGTTGATTTAACAAACAAGTTTGTTCGCCACCGCCACTTGTTAACCATGCGAAAGCATGCTACTTTATGAAGTAAGTTTTGTTCGCCATTTCGCCCATTTACTAACCAAGATTGCTCAAACAGCTTACCGAAAGCAAAAAACAGTATGTTCGCTTTCGCCGACCAAGCAAAGTTGTTCAGATCGAAGAAATCGATACTCGAGTCAAGTGACCGAGGGTCGATGTCCGATCGAAGAAATTGAACTTCGAGAAGCTCGAGTAACTCAAGATTCGAGATAACTCAAGACTAATCAACCCGAAGACTCGAGACAACCCGAAGGCTCACCAACTGAAGACTCGATCCAACTCAAGGCTCAACCAACAACTCAAGGCTCACCAACCAAGACTCAGACAACCTGAAGGATCGACAACTGAAGACTTAGTCAACCCAACGAAGGGATCGAGACAACCCGAAGGCTCGGACATGCTCGATCTTTCGAGATAAAATGAGGGATCGACATAACCCGAGGGCTCGGACATGCTCGATCTTTAGATAACCCGAGGGGATAACTGAGGGCTCGCATAACCCGAGGACTCGATATGCTCGATGAAGACAGTTTCTATATAAAATTGATATGTCCGGGAGGGCGAACAAAGCGCGATCGAGCAAAAAAGATGATTTGGACGACCAAAAGAGTGTCTTATAGATAAGTATATGCAAAGTTCAACCAGAAGACGGTTGAAAAAACGTGGCAAAGATCACGTGAGTTCTTGCAGGACCACGGTCTCCAAACACGTCTCCGGTTCATGCTTGTCCAAAACCATTTCATGTTTGTCAAAGTGCTATAAATAGAAGAAAAAAGAACAAGAGATAGGTTCAGAAAAATTTCCAAGAGGGGTAAGGTTCACAAAAAATTCCCCAGAGTGGTGAGGGTGAGGTTAAATTTTAGGAGAGGTGAGGGTCGTAAAAAATTCGGAGATTATCCATACACATAAAAATTCCTAAAGACTCATTTACCAACTCTCCAAATCATCTTCATCCATACGATTCATCTTCACAGAGATGATTACGATCAGACGATGTAAAACTCGCAATACAACAACCCCGACTTGAACGCCCCTGAAAGTAGTCATTTATTGATTTAACCGAAATAACAAATTCCTCTTATTTACAATATATTTTACACGTACATATTTTGTTTGTGAGTTGTCACCGAATTAGCCACATAATATTCTCCATATAAAACGACTCGCAACAATATATATATATATATATATATATAATAAATTAAATAACACCTTGATACAAATCAATGTTCCAAATCAATATTTTTGCATTCATTTCTCTTATAAGAAAATGGAAAAAAAAATAAAAAATCCTAGTAGCACCAAATTCGCATGCTACCCATGGCGACACATCGCTGGCTCAAACTCGAAACTCCCCCAAAATTCAATTCCAAACCTGAGTTTGAATCTCACTTCGCTTCCACTCTACTTCACCATCTCCATCTCGCCACTGCTAATTACTGTTTGATCGACGCTTCCCACCCTCCATTCCAATTCAATCTCCCCTAATTCAATTCATCTCATTCATCAAAACCCTATTGTTAATCGATTCAACTCCTTCATATGCCGCACCTAGTTAAATCGCCCAAAACCCCCGCCGCCGCCGCCGGAGAAATCGAAACGGCTTGATTAGATGGTTGAGACGTCGTCTCCGACATCGAGCCCGCCGCGCTGTTGGAGGAGGTCGTGGGCGTTGTTATACCCCCTCAACCTCCACCACCGCCGTTGGATCCCCTCCGCCTCCAATTTCCTCTCTACGCGCAAAACCCTTTTGACTGCTCTCTGTATCGCCTTCTTGTTCACCGTCGTGTACTGGCAGCGGGACACCGCCGCCGCCGGTGGATTGTTGATTTTCCGGCGAGTATTTCCGCTGCTGGCGTTCCCGAAGCTGCGGCCGGTGGCGTTTAACTTGACGGAATTTGGAGGGGTGGGCGATGGGGTTACTTTCAATACGGTGGCGTTTGAGAAGGCGGTGATGGCGATTTCGAAGCTCGGGAAAAAGGGTGGCGGTCAGCTCAATGTGCCGGAGGGTAATTGGCTAACGGCGCCGTTTAATCTGACTAGCCATATGACTCTGTTCCTTGCTGAGGGTGCTGTTATTCTCGGCGTTGATGTGAGTGCTTCCTTTACTTCTGGAAATTTGATATATTTTTTCTGGTTAAAGATTTGAAATTTGTGCTCACTTTGATACTCTATGTTTCTTCTTTTTTGTTGACTTTAAAATTTGTGTTGTGAATTGGTTTGGTTGATACGAGTGACCAAGATTTTGAATGCGATCATGGCTTGATCTAAGATGATAAGTGCTTATATCATAAAGAACTTAGGAATGCATTTTGTCCTATAAAAAGCCTACATAAAATCATCTCAAGCTTGTCTACCCCAAAATGTGTTTTATCATCAGCCAGATGGGAACCTGTATATATTTAGCATGGAAATTTGCACCTAGATCAAGAAAATGCATTGAGCATAAAGAGCTTGTTTATCCATGGAAATCAAAACTAGCTAAAAAGCTGATCTGCAGAGATATTGGTCATATGCACATATATTTCGTCATGCTGGTTAGTCTCTTCCTTATTTAATCTTTTAAGGAAAAAAATTGAAGCTTACCAAGGTTTTTTAATTAGAAAAAGAAAATCGTAGGAAGGAAAAAAAGAAAGAATGTAAAACAAATACAAGCTTCTTTGGTTGTCTATTGAAATTTAAAAACAATAAGGAAGATAACCATGAGCAGGAGGACGGCAATGAGTTTGATATTTTTATTATATCGTTTTGTAGATACTTCATTCAATTTAAATTTTATTACAATGGTCATGTATCTTTATATGCAGTGTCTCATTGTTAACTATCTTAAGGATGACAACTACTTCCAGTGCACTGAGTTAATTGCTGCTATTAAGTATTAACTATTTGGGATCCTTAAAATGACGTGCTATTACCTAAAATTCAAGTTTTCTTCTGAAATTTCCTATAAAATCATACTACGTAATCTTAAGCACTCACTATGTTTAAAGTCACCATATAAATAGATTATGAATTTTCATTGTTTCAACTCTCATATATCTGGGTCTGCATTGAACAACTTGAGTCTCTCCCCAAAGTTCCAAAGTAATTTCTTGGATTTTCATTATAACTTAGAATTGCTTTGGATTAAAACTATCCAAGATGGATTAAAAATCTCGGTCTGCACTCTGCATTTAAATGGACCTATACATTTGATAGAGGGAGGGGGAGAGCTTGTAATGTGCATGTAGCATTAATGATTTTATATAGTTTGATACTTAACACTTGATGTTTCTGACAAGTACAAGTTATACTTCATAAGTGTTTGGATGAATGTCGTCTATAAATTAGAGATCCAACTAACTTCTATTATTATATAAGCTCCTTCCATCCAACTTCCAAGAGGTGAGAAATCATTTTGAACTTTAAGTTCCTCCCCAGAGAACCAAATGTTAGCTCATGGATTTAAACTTTTACACTGGCTGAGGCCTACCACAGTACGTGAAACAAAACCAAAAAAGAGGAATGTAAGAAAGGAAAGAAAGATGGTGCAAGATGAATGTCATACAGTGGAAGCAGATTATTTTCATTGAATAATTTGATCGAGAAAAATATAATATAATATCTAGAGGAGATCTTGAATATTGGTTAAGTGATGCTTAAGATCTAGTTAGTGTTTCTGCAATGCTAAATAACCTTTTGTTAAATGTTGTTGAAACGTTTTACTAAGGTTGTATTATTTTCATTCAATAATTTGATCTTGGAAAATGTAATATGATATCTAGACGAGATCTTGAGTATTGGTTAGGTGATGCCTAAGATTTAGTTAGAGTTTCTGCAATGCTAATGTTTTTTTTTTGTGTAAATATTATTGAAACGCTTTACTAAGGTTATATTATTGAAGGATAGATTGTGAAGTATGTTGGTTAGCTTGATTTCGGCAAATTCAGTATTATCTACTTTCTGGTTCACCTATTACAATACCTTATATGACAGGTTTTCCATATTAGATTTGCGTCTCCATTATTTAGCTCGCCATGAATAATTTATCATTGGCATAATGCATAAAAAGGTCCCTTAACTATCTGGTTTTATTTTAAAAAGCCCTTTAAGTATTGAACTTTATTTAACGAGCTTCCTCGAGACGATACTTGATAGTTTTTTCCTGTTCACCTAAATAGTCCTTTTAAATAATGCACATATCAGCTTTATTTAATTTTAATTATATGCAAAAGTATTTTTCATAAGGCATTTCATGTGCCCATCACCTGAAGTATTGGGGTGAAAACAAACACACCTAGATATTAATAAACTTAACTTACATATTATTTAATGGGACCATTAAGATAAATCAATTAATTTTGTCAATTTTCGTCTCAGGGGAGCTCCTGAATAAAATTTAAAAAATTGATAGTTTAGGGACCTACTATAATTGATAGTTCAGGGGAGCTCCTGAATAAAATTTCAAAAATTTTAAAAATTTTAAAAATTGATAAATCAATTAACTTAAACAGCTTTTTAAAATGAATAAATATTTTAAGGACCTACTATAACAAAAATTGATAGTTTAGGGATTTGTTGATGCATTATGCCTTTCTTATTCTCATAGTTGATGTTATTAGTGCCTTATTCTGATAGGATGAAAAGTATTGGCCTCTAATGCCTCCACTACCTTCTTATGGATATGGGAGAGAGCATCCTGGACCACGATATGGAAGTTTAATCCATGGTCAACATCTCAAAGATGTTGTAATTACAGGTTAGCATTTAAACTCTTCAAAAATGTTATAATTACATGTTAGCATTTTAATTAGGATTAGCAAGCTTCATTTAATTGCGTGTTAGCATTTCCATTAGGATTACTCCCTCCGACCCACTATAACTGCCGTGTAAACTGTAACGTGGCATTTTTACCCTTTTATTTACCTACATGGAGTAAATTTAGTTTATGCATACTATCCAAAAAAAAAAGTAGAAGGGCAAAATTGGAATATGGTATTTCTTTCTCTTAGATTGTGCAAACTGAGAATTATTTTGGGTAAAAAATTCTTCTCTAGAAAGACAATTAATATGGGTCGGAGGTTGTACATTGGTTATCATATCCATCTTCTGTTTACACACAATTACACACCTGCATCCATTTATATTTTACACAAATACATGTAAGTAAACAGATGTAGTACTGGACATATTGTTGGATATTCAAAAAATAAGAAAGGGAGAGTGAGAGAAATGCGACTGACATATTCTATGCAAAGTAGTTTTGAAGATATTGGGTCAATAAACTGTTTAAGTTCATTTAAAACCCACGTGTTGTCTTGTTTCTCAATGTATCCATTGGCGTCCAACAATTTTAGTAATTGTCTACACTTCTTTCCACTTTCGAAAAATATTTATTGAAATTTATATTTTACATGGGTATCAAGTATCAACCACATTCTAATTTAATATTTACATCAGCAATCTTCTTATGCTTTGATACTCAATATTATATGTCTCTGTGTATTCTCTATATTTTCACGCATGATGTAACAGACAGAACTGGCCATGCATGTCCTAATTGCATTTTGGGGTTCACCACATGCCTTTTTTTTTTTTTCCATTGGTCAGTACCAATGCCTTGTTTATACGTCTTTTGTTTACCATGATTGTAAGTGTGCACCATTGTAATTGCATATTTCAGTTGAAAATATTTTGAGGGCTGTAAAATGTTGTCCTTGAACATATTTCAGTCGAAAATAATTTTCCAATGGTTAAAAAATGGAATACGTCCATTGCCAGTATAGATTGTTGGTATAGGAGGGAAAAGGACCAGTAAGCCAATAAGAATGGGGAGAAGAGCCCAATTTTACATCACCTCATTTTGATGAGATATTTTATGCTATGTAACTATATAGATGTATTTTTTACAATGTGCCTAGCAAAAGAAAAAAAAAATTCAGCTGCTGTTTGATGGGAGAAACTTTTCTTATGATAATTAGTACTAATTTAACTTGTGAACTTACATTAAAAAATTATTAAATTTTTTATTTTCTGGAATTTTTTTAATTCATAAAGTGTTGGGGCCAGATGCGTTATTATACATGCACATATACACCATCGTGTTCCCTCTAAAGAAGTTTGCATGCTAAGCGTCGTCTTTTTCATATATATTTGCAATGGGGCAATTCAGCTTACTGCCTTACTTTATCAAGGAGAAATGCTCATGTATATTGGAAATCGATTAGCGTATTCATTTAGAGGATTTTGAAAATCTGAATTTCAAAATCTTGATCAATAGCAATGATATGTGTTTGTTTTGGGATTTAATAGGGTAGAGTTTAACTTAATGTCAAATCAATGTGTAAGAGTGTGTGAGGTTGTATTATTATAATTTATTATTTGTTATTTATTGTAATTGTAATGATTGAATGATTGTGTAATAAAAAGTGTTTTATTGAAAATTGCAAAAGAGTATAAAGGTGTTAAAAATAAATAGATAAAATAAGAGTTAGAATAAAAAAAATATTTTTGCATTAATGAGTCAAAAAAAGAGACTGTTGTAGAAAAAATATTAGTATAGATACAGTTTATAGGTATTTGCAGTGTGAATGTATTGGGTTTTTAAAATTGGGTTCTAGAACCCAAAGTAGAACTTGGTTTAGATTTTGAAAACCCAAATCCGATTTTTAAATCCCAATCAAACATATACCCTTATTGAAAATTATTTGTGTTTATACATAATAAACATTTGGTAGATCAATTTATGGAGAGTGGACTGTTTTGTGACTAATATTCATTTAATTTGCAAGTATACATTGATCTGAATATATATATTATGGTATTTCTTTTAACAGGGCATAATGGTACAATTAATGGCCAGGGTCAAGCATGGTGGAAGAAGTACAAACAGAAGCTTCTTAATCACACGAGAGGACCGCTTGTGCAAATTATGTGGTCTAGAGATATTTTAATATCTAACATAACATTACGTGATTCTCCTTTTTGGACCCTTCATCCATATGATTGTAAGAATGTGACATTGAAGAATTTAACTATCCTTGCGCCCGTCTTCCAAGCTCCAAATACTGATGGAATAGATCCAGGTTAGTCTCCTCATTTTTTTTTTGTTTTTTATTGTTATATTGGGTAATCTGATTTCTGATCCAAGCAGTGACCTCAGCTAAGGGTAGCTGAGTTGAGGCGACTAGGGTCAAGCTCGAGCTCGACTCGATTAAAAAACTTGAAGCTCGAAACTCGACTCGAACTCGATCGAGCTCAATATTCTTTTGAACTCGAGCTTGACTCGGTGGAGAACTTGTAACTACTCGGCTCGACTCAATAACTTACATAACATTAGTTAGATATTTTTATTTAATTTATAATTGGAGTATATTTGTTACTAATATTTAGCATAATGGGTAAAATAGTAAAATTATGTGAGCCCGATTAGGCTCACGCGCCTGACAAGCCGAGTATTATTGATCTCGAACACGAACTCGAGCTCGAGACTTGATTAATTTTGAGTAAATTTATGCTTTTTCCGAGTTGAGCTCGTAGCTCGCGAGTCTTCTCGACTCACTTACACCATTAAGAGGGATGCAAGCCAAGGCTGAGATTGTTGGAAATTAGGTATCAATTTGTGGCATTTTCTTGGAAGAAATATCTGAAGGGCGATCTTCTTGACCATCACGTTAGAGTGGTGACTCAGAAAAGGGAAAAAAATTAGTTAGAAGCACCAAAATACTCGTGTCTATTAGGTGCTGGATACTCTTAATTTGGGGGTGGCAATATCTTATTTTGGCTATCTTGCCTTCTTTAGAAGGATATTAAGGCAGATATAGGGCATTATCACCTAGAGTGTGTAATCAAGGACTCCAGTAGGGGGTTATTACAGAGCATAGTGATCTTATGGGATGTTATCATGTTACCAGAAGAAATGATATTATTAGATGGCGATGATAGTAAACATATAAATGTCACTCTTCCCCAAAAATCAAAAGTTGATTAGAGTTGATGACAGTTTGTGCATACTGATGTTTCTAATCTGATGAGAACATTTATATATACATATCAGGGTTTCTTTTTTCAGAATTTCATCTTTCTGAAGGGACCAACCTTAATACATGGGAATGAAGGAAACTTGATATGATCATGTTATTCTAAATATATTTTTTATATCTGTGAAGGTATTCTTAGTTTATCTGAATGTTGCTAATGAAACTGTCATAAACAGATTCGTGTGAAGATATGGTGATTGAGGACTGCTACATAAGTGTCGGAGATGATGGTATTGCAATAAAGAGTGGTTGGGATCAATATGGTGTTACTTATGGAAAACCTTCAAAGAATATACTCATTAGGAACCTTGTCGTTCGCTCCAACGTCAGGTGAGATATCCCGTACCTCTCCATATCTTTCAATGCGATGAAAAGGCAATACATGAGTTTCTTTTCAGTAACACTACTGGTACAACTTTTACCCAATTTTGACCAATAATGACAACCAAAATGTTTTTTTTTATATTTTCCTGTGAATCATAGAAAAAAAAAGGGTCTAAAAGTATTAGTTCATATGATGAAACATATCAACTCAGATGATAAAATGTATTTGTATAATGTAATAGTACTAATACAACTATAGCTTTTGTTTTGGATGAACTAATACTTTTCTTAATATAAATTAATCTCTCATTTTCTATTTCAGTGTTTGGTTAAAATTGAGTCAAGATTACACTGTATAAGTTTTTGCCTTCTTTTAAAATTACTCAACATTTAGATGAATACTCAATCCAGAAAAATGGCCCATTTTCTTACTGTAAGATCACTACCTGTAAATTTCATGGTCATAAATAAGATCAGTACTTACAAGGGCTTAATTTCCATATCTATAAACTTTTTTTTGTGCAACAAAAACTTGTATACACCAGGTGCACCTTGCAAATCAACTGTATTTTTAAATAGTATTAGTTGTTATACTAAAAAAGTATAATTTTCATGAATGGCAGTGCGGGTATATCAATAGGCAGCGAGATGTCCGGTGGGGTATCAAACATAACCATTGAGAACATCCACATATGGAATTCAAGACGAGCTGTTCGTATCAAGACAGCTCCCGGAAGAGGAGGATACGTTCGAGACATAACCTACCGTAATCTGACATTCGAAAACGTCCGGGTGGGGATCGTGATCAAGACAGATTACAACGAGCATCCCGATGGGGGGTTTGATCCCACAGCATTTCCAATACTCGAAGACATAAGTTACACTTCTATACACGGTGAAGCTGTTCGTGTGCCCGTTCGTATGCAAGGGAGTTCTGAAATTCCCATAAAGAATGTCACTTTCAGAGATATGTCTGTAGGAATTACCAATAAAAAGAAACACATATTCCAATGTGCTTACATTGAAGGCCGTGTTATCGGGACTGTTTTTCCAGCTCCCTGTGAGAATCTTGATTTGTATGACGAGCAGGGGAGGTTGGTGAGACGATCTTCGTCCCAAAATAGCTCGGATATTGATTATGATATTTGAATTTAAGATGGATTTTTTTTTTTTTTTATATAGTAGTTTTGGAAACAAAAGAATATGTGGAGATGAGTGATATTCTCTCTTTCGCTGTTATTTTGTAACTTCTCTTGCTGTGCTATTTTTCCCTATCGAAAATCTGTATATACAAATATTTCAGTGTATACATTGCCTTACAAAATATATTATACACAGTTTATTGCAGTCTTTGGTGTAATACTCAGTTTTGCGCATTACATTTTTCAGTGACGGATCTAAGATTAATTTTTTTTTTAAATGAAATTTTGGGATATATCTAAGTACTTTTTCCTAATTATACATAACAAAATATAATTTTATTTTTTTAATATAAGGTATAAAATGGGGTATTTTTCGTGTGATGTGTGGTTAGTGGATTGATAAATGTTGTGTAGAACGGAGTAGCATGAGACGTATAAAAGGTGATTTACATACTCAATCCACCAAAAGTTTATTAAAAAAATAGCTCAAATGAAATAAATTTCGTGCTCTTTCTGCTTCGGTTCATGCATGGAAGACTGGTACTACTGTTGCCTCGGCCTTGACCTCTGAGTCATTCATCCTTATTTTTCGTTGATTTTATATAGAGCCCTAATTTTCATCCAAATACTCTTCTCTCTTTTATCTTCTCACTTTCAAACCTCATGAAATTGTGTTAGCTTTCTCGTATTCTCTTTTCTAACGTTGTTTATAATTATTTTTCAGATATTTTCAGGTATCACTGCCATCGATCTTAGTGATTTTATAATCTCTGATTTAGTATTATTGTTAAGGTTTAAATCTGAATTGATATATTCAGTTTGAATCTAGGCCATTTAAATAGTAACTGCCTCTAATCTTGATACGGTGGATTGGCAACAATACTGGCCAATGAGATATGTATGGAATGGAGCAGATGCACTTTCACCATGCCTGTCCCTTCAAGTATGTATAATAATTCCTATCAAAATAATTTTCCAATGCAGATTGCTTTCTACATGTTTGTGAGAAATTAACAGTGTATTGCTTGAATTTTGACCACTATTATATTATATACACTTTCACCATACAACTCCCTTCAAGTATGTATATAATGATTCTTATCAAAATAATTTCCTTGTGCAGATTGATTTCTACGTTTTTTGTTTATATATGCTTGTGAGGAGTTAATAGCACATTGCTTGAAATTTGACCTCTATTTTGTGCCGATTATATTTGTTAGTCGTGAAACTCTACCAAAGATAACTGAATGCATTTTGGAATCTGATTTGCAGAGCAAGTTCTTTGAGAATTCTCTGTTTTTTCTGTAATACTTTATGAATAAACAAGTAGTACTACTATGTGGGAGATGTAATATTGTTATGTAAAATAGGTCATTTTGAGAGTATCTGTTCAACAAATCTATTATGCAATACTATATTTCACAAATCTGCTTAGATGCATTTGAATCAGCTGCAAATTCTGATTTCTGATCCATCCTATTTGTGCTTAAGATGTAATATTGTTTGTCTTATGTTGTAATATTGTTTGGCGTACGATGTAATATTGTGTGTCTTTAGGTGTGATACAATGACAAGAAATAAGTGTTAGAAAAAATAGTTAGGTGTGTGTAGAAGATGACTATTGAAACTGACACAGAATAAGTCGAGGCAAGAGTTAGACTCTCTTTCCGTAAGATGATATTACCCCGTACCCAGGTGCAATACAGTTTCTATGGCAATCGCCCCCAAGATACAACGACTTTAAAGCTTTCTGACCGCTGCATTATGAATCGGAAACTATCGGCGAACCAAACAATATTCTGAGCTCTCTCCGGAAAAGAAAATGAGGGAAGAGAATAGAAAATTTTGACTTCAAATGACCAGACTCAAGAATCAATTATCGATTGAATGATCATGAGTTGAATTGGTCCTTATTCAGTGATGATTGTGGAATGAGGAGGGTGTATTTATAGATTTTAGGCATCGATTCGTGAATAGGTGCAACCTTTGAACATTCACAATCTTTTGTTCACACCATTTCACGTCATACCTCTTCATCTAATACACACCATTTCGAGGTGACTTTTCCATTCACCCCAAAAAATTCCAACAATCTCCCACATGAATGGACAAAGTTGACTCAAATAAAGAGTTCACAAAACAACACGAGGTTTGACACGGACAATGAAGAGAGCTCAAGCGGACAATTATTGCATCAGGATAGGTAGCTTGTGGCTTTGAACATTCCCTAGTTGAATACTATCGGATATACTCGCGGCTCAGTGAACACGATGTCTTGAACTGAGCAGTTTTTTGTGTATACCAAGACAATAGCAAAAACACAATAACCTTCCTAATATTTTTTGTTCTCACGTTGTTGTCTATTTTGGTCGTGGACCATATCTCGGATTCATAAGTGTATACTGAAATGTCAGTTGAAACGGTCCCACTTCACACTTATATAGGTGATCTCCTATCAAAAGTACCCTGCAATACCCTACCTTTTATAGGTATAGGAATCATTAAAAGCTGTTAAGCTTAACCTTACCACACATCATCGGGTTTATGCACCTGAAGGTGCAATTTGCACTTGAAGGGATTCGAGAATGAGCTTGAAAAATAATTTTCAAGTGCATGACTGAGTGCTTCATAACTTAGTTATCTCATTGAACCAAGTTCTTGGGATCCTCCAGTCATCATGGATGAGTTACCGCTATGAACACCCTTTCATGTGTGGGTTTTAGCTCCATTCCCCTTACCCGTTATCCTCATAAACATCTCATCTTTAACCGGCCGGGTTTTTATCCAAATGCAATAATCTTTCAATTCATTGCATATTTGTTTAGAGGATTTTTATGACACTACTCCCCCACATTTTCACTGATGGGCTTGGAGTCTATGTCAAAATATTCAGTTTGCTTTTGTGTTCCCTTTTAACACAACTGGATATTTCGCATTCCATTTCAGAAACATACAATTTGTTCATTAAGGACAGATAAGCACCAACAGTGCTTCAATCTTTTACTAGTCACACCCCCACACTTCGAGATAATTATAGGATCACTTTATCCTTTCTTCATGAATCACATGATTTTATCTCCTTGTGTGGCGACTTTCCAATAACGTGATTGAACAAATCCGTATCATTTGTGGAAAACATTCCACTTGGCACCATCTGCCTTAGGTTTTCCATTTAGCTTTAAGGCTACGCCTTTGCTAATAACCTTACATTCGAATATTTCCATGGAGAGATTTCTTTCCTCCATATTTGGATGTAAATATGGCGAGATTTCATCCCCCACATTCGAGTTGCTTGTCCATTAATTAATATTCACTAAATATTAATTTGGACACAATCTCGAAACGAATTGGAAAACTTGACGTTTTGAATTTACAATTAAATTCAAATTCTTTGTTGGACCTCAAAATCTGTAATTTTCTTAGTCCCAACAAATTCGAGATTGAAAATTTTGATTTAATGATGGTCAAAATACCAAAATTAAATTCAATTTCAAGTGGGCCCATAATGTCATTTTTGACTCTCAAATAATTCCACCTTGAATTATGCGAGTCCATGGAGAAATTTCTTTCCTCCATATTTGGATGTAAATATGGCGAGATTTCATCCCCCACATTCGAGTTGCTTGTCCATTAATTAATATTCACTAAATATTAATTTGGACACAATCTCGAAACGAATTGGAAAACTTGACGTTTTGAATTTACAATTAAATTCAAATTAACATTGGACCTCAAAATCTGTAATTTTCTTAGTCCCAACAAATTCGAGATTGAAAATTTTGATTTAATGATGGTCAAAATACCAAAATTAAATTCAATTTCAAGTGGGCCCATAATGCCATTTTTGGCTCTCAAATAATTCCACCTTGAATTATACGAGTCAACAAAATTCTTTTGGATTAATATCTAATCCACAATTTGCGCCGTCAATCACAATTTTAAATAAGATCTTAATTGCCATCATTTACTCGTAAATAATTCCAATGAACTAAATTCAAATCACAATATGTGCTCTCAAGCACATTTTCAAACGGGTCCTTAATCGCCAATATCTACTCGCAAATCCTCAAGCCAATTATACGAGTCAAAAAAATTAATCCATAATTATTTTTCTTAGCCCAAAGATATCAGATGGCCTAATTGAACCATAATCAAGTTTGACTCCTCATGGACCAATTTATAGAATATATACTGGTTTGCGCAAGAAGCATACCAAAATACTCATAACTTAATTTGGTCCAATTTAACAACCAACCGGCCATTATAGCCTACATGTCCAATATTCAAGGCAAAATGAGGCCCAAATTCAACTCAAGGCCCAACAAGTCCATTAGCAATTAATTTCACGGCGTATTACACCGGACTGAGCTCATAATATAAATCGGTGGCTTACTCTGGGTAGTCCGCCAGGATTTGTCAGGTCACTACCAATCACAGGTCGTCCTTTCCGCATAAACATAAGATGTTGGCCTACTCTGAGCAGCCGTCAGGCTTTTCTTGGTTACCGCCGCTCCCAGGTTGCCCCTTCTACATAAACATGCGTCAGCCCGACGGACAGTCGAAGCAACGGATGGATCTGAAACGACTTGGCTTTGCTGCCAATCGCCAGACCGTATCGTCATCAATTTTGATGTTTTACGATTAGAAACCAGTCCGCAAAGGCGCGGTCGCACCGGCCAAGTTCAGCCGCCACACTCTCTTAAGCCAGACGATTCTAATTGACCATTGAATTGCCGGAAGGGCACGGCTCCGCCGGACTAAAACCGGTATGGTTTCACGCCACCGCCGCCGGCCGCTAGCCCGACTGCGTGTTTCTGCTGGCGGTCTCAAAATACCAGCGGAAGGCGCGATTTTATTCGCAAAAGGGAAGTGCGACCGCTCCGACGAGCCCGCCGCCTTCGTCCTTTTGCTCACATCGGAGGAGGTGCCCGTCCATGGCCCGCTACTGTCTCCATCAGATCAGGCTCGTCCAGCCTGAATGGAGGCAAAAAATGCTGGCAACGCATCAGACAAGCGAAGCCAATTACTCATTCGACCAACAATTTTGACACTTTTCTCTTGAAACAGCGCGTCCGTTCGACATTTCCCAATTTCTGGAAACTTTAATACCCATACTTTTAGATGACAAATCCTTCTCAAGTAAATTGTGTGCACCCATATATTTGACCACTTAGTCACCCCAATCTTCCAAGCACACAACCATGTTCCTGATAAATGATAATCAAGATTGCTAGATGGCTTGTAGTCAAATAATAGAAGTCTTATTAAATATAAATAAGCCAAGATAAATAATTTCAGAAAACTTTAGAAAATCACAAAGGATTATGAATTCTACTTCCCTGATAAGTATTTGCTCCGCTTACGGGTTTGACAGAGATAGTCATCTTTGAATACACATAGCTACATCGTCCTAAGAGTTAGACTCTCTTTCCGTAAGACGATATTACCCCGTACCCAGGTGCAATATGGTTTTTATGGAAATCGCCCCCAAGATACAATGACTTTAAAACTTTTCGACCGCTGCACTACGAATCGAAAACTATCGGCGAACCAAACAATATTCTGAGCTCTGTCCGGAAACGAAAATGAGGGAAGAGAATAGAAAATTTCGACCTCAAATGACCAGACTCAAGAATCAATTATTGATTGAATGATCATGAGTTGAATTGGTCCTTATTCAGTGATGATTGTGGAATGAGGATGGTGTTTTTATAGATTTTAGGCATCGATTCGTGAATAGATGTAACCTTTGAACATTCACAATCTTTTGTTCAAACCATTTCACGTCATACTTCTTCATCTAATACACACCATTTCGAGGTGACTTTTCCATTCACCCCAAAAAATTCCAACAATAAGTAAGAAGACCGAACCAAATAATGATGATGATTGAGTGGTGGATAATGTGGTTAGAGAAGAAGAGGACATAGATGTTTCGGTGATTAATTTGATGGTAGTTAAGGCGGAAAAAAAATAGTAGAATATATGATTAAATGTAACTTTCGAATGTAATGTTATTCAATGTAATACTATTATCTATTAGTGGTATTATTTTTAATGTTTCAATGACTACTTTTATAGCAGAATGTAATAATATCAAGTGCAATGATATGTTACATTTATTTATAAACTATATTATTTTAGATTTTTCGAAGACTGAATTTTTTTCCCATGAGGATTTGGACTCCCAACCTCCAAAGAATAAATAAAGGCGCTTATCAACTGAACACTGTTTCAATTATGCCCTAATTTGCTCTGTTTAGCCATTTTAAAGCTGTATGGACCCGTGAGTTTTACTTCCAGGTCACAGTGACTCGTGAGTTTTTTAGTTGTAATATGCTTTTATTTAAAAAAAAAATTAAATTATCGTATTTTCACATGTGAAAATTTTCATATAAGACCCACTCAATTTCAAATCTACGAAACCTATAAAATTTATCAATTCGTTAATTCAGAGTAAAGATTTTAAAGCTTCAAGAATACATAATTATTTGCTAATGTTGTAATCTTTTCGTCCAATTTAATGGACTCATATTAACCGGAGTTCAAGGTAAACTTCTACTCCAACTATTATGAATATACACTATTATTGTTATGTATAAATTATATTATTATTATTATTATTGTATTATTATTATATATAAACACTATCACTATTTAAAAAATGAGCATTTTTAAACATTTTGTTTTTAAACAGTGATTGTATATATACATAATAGTAATAGAATTTGTGCATGATAGTGACTCAATTAATGTATAGATTTAGTTCACATGATGTTATTTAAATTAATTAATAGCGGATTAATCATAGAAACATAATCACTTGGTCTCGTAACCACTCGTCTCTACTCTCAAGTCAACTCAGGAAATTTGTCAACTGACATTATAATTGATATTTTATTTTATATTTCGTCATTTTTAATTTAAATAACAATGCACGGGTGTATATATATATATATATATATATATATATATATATATATATATGTATGGTGACTTAGCTCACCTGGCCACGTGGCTCATCATTTGAGTGGGAGACCCAGGTTCGATTCCCTTTGGGAACGAATTGGAGTATGAGAGTTATAAGGTGGCTTGGTGAATTTGTGGAGTGTTTGGGTGATTGGTGTACTAACTACTAACAACTAACAACTAACTTTGTCCGATCAAAAAAATAATAATAATATATATATATATATATATACACTAAATCCCGAAACAAACATACCCTAAGTGTGGAGACTTACAGGGAGGTTTGGGGCTTTGGGAATTTTGCATATGCTCAAAGAAATTCGTTGGGTAAGTCGGGAGGTATTCTTAGTATCTGGAATTCCGATAAGTTTACTGCTATTAGTATGTGGGATATGGAAGGTGTTGTAGTTGTAAATAGTTTTTGGGGTGTTGAAAGAATCAATTGTTGTATTATTAATGTCTACGCTCGATGTCTCTACCGGATAGAATTGATTTTTTGGACAAATTACATACTATTATTCAGCAAAATGATGATTGTTGTGTTTGCTTGGTGGGAGATTTCAACTCGATACGTGCAAGTGGGGAAAGAATTGGGAGGGGGAATTCAGTTCCTTCAAGTGATATAGCGGCTTTTGATGGTTTTATCTGGGATTTAAATATGCTGGATTTGCCTAAGATAGGAAGAAAATTTTCTAGATATCAACCTGACGGGAAATGCAAAAGTAGGATCGACCATATCCTTGTTAATAATGCTTAGGTGACGAATGGCCCTCATCTTCTCTCAAAGGGCTGCAAAGAACCATCTCAAATCACTGTCCTCTAGCTTTGGAGACCAAGGAGATTAACTGGGGACGTAAGCCTTTTAGGTTTATCAATGCATGTTGCTCTCACCCTGAGTTCCTAAAATTCGTGGAAAATGCTTGGACTAGCTACGACATTGAAGGTTGGGGAGGGTTTAAATTCAAAGAAAAACTCTGAAAGAGGATCTGAAAAAATGGAACATCGAAGTGTTTGGGTCCATGGAGTATACAATCAAAAAACTCAAAGGGGACATTCAAGAGCTTGATTTATATGATGATGTTTTCGGACTCGATGAGGAGGAAATGATCAAAAGAAAAGAGGTGACTGCTGAACTTTTTAGATGCTTGAACCAACGGAACAACCGTCTAGCTCAAAAGGCAAAAATTAGGTGGCTCAAGGAAGGTGATGTGAACTCCAAACTTTTCCACAAGTCGATAAACTTTCGAAGAAAAGGAAATCGTATTGCAGGGTTATTTCTCGAGGGGCAGTGGACAGAGGAGGTTAAAGTTGTGAAAGAAGAAGTCCATTCATTTTTTAAGAAGCATTTAAGTCAGAGCAGCAGTGTTCGTCCGAAAATGGCAGCAAATCTCGTCACCAAAAAGTTGTCCAGTGATGATAATTTTTTCCTTTCAGCCCCTTTCACGGAGGATGAGGTGAAACTGACAAGTGATAATTGTGAAGTCTCCAATAGCCCGAGACCTGACGGTTTCAATTTCAAATTCATTAAAGTGTGCTGGGTTATGATCAAGAGAGACTTTCTTTAGATGCTGTCAGACTTCCACATACATGGTGTTGTAGTCGTGTGATCGGCAGCGACCACATGACAAATAGTGATGATGTGGTGATCGGGACCAGGTTTATCAGTAAAGTACGGGAGCCGAAGTCGCCCCCATAGTATAAGCAGGTGGTGAGAGTGACTAATAACTCTAATAATGGATTGTATTAAATTAATGCATCAACAATTCTCATATATAGATATAAAACAACTTCAATCATTAACACTAAACCTACCAACGCAAATCCTACAATTGACTTTCCTACAATGACCTCAAACAGCGCAAAACTCAAATCCAACCGCCCCCATATACAGTAATATATAACAGAAATTCACATAGGTGGTGCAACATATTTTTTCATTATTCCTTTGTTATAATTGTTCGTGAGTATCTTCCACCGGATAACGAGCAAGGGCTAAGGGAATACTTGAGAAGACATTTGGATTGATTCGCTCCATCGTCTCAACGGTTGTTTCTTCAAGGGTAAGATTCGTGTAAACTCCCAGATTCCGCATGTGTAGAACTTAACATGAATTTATTTGTACGCGTGTATGTTGTGGTTATTTGCTATTTGAATTAATAGGTTAATTCATGCTAGTAGTAAATTATTTATTTAAATTTGTATTTAAACTACATCTCGAATAGATCCGGGCAAAACGTTCCCCAACAAGACCCACTCTTGAATATATCCTATTGTTGACAGCTTATTTTTAGTGAGTTTGCTGCCTAATTTCAATTTCGTTTCTGTATTTCACATTGATTTCTTAGTTCGTGAGATGAATATTACTTCGAAATTCGAATCATATATATATTTTTTATTAATTAAGATTGTTCTTATTGGGGTCTTGGATTACAACAATAGATGATACTCTGATCCTTATTAATCTAATAATTAGTTCTTTGGTTTTGAAACTTATCCATTCCAGTTTTTTTACAATCTGAGTACTCCCTCCATCCATCAAAATTGTGCTCATTTCGTTTTGACATGTTGTACGGAAAGATAAATTAAGTACGTTTATGAACACAATTTTTTTTATCTTCATCGTCCAACAATCACTTAATTACTTAAGTTATCATTATATTTTACTCACAATCAATTATGTTATTCATAAATGGACTTAATTTACCTTTCCATACAACATGTCAAAATGAAATGAGCACAATTTTGGTGAACGGAAGGAGTATTTTATTTCTTTTTAATTGCTTCTCTGATAAATTTCCAGTAAAAAAAACATAGGTGATAAGTTCAGAACTTTTCTTGATCCCATGATCCTTAAATTTTTCTCTCCTAAATTAACATTTTTGTGAGGTATGCATGTTGGTTAAGGTCATTTTAGCAAAGCCAATTATAGGATTTTAGTTGTCTAGATTTAATGTTAATGATTTGAGGTTAATTTTTTCAAGGCTGGAATTGTGTTGGGATGAAAAAAATCATCCCCTATTTATAATAAGGAGGGGGGGGCGAAAATTTTAGGGAAATTTCCTTGTATCTTCTTCAAAATACAATCTTGAATATATCTCATATATTCTATTTTCCATAAATATCTTCCCACAAAATCCTCTCTTATTATTTTAAGCAATTTTCGAAAAAACAAGGCAGAAAAGTCAAAGTCAAAGATTCTTGAATTTATGAGATAATTTTGTATTCCAATAATACTTATCTTCCATAAAATCTTCCCAATAAAATCTCTTTCGTTCTTTTCTTCATATTTTTCGAAAATATTGAAAAAATAGGCAACATTATTTTTCTTTTATTTTAATCACCTTTTCATTAATGGACTCATGGTTGGCTACTTGAGGGGCTTTAGGAGAATTAAGATTAGACCTCCCAATGGACTCTGAATTACAATATGAGCCACAATATTATTCAGTCCATTAATATTAATTTATTTCACTATAAAATTAATATTGCACTATCCATCTTAATCCATATTACGATAATATGACTCCCGGTTATTATTTCCCGTGTTTAAGATTATTTTGTCAATTAATTAATTAAGTCACTGAAAAGTTTTATATTAATTAATATGTTATTCCTTGGAGTAAAGACAGTTCAACATTATTATCTATACCGGAACTTAATCCACATGCATGATTTGGTATGATAAAACTTTTGAGCCCACCAAGGGTACAAATCAAACAAGACTTTCCTTGCACACGTTTCTCTGTATTAAATCTTAGCAATTGTCATGTAATTAATAATAATGCCCAAAATACAAAGTATAGAATCGATGTCTGATTCTAAACCCAACATAGATCAAAGCAATAAATATTAATTACACACAATCCTATTTAAGGGATATAGATTAAGAAATCAACAAACACTGAGGTCTAATTCTTCATCCCGTAAGTCAGTACGGAAGAATCTATCCTCTCTATAGGTCCGCTTCATCACAATGCATTAGTGTAATCTCTTGGTCAAGACAAGCCAATCTGAGCTTTACACATCAACCTCTACCAATGGAGTGTTCAAATCCATTTAGGTTGTGAAAATGTACTTATTTACAAGAAACTATTAATGTGATCTTCTGTGATCGGGTATCACCACATTAACTACAATGTAATATGCACTAATATTGAACGGTTTGAAATAAATAACTAATATTTATTCGCAGTAAATAAGTGCAAAATTCAGTCTGATATATAAAGTAAAAGCATACTTTCACGTATAACCCCAACATGTCTCATGTGCATCCAGCTGCATCGTTCAATTATAGTGCATTTTGAAATCGTGTAACTTGTAATATTAAAAAGAAAGATCAACAAAGTCATTAATGTTGACTTGTCTTTTGCCAACAAAAACATCAGGAAGAACAGGAAGATTTTTCTCGAGCATTTGTTCAATGATCAGTCGAACCAGAGATTGAGGAGTATCTTCAGGAAATTCGTACGGAGAGGGTTTTGGTATTGATGAAGAAGATGTTCCACCAACATTAGTGGAATCATAATCTGGATTTTGCGAAGCCATTTCAGCGAGAAGATTCGGAGGGTTTGAGTTTTCAGGAGATGAAGGTTTCGAGGAAGAAGGGTTTGCGTGAGTTTGTGAAGATTCAGGAGTGACCGATGGGTTTTGTTTTTCAGCCATTTCACCTTTTTTCCGACCAATCAAATAAATACACAGACAATTAAAAATAATGAAATCAGAAAATAGGAGGGAAAAGAAGCACATGACCGAGAAATATAAAATAATACAAGAACAACAACAAACCTCGAATCCAATATGCAGCAACAATATTTTTCTGCTAAACCCTTAGTCACAGAAATTCCTGAAGAACCTTCTCTAGAAATACCCTCAGAAACTCCTATTGCTGACCCTGTTTCTTAAAACCCTTTTGAAAACCCAAATCAAACAGCCGATGTTGAAATGAAATCTGCTAACTCCTCTGATTCAGAAGGAATGGGGGAGAAATTGAAGAACATTAGGCTAAGAAAGAAGCAATTAGCTCCCAGAAGAGGTGTTGGTAGATGGGGAAAGAGAAGAATGTCACAAAGAAACTTAGGGAAAAAGGTTGATTATACTGGGAAACGTCCTAAAAGAACTGATGGTGGTGTTAATGATCCTATTTCTGTAGAGTATTCTGATGAAGAAATGGTTGTTCCAAATGTTCCTGTTGCTGAGCCAAAAGATTCAGATGATGACTTAACCATGCAAGAATTGTTGGCTAAGAAGGAAAGGAGAACCAAACAGAAAAATGATCCTCCTGTGAGTGCTGCTGCAAATGTTGCTGAATCATCTGATTCTGAACCAGACATTGATCCTCAAGCTGATGATACTGAGGAAGAGGAACCCGAAGAAAATGAACCTGGGGATGATGATCCTGAGGAGGAGGAACCAGAAGAGAATGAACCTGAACAAAATGAGTCTGATGATGAACTTGATCAAATCTTTGATGAGGTAATGGAATCTGACTCTGACTCAGATGATAAGGTTGAGCATGATAGAAAATCTGCTGTTGTTAAATCCATGCTTAAGAGATTCATTGTGGATGAAAGAATAATCAAAATGCCTGATTTTGAAGCTCAAAATCTGATAGGTTTTCTTGAAAGTAGATCCTTGTTGCATGCTCTACAATATGCCAAACCTTATTATGTTTCTTGGGTTGCTAAATTTTATGCTAATCTGAAAAAGAATTATGGTAATAAGCAATCTTCAAGTTATGGGAAAGTAAGGTTTAGATACAAAGTTGTTACCATTACCCCTAAGGTTATAAACATCTTTCTGAAGACTAAACATGTGGAAGATGATTCTGGAGAATTGGACATAGGGGAAGTGATGTATGTCATCACTGGTGGTAGACATGCTGTATGGACTGTACAATTTTCTGCTGCAAAGTTGACCTCTTCATACTCTGTGATGCATAAACTGCTAGTCTCTAATTAGTTGCTTTCCAAGAATTCTACTGTATTAACCAAGGAACAGGCATTCTTGTTGTACAAGATTGTGCACCTGAACAAATTCAACATGGGTCAAATCATATTTGACAACATTGTTTCCTATGCTGGTAAACAATCTAAAGGAACCATTCTGTCATATCCAAGCTTGATCTGTCAACTCTTGGATAGACTGGAATTTGAGAGACCTAGAGGAGAGAGGGTTAGTGGTTATATGCCAAGCTTTGGTATATCACATGTTCTGAGGACTGGAAACCGCACTGTTGATCTTCCTTTGACAGATCCTGCACCACATGCCGAAAATGTTGCCCATCCTGTTGGCAACATTCCCTATACAGTATCCAGAAAGAATGGTACACCCTCTGTTCATTTCACATATTCTTTCATTACTGATCAGATTTCTTCCATCCAGAAGAACATAGATGCCTTAATCAAACAACAAGCCTTCTGGAGAAACCTGCTTTCTACTCCAACAGGGGGAGGATCACCTGATGATGATGATAATGATGGTGGTAATGATGGAGCTGGTCCATCAGGCCATGCAGGTGAGAAGGATGATGCACCAGATGCTGCTGAAGATGATGTTGATGCTGCTGATGATCAGAATAATGCTGAAGATAGTGAGGTGGATGATGTTGTACAAGATGCTGTTAATGAGGCTGTGGAGGATGTTGTGGAAGATTGTTGGGAAATTTAGAGTTTTGATGAAAGTTCTAAAACACATGTAATAGGACCAGTCAGACCTGTTAGCTGACTGATGTTTTTATTACCAGTTATAAGATGAACAGTTGATAATTATTATATAGAACAACTGATGTATAAGATAGGTCACATATTGAGGGGGAACCTCAATATGTATAGGTAAGATCTAAAGATCAGAAGAACAAAAGATCAGCTGAAGTCCGACAGGCCAGAAGGCAAGGGAATGACAGAAGATCAGACGATCTTATAAAGTCAGATAATCAGGTGAAGTCTTGAGACACAAATTCAGAAGACCTGAAGATCAGATGACTACCAGAAGATCAGACCAAAAGACCTACATCATCCGAGTCTGCTAGTTGAGCTAAGACAACTGGCACCAGAAGACTCTATCAGGTAGACTGATCAGTTGTAACTGATCAGGTCAGCTCACACCAGGTGGTAACTGATGTTTCACCAAGTCATATGTTGTTGATCTGAACAAGAGGAATGTCAACTTTAGTTGGTAAAACAAACACTGAAAAGTGCTTTTGTTAACCAATAAGAACAAGATACGTATGAACAGAGCCGACAATACGGGATTTGGTGCTACTTGGTCAAACGGCTATAAAAGACAACTATTCATGCTTTCGGCCATGCCGTCCCTGAAGCACGTCACATCAAATCCTACATATCTACCAAATATAGCCAGAAATTCAAATTGCTCTCCAACGGCTCTTTGATTTCGAGGTCTATAAATATGGGATTACTCTTCAGAGTGAAGAGACGGAAATTATCAAGAAGCTCATACTATAGCCAAATTTCCGCACGAAGAACACAACCTTGAAGATTAATTTTCTAAGTGTTCATCCATAGTTCTTAGCACATAAATCTTATCCTCTAGCTGTTAGGCTACTTAAATACTAGGAAAGATTTCAAAGTTGTAACAAACAACAAATCTTACCCAAAACCCAAAGTTAGGTTAAGTTTGTTTAGCAAGATTTCAGACTAGGGTTTCTAGTTCTGATTTCTGGGATCGGTTGAGTGAGAGCTCCATAAATATATGTTGGTGTAATGTGTTGGACTAACACAATAATCTAAGTCCAGTTGGTTAAGTCGGTTAAGTTGGTGCCCCTTGTGATAGGGAAGAGTGGACGTAGGACTGTTTGTCCGAACCACTATAAATCTTGTGTGCATTTACCTGTTTGATTAACTGCTTCACACTATTACACACAACTTGATTAAATCTGCATACATATTCTGAGTTAGGATCAGCTAGCACCAAGTTACTAATCTGATCAGATTAACTCAATAGTCATCTGATTGAAAACAACTTCGGAATCTGATTTGTTATAAACTGGTTTTTCACACGGGTATAAACTAGCTTCAGCACAATCAGTTAAACTGATAGATACCGAACTGATCTGCCCTCAAGCGATCAGTAAGTTGGATATCAGTCCAAACTGATTCACTTGCACTCTGATCAGGCAAACTGCAATCACACCTGATCTGCACGAAAAAGTTCTCAGAAGTCTATTCACCCCTCCCCTCTAGACTTCTACCCTCACGAAACCCATTCGGGACCTACAAGTGGTATCAGAGCAGTGGTTCTACGGACCACTGGCTTTGAATATCATCGGTTCTTGAGGAAGAACCTTTGTGGTCACTTGAACTGATCTGGAAAAACCTTTTTCAAATCTCATTTGTTTTCAAACTCACGATCAGCATGGATAATACTTCGGGTATGTATCATGATTTGCCTAAATTTTCCATTGATGAGTATGCAGACTGGACGATATACATGAGCAACCATCTGGGATCAATAAGCAGCAGGATGATGGAAGTTCTTGAACGAGGACCCATCATCATCTATCATGACAACCCAGCTGTTGGAGGTGATCCAGATTTTGCAGTTGGAAGTCTTGTCAGAAAGAGTCCTGCCCTGATGGATGCTGAAGAGAGAAAGTTGTACACTCTGGATACGATAGCCAGACACATAATCATGAAGACCATGGACAAGATAACTAGAGAAAAGATAAAGTATCTCAAGAAAGTCAAACAGATGTGGGATACGCTTGCTGAAATGTGTTAAGGAAATGATCTGATTAAAGATAGCAGACTGCAAGCTGAACTGGTGAAATTCGAGAAACTTAAGATGCTACCAAATGAAACCATCAATGAGCTCGATGGAAGAATCACCATGTCAGTCAACAAGTTACGGGAACTTGGACGAGAAATGTCAGATAAAGACATCAATTACAAGATCTTGAGATCTCTGACTAAGAAGTGGGATATGAAAGTCACTGATAAAGGATTGTCAAGATATTGCTAAGATGAAGCCAAGCAACCTGTTCATGAGTCTTAAAGCTCATGAGTTCGATCTGAACGAAAGAGGGCAAGAAGAAGAAGACGAGTCGCCTGCTGAAGCCACACCTGCCACATCAAAATCAACAGATTCAAAGCAAAAAAAAGAACAACTCAAAGTCTACTGAACCTGTTGGAAATATTATAAGCCAAACTTAACATATTGCTTTGCTAACCAGAAAACTTGAAAATCTAACATCCAACTTGGTAAGTATCGCAGATTTTACAGGGATTATCAAAACAGCAGAGGAAGAGATAGGAGGCCAACTGACAGATCTCCAGAAAGGACTAGATTTGATGACCGAAGAGATGATCACAGAAAGGATAAGAAAAGAGATGATCGGTCTGATGAAAGAAGAGACAACAGATCTGAGAGAAGAAATTTCGACATAATCGACATGTGTAAGTCACCTGACAGATTCTACAGATTGAATGACTCACCTGGCAGAAGAAGTTCCATGGATCGTGGAGCATGTTTCAACTGTGAGAAACTAGGTCATTACAGCGCAGATTGCCCAGACCTGACACCAAAAGAAAGAGAAGAGAAGCGGAACAGAAGAGAGCAACGCTATAGAGACAGAAAAGCCATGGTTGTTGATACATCAAAAATTGATGATTCTTATCTGCCTTCAGAGGATTGAGGCTACTCATCAGTAGAGAACTTTTGTCTGATAAGCAGCGCTGATGATTTCTACCACTACGATGATCTGATATTCTCTTCTGATGATGAAATCTGTCTGATGGCTAAGGAGGAAGACCAATCTGAGGTAACCTCTTAACCTTCTGCTCGTTCAGTTTCCACATCAACTATGATTAGCACACCTGCTGGAGAGATTGACTTGCAACTCTCTTCCGAGCAATTGCTTGATGATCTCTCTAACGCAATAGACTCTTATACGATAGTGGAAGCCGAAAATGATAAGCTAAGGATTAAAAATACTCAGCTTGTTAAAAAAAAATGTTGTCAAAGAAAAAATTTGAAGTCGCCAGAAGATAAATCAAGAACCGAAAGTTTTCGAAAGTTAATTCTTCCGATCGGAGAAGCAGACATGAACAACTAGCTATCAATAAAATGACAAGTTTGGTGATTTTAAAATCTTACAAGCTAAGTTTGATGAACTCTTCCGATAACATGAGAGTCTGAAATTAAAAGAGGATAGTTTACGTAAGAAAATATAGGTTTTCAATTTAAATCTTTCAAAACCGCTCAGATATGAACAACTATTTTTGAACGACAACTAATAAGAAGGAATTGGGTATGAAAACCCTTCTACATCCTCAAAAAATCCCCGTCCCGTTCACTTCAAAAGGTGTAATCAAACGAAGTTTTCGATATAGATACACAAAAAAAAGCAAAAATATGTATCCGATAAGGAAAGAGACCACGAACAAGTAAGGCAAGTGCCCAATCATAAAGGGAACAAAAATGGACCCTAATCGATTAAGCATCACCGTAGGAATCAACAGAAGAACCCGGTTCTTCAAGAGACCTCAACTCGACGCCAGATTAGGTATCGTAAAAGACAACCTGTCAAAGGAAATCTAATCAAACCTAATCGTGGTCACCGCCTAACAAAGCAAGCTAAAGGTAAACCGCTAAGACCATTTATGCTAAAAAGATATGAATCTTTTAATGGTAGCAGTCGTACCTACCCTTACAATCAAAAACCCAGAGTTGCTGCACCTGAGCCCCACTGGGTTAAAAAGAAGACAAACTGCAAGGAAAAATCTCAAGTCTTCTGATTCACTCAAGGCTCGCACAAATAATCATACCGATCGTAATGCATATGAAGAGATGTATGATTATGTAGATGTTTATGGGAGACAAATCAGCCTTCCGATCTAACCGACATAATAAAAGTGCCCTGTTTGTATGGATCCCTAAAACCAACTCTAACCCCTCAGGACCCAATCCAAAAGGGGTACCTAAAGCCTGATTTGATTGCAGGTTCGCGTGGGTTTGACCAACAAAGGAGGTGTACAAGAAACTATCTGGTACATTGATAGTGGATGCTCAAGGCATATGACTGGAAGCAAACATCTCCTTAGCTCTTACACAAAACAAGAAGGCCCACGTGTACTCTTTGGTGATGATAACTTTGGTTTAACCAGAGGATTCGAACCTTAGAGAATGATGATGATGGTGTTTTGGAGTCTCAGATGTCGAAGGTTTAAAGCATAATCTGTTATCGGTTTCACAATTCTCGCGATTAACAGATTCAGTGTTGAGTTCTCGACTGATCAGTGTACTATCAAGAATCGAGTTACTCAACAGATCTTGTTAACTGGTTCAAGGAAAGGTACGATTTATACAACAGATTGGAACAGTTGTCCAAGAAATGCATGCCTGATTGTTAAGAGTTCCAAAAGTAGCAGTTGGCTCTGGCACAAAAGAATGAGTCATCTGAACTTTAAAACTCTTAACAAGATAGATAGGATGTCTTTGGTTGAGGGACTTCCGAATGAGGTATTTTCTAAGGATCGCATATGTGTTGCATGTCGTAAGGAAAACAAAGTTAAAGCCTCATTCAAGGGAATCCTCGGACCAAAGATCCACAGAGAGTATTGCAAATCGCTCCATATGGACTTATTTGGACCGATTACACCAAATCGGCCTCACGATTTAAATATACTCTGGTAATCGTGGATGATTATTCCAAGTTTACCTGGGTTGTATTCTTGTATAAGAAGAATGAGACAACAACAAAGATACATGAGCTGCTCAAGAAACTACAAAACGAAAAGGGTGTCAGTATAGTGAAAATCAGATCAGATAAAGGTACAGAATTTCTGAACTCTTTTATTACTGATTTTTGCACTAAGTTTGGTATACAAAGATGAGACATCACCGCAAGAACGCCACAATGAATGGTGTAGCAGAAAGGAGAAACAGAACACTCAAAGAAGCTGCTCGCACTATGTTAGCTGAACATGCAACACCAAGTCGTTTCTGGGCAGAAGCCATCAATACTGCATGCCACACTCAGAACAGATGCTTTCTGACTAAGGCTCACTACAAAACACCATATGAACTGTGGAAGGCGAAAACCCTCGTGTTTTTTTACTTCCATGTTTTTGGGTGCAAGTGTTTCATACACAATAATGGGAAGAGTGGGTTGAAGACTTTTGAGGCCAAGTCGATGAGGGTATATTCTTAGGATATTCCTCATCCAAAGAAGGCTTTTCGGGGTTTACAACAAAGTAACCCTAGTTGTGGAAGAAACACCTCATGTGGTCTTTTGATGAAACATCTTCGAACAAGAGAAATCGCCTCGTAACAAGAAGTACCAGATCAACCTGCACTGATGCACGTAAAATGGATCACCTAAGTATCAAGAAAAAGGATCGTAACACGTAATGGTGTATATTCCAGATCCTGGCCGATTCACCAGTCAATCCACCTTAAGGTACGCATAATGTCAATAAAGAAGTTCGCATAAACCGAGATAAAGATCAATCGAACCATCCGGTTCGTGGGAACACTGAAGTTCCTACGACAGACATCGTGACATGATGAGTCCAACATCACCGAGACTTGTCCATGTCAAGTGGATCATAATTTCGCGACCACTCCCAATCACTAGTAATGAACTACTATCGAAGAGGATGATGTTCTCCAAACAGATGCAAATCGTAAAAGAAGGACTGGGTAACCACCATCCAACCGATCTCGATTATCTGAGACCCATCCGACAGAATTAAAACTAGACATCGATTGGTGAAAGTGCCATGTATTGTTGTTATCTGGTTTTGAAGGAACCAATCAAGTAGAGGAAAGTTTCTACAAGATGCAAACCGGATTCTAGCTATGCAAGAAGAATCGAACAGCTTTTGAGAGGAATCAGTTTGGAAATCGGTGGATGCACCAACCCATCAAGATGTGATTGGCACAAAGTGGGTATTCAAGAAACAAGAGAGATGAGAATATTGTCATAACCGTAAATAAGGCAAGACTTGTTGCTAAGGGTATTCACAATCGGAAGGAATTGATTATGATGAGACCTTTGCACCGCCGCCGCCTCGAAGCCATTATTCGTTTTTGGCATATGCTGCCCACAGAGGATTTATTGTGTATCGATGGATGTAAAGAGTGCATTCTTAAACGGGGTACTAGCTGAGGAAGTTTATGTTGAACAACCTCCAGGCTATGAAAAAGGCGACCAGGTGTACCGTTTAAGAAAAGCTCTTTATGGCCTGAAACAAGCTCCTCGAGCTTGGTATGATACACTCTCTCAGTTCTTGATAGAAAGTGATTTCACTAAAGGAATAGTGGGATGTAACCTTATTCAGAATAGAAGATGGAGAAGATATTATGATGGTTCAGATTTATGTGGACGACATCATCTTCGGATCTCCCAACAAGAGTTTATGTGAAAAATTCAGTAAGCTGATGCAAGGGAAGTTCGAGATGTTCATGGTGGGTTAGATGAGTTACTTTATGGGTTTACAAGTTAAGCAAAGTACAGAAGGGATATTCATCTGTCAGACGAAGTACACTAGGAGTTTATTGGCTAAGTTTGGAGTTCAAAACTGCAAGGAAGACAGAATTTCTATGATGACTGGATTCAAGATGGATCTAGATGAGGATGGTCAAAAAACTAATCAGAAAGAATATAGGGCTCTCATTGGATCTTTACTATACCTGACTGCCAGCAGACCAGATATCACTTTTTCAGTAGGTGATGTGCCAGATTTCAGGCAAATCCAATGCAAAGCCACCTGGAAGCAGCTAAGCGGATTCTTAAGTATCTGAAGGGGATAGTAAACCTTGGTTTATTTTACCCATTAGATGATAATCTAGAGCTTAGTGGGTATTCTGATTCTGATTATGGAGGTTGCAGAATTGACAGGAAGTCAACCTCAGGTACATGTCAATTTTTAGGTAGTAAACTGATCTCGTGGTTTTCAAAAAGAAGTAGACTTGATTCATGACATCTACTATCAAGGTAATATATGGTCCGCAGAAGTCGTTTTCTCCCAACCGCTCCGCTTAGTCAAGAAATGAGGGATTATAACATTGTAGCTAAGAACGTATCTATATTCTGTGATAGTAATAGTGCTATTGCAATCACTCAGAATCCTGTTCTACATACAAGATGCAAGCATGTGGATGTCAGACACCATTTTATAAGAGATCATGTTGAAAAGAAGAATATCATAATGGAAAATATCCATACTGATAAACAGAAAGCTTATATTTTAACCAAGTCACTAGCTGAGATCAGATTCAGAGAATTATGCAATGAGCTAGGGCTTCTGGATCTTGGAGAAAAAGTACCAGAAATGTTTGGTGGACTGATCTCCAGAACCAGCTGGTTAAGAGACTAACCAAGTTAAGAGGAATCAGTTGAGTTATGTATCTCAACTGATCAGAAGACCAGTCAAGGAACTGATATGAGAAGGCTTTATCAGATTAAAAAGGAATCGATCGATTAAAGAATTATCGATTAAAGGAACCGAATCGGTTTGATTGTTTCATACTTTGTAAGTCGATTAAGCTAATGTTCAACAAGCAAGTTACATAAGATTAAAGCTTTAATCGCATAAGGAAACAGAAAATACACAACAATGGAATAATAGAAATTTTCATTGATAAAGACCCGAAGGTCAGATTTACATTACAAGTTACAAGTACAAAAGGACCCTTGAGGTCAAGACATAAACCATAAACCGAAAACCCTAAGCCTAACCCTAGAAGGGGGGAGAGAGGTTTTTAAAGATTTTAAAGCCCGATGCTCTCATTTTTCCCCACTTAACCCTAAAAGGGGTGTGAGAGGCTTTGAAATAATCCTAAAGCCACCCTCGAGCTTGGGGAGGAGGCGAGAGCGCCTTGAAGGATTTTTAAGCCAGAGCCCCTAGTCCTAAAAAATCAATGGGCTCTCCAAATTGTTAAATGGGACACAAGTGCCAAAGATGTGGTCCAAAGACCATATGGCCACAAGTGTCACATCTGAAATATTGAGTTTGATATACGATGATCACCGTTGTCTGATCAAGATCGAATACCAAACTCATGTTTTGTATCAGACTGAGTCTGTTGATGCTAATTCCATCATCTCGATAGGCACACAAGGTTCATACGATTAGGAGAAGTGTCTTCTCAATTGCGATAGCAGATGGTAGAGAAGCTTAACAATAATTGTATGTGTAATCTTCGATGACGACGAAAGCAGTAATAAGGGACACACAGGGTTGATTTGAGAAGCTGAAATCTTTTGAAAAGTGCTAAAGGTTTTTGCCGGAAGTTTCACCGGAAATAAGGGTTCACCGGAATACATGGTTTACAACACTTAAAGAAGATAAGTATGGTGAATGGGTTATGTTGTGTAAATCATTGGTCAAATTTATAGAGGCCAAGCAGGGGTGCAAATGCAAATTTGATTTCTCAAAGCCTTTTAGAGAAATTGGCACCGCAAGGACAGCGTGTAGGAAACACGCGACACTGATGATTGGATAAGCTTACGGCGATTGATATGCCAAAGTATCCAGAATATTATTACGAATGTCAAATCGTGCCGACTTAGGGAATCGAGACGACTATCCGATTTTCAAGACTAAGTTTTGGCGATAACACTTATCCCAAGAATTGACTTGGTCTGTGTAGAATTAGATTAGGTCAACTGAAATCTGATTAGATAAGAGACTGATCAGATGAGGGAGATCAGTTGAGTATGATACCTCAACAAATCGGATAAATCAGTCAATAAGAAATCAGAAATAACAGTTGAAGGGGGAACTTCAACTGATCAGGGAGGATCAGAAAAGGGAATATCAGACGCAAAGTAGAACGACTCAGTTGAAAGGGACAGTTGGGAAATTATAAGGATTAGGCAGAAAACTAAGATCAACAAGTGGTACAAACAGACTTCAAGTGGTATTGATCGACATAATATCACCAACCAGACACGACGATTTCTTTTTGTTTATCGCTACATATCGTAAATTATCCGATAATATTTGTCTTTTTTCATACACATACTTTTGTGACGCATACCCTGCAAAGTATTTAATGCGGACGTAGGGTATATGTATTAAATGCCACTAAATGAGTTTTTAAATCCAAAAGGTAATCGTGTGTGCATATCCTGACCACACGATCAAAACTGCTCAATATGGATCGTTTATCCTTTTCAAATGTTTGATCTTCTAGTCTCGATTTTCCCTCCTTCCTTTATAAGCTTCATCAAAACCCTACCAGAATATCTTTCTCAAAATTCTTGCGATTTGAAAACTCACAGTTATCTTTCTGTGATTCAAAGTGTTTCTTGCGATTCAACCTATTTCAAAATTGAAAAGCAGAATCTGGTAATTTCTGGTTATTTGATGAATTACTTTCCTAAAATCCATTGAACATATATATTACGTCTATTTATGTTATCCTATGTTATGCCTTATCATTTCTTGATATCCGTATGTATTCATCGATTACTAGGTCTGAGAATAGGTCTGATAATCAATATATGATATCTTTATGATTATGCACAAATTTTAATCGAGTCTATCTTATTGTAGATGGTCACTCACGAAATGGGCAAAATTATGTGTAACTATGCGGATTTGGCAACCAAAATTGTTGAAGACAAATTTGTAAGGTTTGGTGTTACGGGATCCTAATCAATGGAGGTGGAACAAATTTCGAGGAAGGGTGGTCTCAAAAAAATCTTGTCTCGCTTAATCGCAATCCAAAGAATGCAAAGATGAAGCACTAGAATTCTTGAGGAATTTGGAGGTTGACGAGGAGAATCCTGGAGAAAAACTGATTTCTTCAGTAAATGGAGAGGATATCAAACTTACAAATGCTGATATAACTCGACTGTTCAACCTGCCTAAAGGAAAAATCTCTCCCGCTCACTACTACAAGGAGAATGAAGATTTAACCGATCAAGGAATGAACTCTTTAGAGAGGCCGATAAACACCGCATCAGTAGGCTTTGTCGTGCCTATGTTGAAAAAGGAAATATCGTTTGTTGTTTGACATTCCGTCAAAAACAATCATGGGTATCTCGTTCAGCCCAGATGGATTAACGGTTAAAAAATGTATAGTATGGTCGCTATCATCGATGAAGCCAAAAATATTAATTGGCATGGTTTTCAAGGCTATTTCGCTTCCAAGAACATGACAAGTTTGGAGTTAGTGAACAGAGAAAAGTCTATCTCAAGAAGAGAATCAAGAATCTCAACAAGGTTAAATATTCTCGAATGACAAGATGCCCAATGCCGAATGGGATCGTAAACGGATTGAAGTCCTACAGGCCTTTTCTCAACCACAATCGCCATCTACGGGCCATCGATGATGATATTCGCCCACCCCCTAAGGTTAAGAAAGGGAAAAACAAGGAGGCAGCTACGTCTGCAACTGATGCTCCTCAAAAGAAGAAGAGAAAACTGGTAAAGGCTCAGGAGAAGAGGCCAAGAAGGTAAAAAAGGCCACCATGACTTTTTTTCTGGAATACGAGTCGATGAAGAAGGAGTGCCGATCACCGATGCGCAATAGAGATCACCAAACATCGATAGGGTGCCTCTCAAGTTGAGAGCTCGCCGTAACAACTGAGGGAAGAGCAGGGACTAACGACGCCTCACCTAAATCTGGCCGATTCACCACTCGGACTTCTACCATCGAGCATATATCTCCTTCTCCTTCACATGCTCATGAACCCGAAGTTCACCACCATGAACCAAGAAGATCACCGCCGCAGAACTGACGACGCTTTTGTCGCTACAAAAGCAGAACCTCTGCAGATTCAGCCAATCAGTCAAACTCCAGCTACTCAGACACCACCAAAACCCTCTACATCTCATCAACCGGAACCTGGTCGATCTGAACAGATGATTCCTGAGTCCAGATCATCCAAGACCATCACCGGGAAAATGGTCAGAATGAGAATTGAACGCGAAATTGATGAGTTGTATCCAGAGTTGGTAGCCCATCCTGTTATTCGAGAGGAAGTAATGGAGATCCTCACCTGGAAAGATCTCCGTTTGAAGAACTTCTCAGATTTCATGATCATTATTGAACAGATGAGAGGTGCTGATGCATTCGCAGATTTTGATTTCGACATGAAGAAATCTGCTTAGGTAGATCACCAAATTGAATCGATAATCGCCGGGTTAACAAATCTCCGATCCACGTAAAGTCGGGACGAATTGAACAAGTTGAATCGAGGTCGCTGCGTAAACTCCTAAGGAAGATGATCCTATGAAGGATGTGGGAGTTGCCGATGATAGTGGAACTGGTACTGCAATTCATGACTAGCCACTAGAGGAGCAAACAACTGGAAATGATCAGGTGATGCAAAATATTCCTGCAACACACATCACCACTGATCAACTTCGTGAGAGGAGATCGATCGTTTTAAAGATCTTCGAAAAGAAGAAGTTGAGGGAGTGTTGGCTAATGAACATAGCAACACAATAGTTGATCGAGGCGATTGGGCTCAAAGAAATAACGGATCAACGGAATTGGCTATTTCCCAAGATTGAAGCAATCAAAGATCGTTCTCTCAAACCGTGACCAACCCGATCACCGAATTTAAGAAGACAAGCTTGACGACAAGTTAGTTCAGTTGATCAACAACAAGTTTTTCTTCTAATGGTCACGTAAAAGCTTGAAATGATCGAAGAAAAACTTGATAAACTCATTCTACCCCTCTCATCGCCATTGAATCTGGCAAGACCGAAATGATCTCAAAGATTCAAAATCTATCTACTCAAGCTCAAGGTTTATCTGTTGAAGATCTTAACAAGGCCATATCAGTCGGCTTTGGATCACTGACTTCCCACCTCAATGCTCTTTTTGATCAAACCAAAAAGGGGGAAGGACGGATTAAGAAACCAATCGACTTTTATCGTAACAATGTAAGAACTGATTCAGACAGTTGAATCCTATGGCCAGAGACTAGACCATCTGGATCTGTTTGCTAATGAAATTTCTGATAAAATGGAGAAGTCAAAGGCAAGAAAGTTTAGTGTCATGGTGTTGGGACATCGAACTCGTATCTACCATTTAGAAACACAAATAGCCGATATGTGCCGATAAAGAATCGGGCCGAAAAAACGTATCTAAGGAGCAGATTGCTGAAGAAGCTTGAATTAGTGAAAAAGAAAGAAGAGCGTAAAAATTCGGCGAGGCGTAAAATCCGAAAAAAAGAAATACAGATCGAGGGCGAAGAAAGGCAAAGCCGGAAAATCTGGGCCAGAACCTCATTTGCCAGCAAGAGTTGATGAAATGATTCCGAAAATTGCTGCACATGCTGATAGGTTCAAGGAATGAAATAAGATCAGATGTGAATGACTTCTGGATGCTTTTATTCTAGATCTAGTGCCACAAGAAGAATCACCAGATGCATAATTTCTCAACTGGTTAGAGAACAAGCACCCAAATTTTCTGAAATATCTGGAAAATGAGGCCAGAGTAATCAATGTGAGAATATCTCGTCAAGAGTATGACGTGATGGACTACTTGAAGAAGGCAGATGGCTCATTTGATGACCGGCATTTCAAAGGTTCTATTTTGACATCCCGAACAAAGCTCGCGATAATCGATCCTCAAAGCCAGATCAATGATGTCAAATGGAAGCTATACCGGATATTCAACATTCCTCAGGATCAACGAGAAATGCCAGAGGGATATAAGCCAAGAGATTGAAGATCAGCAGACTGTTTAGGATCAGCTGAATTTAAACTCAAACTTTTCTAATGTAATATGTAATCGATAAATCTGCTGAATGAAAAGTTTATTCTTCTTCTGATCCTAAGACAAAATCTCATTGTCTTCTGATTATGTGTTCTTTTTTGTTTTATATTTATCAACTGTGTTGGTTTCTCAAGTGTTTTGTTTCATCAAAAAGGGAGAAATTGTTGGGAAATTTAGAGTTTTGATGAAAGTTCTAAAACACATGTAATAGGACCCGATCCAGAATGATCGACCGATGTTTTTATTACCGTTATAAGATGACCAAATTGATAATTATTATATAGAACAACCGATGTATAAGATAGGTCACATATTGAGGGGAACCTCAATATGTATAGGTCGATCTAAAGATCAAGAACAAAAGATCAATTTGAAGTCCGACATGCCAGAAGGCAAGGGAAGGACTGAAGATCAGACGATCTTATAAAGTCAGATAATCAGGTGAAGTCTTGAGACACAAATTCGTAAGACCAAGATCGATGACTACGGAAGACCTACATCACCGAAGTCTCGCTAGTTGAGCTAAGACAATCGCACCGTAAGACTCTATCAGTAGATCGATCGGTTATGTAAATCGATCGTCACCACACCGTGGTAATCGATGTTTCACCAAGTCATACGTTGTTGATCTGAACAAGAAGAATGTCAACTTTAGTTGGTAAAACAAACATTGAAAAGTGCTTTTGTTAACCAATAAGAACAAGACACGTATGAACGGAGCCGACAATATGAGATTTGGTGTTGCTTGGTCAAACGGCTATAAAAGACAACTATTCATGCTTTCGGTCATGCCGTCCCTGAAGCACGTCACATTAAATCCTACATATCTACCAAATATAGCCAGAAATTCAAATTGCTCTCCAACGGCTCTTTGATTTCGAGGTCTATAAATATGGGATTACTCTTCAGAGTGAAGAGACGAAAATTATCAAGAAGCTCATACTATAGCCAAATTTCCGCACGAAGAACACAACCTTGAAGATTAATTTTCTAAGTGTTCATCCCATAGTTCTTAGCACAGAAATCTATCCTCTAGCTGTTAGGCAATTAAATACTAGGAAAGATTTCAAAGTTGGAACAAACAACAAATCTTACCCAAAACCCAAAGTTAGGTTAAGTTTGTTTAGCAAGATTTCAGACTAGGGTTTCTAGTTCTGATTTCTGGGATCGGTTGAGTGAGAGCTCCATAAATATCTGTTGGTGTAATGTGTTGGACTAACACAATAATCTAAGTCCAGTTGGTTAAGTCGGTTAAGTTGGTGCCCCTTGTGATAGGGAAGAGTGGACGTAGGACTGGTTGTCCGAACCACTATAAATCTTGTGTGCATTTACCTGTTTGATTAACTGCTTCACACTATTGCACACAACTTGATTAAATCTTTATACATATTCTGAGTTAGGATCAGCTACCACCAAGTTACTGATCTGATCAGATTGACTCAATAGTCATCTGATTGAAAACAACTTCGGAATTTGATTTGTTATAAACTAGTTTTTCACACGGGTATAAACTAGCTTCCGCACAATCAGTTAAACTGATAGATACCGAACTGATCTGCCCTCAGGCGATCAGTAAGTTGGATATCAGTCCAAATTGATTCACTTGCACTCTGATCAGGCAAACTGCAATCACACCTGATCTGCACGAAAAAGTTCTCAGAAGTCTATTCACCCCCCCCTCTAGACTTCTGCCCTCACGAAACCCGTTCGGGACCTACAAAGATGTACTCAATGCTGATGATGCTGCTGCTGCTGAACAAATGGTACCTGATGATGCTGAACCGGTTGATGATAGCCCTGATTACACTGATGATGAGGTGTTGGTGACACCTACCGGGGAGAATTTGTCTCCAGAGAGCATTGCTATCATTGATCAGCTTTATGGAGCTGATAACTGGTGATAGGATTCAAGACAGCTGGGAATTTTGAAGTATGGGGGAGCATTTGCAGATTATGGAGATGCAGCCATTCCAATAGCCCAGTCATTCCCTTTATTTCACTAAGAATTTCTTGTCTGTGTTATAATCTTTTTATTTCTGCTCTTTACTTTATAAACTCTGTTATTGGACAATTAGATGATAGGTTTATGTTTCTGTCATTTACTTTATGCTGTTGGATACTTTGGCCTAAGTACACTGCTATTGTACTTAGTGTCTGTGGTTGTTTATAATTTATGATTTGGTTGAATAGTAGTTGTTCTCAGAATGACTATTATTTGTTTCTTTCCTGACACAAGTTCGAATGTTGTTTTTAACATCAGGTGTGTTGTAGTAGAAAGGCCAAATTGGGGGAGTTTGTTGATGTTGCAAGTATGTTGCTTCACATGTTGGACAACATTCTGCACAACATCATAAATTTGCCCTTTCTCCTAACACTGACTCCGGTTTAATAAATGTGTCTTTCTATGTTTCCTACATTGCAGGTTGAAGATAATCTCGGATATTATCAAGCGGTTGCACTAATGGAGTGAGAATAGAAAGATCATGGGTGGTTACACCAAGATCATGGAAGATAGTGGAGGAAAAGTTCAAGGCTGTTCACACCAAGTGGATAGGAAAACGCAGTTGGTCTGAAAGTCTATAAATACACTGCATTGGTCGACATTCAAGTTTGAGTTAAAGTGAAATCCCACTTGCTCTACTCCAAACTTAAGAGAGTAACATCCAAGACACAACCAAGAGTGAAAAACCGAGTGTTTGTAATTCTAGGAGTGTGCGGGTCGATGTTATTCTATGTGTACTGGTCGAGGGAATACAATCTCTCCTATCAGTATTGATTTTATCTTATTAGATCAAGTTTTAGGTTGAATAAGATCACTAGTTACTTGATAGAATAGATTGATTTTGGTGTGTGGTTTTTCACTACACCTTTTAGGATCTTGTAAGAGATTTGTGTGTATCTCACTACTTGTTATAGTGATGTTTTTAACCATGAGGTTCGTATAGTCTGGATTACAGACTATACAAAATTTTGAAATCATTTGCACTGTGTTTTTATGCTTCTGCTGTCATATGTTGTTTTACATGTTGCATAACATTTTCAACAACACTCTGAAAAATACACGCACACACACTGTCAAAATTAATTAAATGATTTCAAACATAAATAGATTTTAAAAAAACTAATTATAAAAAAATCCTTCAAAATCATAAAACAACTATATACAAAATAAAAACATAAAAAATCAACTAAATTTTAAAAAAATATTTAAATTAAAAAAACTAAAAAAATGAAATGAAATCTGTAAAATATTTAAAAAATAACTAAATTTAAAAAATAGTTAAATTAAGAAAATCTAAAAATCTAAATAAAATCTGAAAAAAACAAATTTAATTAAATTAATTTTGAAGATTTTTTTATAGTTTATTTAGTTTTAATTGGTTTTTGATTTTTTCTTAATTTACTTATTTTTTAAGATTTAACTATTTCTTTTATAATATTGTAAAATTTAATTTAATTTTTGTTCAGATGCTTTTTTTATAATTTAGTTTTTTTTAAACATATAGTTATTGTTTTATTATTTTTATATTTTAATTTAATTTTTTCAAAATTTTCAATTATATTTCCATGTATAAATTTTAAAACACACTCAGAGGACTAAAATTAAAGTAAATAAAACTTAAAAGGTAAATAATATTCCATATTTATATAGGGTAACTTAGTCATTTTAGATTATCTATTTTTGTCTTAAAATTTATGGGGTGTGTTTAGAGAATTTTGGGGTGTGTTTAGTAGCACTCATCATGTATATACAAGATTTGATATATAATTTTTTTTCATATTTTTCATACAAGTAATACTAGGAAAAAAAAAGGATATATTTAATATACGATTGTGATATACTCCCTCTGTCCCAAACTCGATTGCCACATTTTCGTTTCGGGCGTCCCATACATGATTACCACTTTCCTTAAATGGAAATACTCATTATCACATAAAATAGAGATTTAAATCAAAATGGTCCAGTAACTTTGCACCTTTATTGAAAAGGTCTCGTATATATCACATGTTTCAATTTAGTCCCCTATGTTTTCAATTTGTGCCGATTTAGTCCCAAATCGCCGGAGACCGGTCAAATTACTCCAAAACGACGTCGTTTTTGGGGTGTGTGATATACGCGCCCCTAATTTCGATCGAAAGATGCTGACTGACATCGATTTGGACACATGGATTAATAAACAACTCTTTTTAATCTCAACTACCCATCACTTTATCACATAAAATACTAATAAACAACTCTTTCTACCCCAACACTTTATCACTTTATCATTTTTTTTTAAAAACCCGAGCACACAGTAATGTGGCAATCGAGTTTGGGACGGAGGTAGTATTAGGTATTAATTGTTTCGGTATATACTATTAGTGTATTATATTATACTATGTGTTCTACGAACAAGTTTTTGGAAATTTATAAAAATCATTCTTTTTTTTAGTAAAATTTACTCCCTTTGTCACATAGTTAATGTAACTCTTTCCATTTTTTTATCCCATAGTTTATGTAATATTTTCTAAAATGAAAATATTCATTTTATCACTTTATCAAATAAAATAGTAATAAACAACTCTTTCTATCTCCAACACTTTATCACTTTATCATTTTATCACATAAAATACTAATAAACATTTATTTCTATCTCCAACACTTTATCATAAAATTCTCATGAACAGTAAGAGTTTCATAAATTATGGGACGAAAGGAGTAATATTTTATTTTGATAATATTTAACATAATAATTGTCGCCTAATATTTAAATTAATCATTTTATCAAATATTTTATTAAATCAATACATTGTAAATATTCACAATAGACAAAGATTAATTCATCTTTTTTCTTCTTCGACCACAATTAATTCATCTTTTCGAATTGTGAAATCTTTTATAATAAATAAATAAAAATATTAGAATTTTTTTTAATAATATCAAAATTATTTCAACCCGCGTAGTACGCGGGTATACGCACTAGTTTATTTATATAAACGAAATACTTGATATTTGTCAATTTTTAATATTTGAATTTTTATTCGTAAATTTATACATACATACATACGTTTATATAGACAAAATATTTTTATCATGAAATGAAAGAAATGTCGTGAATTTTACTATTAAGGCCATGTTTGGTAGGGCCATTTTTTAATCTCCACGACTCGGTCGATTAATAAATATGGTCCGCTTAGGCCTATCTATAATCTCTATAATGTAAAATCTATAAAATGTGATGTGTCAAATGATAAAATGATGTGGCAGTTGATGTGGCAAAGCCATATTTCTCTATTTCAAATCTCTTTAATCTCATTCATTTGTAATGTTGCTTTAATCTCAGTCATTGATGTTTTTTACTATTTTCTATAATTGTCACATTTCTTATTCATTTTTCATTTCTTATTCATTTTTCATTTATTATTCATTCTTCTTATCTCTCTCTCTCTCTCTCCCTCCCTTTTTTATTTTTTTACAGGCAATTGTTTTTATTCATTGTGATTATTTATTTTGTGTTTCATATTGTGCTTGATTTGTGTAGATCATTCAAAAACCAATTATATTCCTTTTTTTTAACAGATCATTTGTATTGTGCGCACATGAAGAAGATTGCTTGCAAATGATTTGAAGAAGTATAAATTTCTAGATCATTCTAATTGAAGCATATTCAGAAGGTATTCGTGTCGATTTTTTTTTCTTTAGCATTAATAACATGAATGTTATTATTTGTTCTTATTGTTTTTCAAAGTTCTAATAACCATTTTTTTATTTTCAGATTTATATATTATTGTGGAGAAGATTGATTTTGGAGAAGGAGGAGATTACACATGAAACTGAATACATGAAGATTATTTAATTTCTGCAATGAAGTCGATAACAACTTTGTAAAAAATTGATTAAATGAGTAGATCATCGTAAATTTGTATGTGCATTGTTCAAATGAATAGACCATTGTAAATATTATTATTTTCAATTTAAATATTATGAGATTATGAGAATAAGATTATATGTATATCAATCTAATACGAAGATCATCGTAAAAAGTTCATAAATTTTCGTTTAAAATTTAAATTATTTTACTTTTTTTAATGTAAGTGGTGATAATTCTTCAACCACTATATTTTAGTGTTAATTTGATAAAATATTTCAAGTTTGATTTAATTTTTTTGTTGTAATATTTTTCGAACGAAATCCATTACTCTGTTCAGATTATTTCAATGTCTGATACTTTTGCATAGTGAATACTAATACTATAATCGTGTAATTTTTATTTGTATATCAATATTCTTACTTTAATTAAATATAATGTGTAATTAATTATAATTAATTTATAATATATTTACCAAAAATATAAAGTCAAAGTCCATTTAGTTATAATAATTAATGATAACTAATTTATAATATATTTACCAAAAATATAAACTACTACATTATGAGATTATATAAAATTGATTATTTTAATTTTAATTAGTCAACTAAACTAATATATTTAAAATTTTAAAAGGATATTATATTTTTAGGATTTGTGAGAGAGATTGTATACCGTATTTATATATATTTTTATAAATAGGATTAGTATGCTGACAAGATAATTAAAAACGATTTGTGCAGTTTTTATTTTAATATTTATTTAAAAAAATTAGGATGCCTCCGTTAAAATATGTTACAATTTGTGGTGAAAAGAAAAAATTTAAAGACAAATTGATGCCTTAATTGATCCTTGAAAAAATGTAGTATATTTTTCAGCATTAATTTAAGTAATACTAAATTAATATTGTGGCCTATCAATATATTTACAATATATGACTTTTTCTCTTTTATACACCTTGAAAAGTGATACGTATTAAAAATATTACCACTATCATTGAATATGCTCATGAAATATGATAAAAAATTGAAGCTAAATCTTGAATATAAATTAATATATTTGGGTGAATCACATCAATAATCACATTTGAAGCTAAGTAGCAATATAAATTAATTTATTTATTTTAGTGTTCAAGTTTGACATAATGCATAAATCAAGAAATAATTAATAACAAATCTATATAAAATGAAAAATCAATAACATCCTATAATAATGTCAATCATTTTTTTTATTTAAGTATATAAATATAATTATATGAAATCTTTTTAGAAATTTAATTAAATTCGGATGTTGACTTTTTCTCTTTTATTAATGACATTATTGATATTGTTGGGTAATTTTAGGTGTGAATTTATCAACACTAATTTTTTGGGTATATATGTTTGACTCATTTTTAATAATTAAATAAACATCAGTGTTCAATGTATCAATTGGTTAAAAAAGAATTAAAAAATAATACGTGGAATCTAAGATTTGAAAATTCGGTTTAGTTGACTTTTTTATATGGTAAAATTTTAACAGAATGCATAAAACAAGACAAAATTAATAACAATCCATATAAAATGAAAGTCAACCACATTCTATAATCATGTCAATCATTTATAATTTAGGTATACAAATATAATTATAGGCATAAAAAGTAATAGCTTAATTCTCTCAATTATATATATATATATATATATATATATATATATATATATATATATATATTGTGTATGTGTCTTTAATAGTGTCTTCTCACTTATACATGTTTATATATTCTTTATAGTGGTATAATTAATTATTATTTATTTAAAACCATCTCATTTAAGAAAATAAATGATGCGTAATTTTAAAAAGACTTGATCAAATCACAATATATTATCTAAAAATGTGATTTAAGGACATTAATATTTTTAAAATTATGGATTAAAGTTTAAATTACAATAAGTTCAAAATTTAAAATTTAAATATACCTTCAAGATAGCGAAGATTATGGAATTGTTTTTTTAGAATTATGTACAGATAATTATGGATCGAAATATTTCATGGCAACCAATAATTTTTTTAAGAATCATAGGTGAATATTAAGTTTATTTTTTTCTATGTATAGGTTTAATTATATTTCATGTCTAATTAATAATAATTGATTATAAATTAATACTAAATATACAAAGTCAAACCATATTTAATTAGATGCAATATTTTTTTAATTTTTTCGGTCTAATTTATTTAAATATTTTAGATAAGTATGTGTATTAAAATATTCGTAAATGTAAATCATCTGATTATTAGATAAAATAATGATGTTTTTTTTGTTAAGTATTTAAATGTACATATTAAGAGGAATAATTAAATTATTTAGTAGCAGTATATTCTTGAAAAGTATCAGACGTATGAACATTTTGAAAAATTATATGTACTTTTTCGTTTAAATTTTTATTGGATTTATTGGTATATAAGTATTATAATTTATTTATCTTTAATTACAAATTTAAATTATTAAAGAACTAAAATGAATATATTATCTTATCATGATTAGTTCTTATAGTATTGGTTTTTTCATGGATAATATTATTTTTTTAATGGAAAAATATTGATTATTTAATGTTACAATTTTTCATGTTTGCAATTTTTAGTATTACACGTACAGTCCTCCAACATGATTATTAAGTTATCTCATTCATGATGAACTAATACTTCTTATTTCGCATAATTACATAATTTTTGTAATTAAATATATAAATTGGTATAATTAATCTTGATGTAAGCTTACAAAATTTATAGCAATATACAATTAATAAATGTAAACGCGTCAAATTAAAAAAAATTAGATATTTATATTTAATTAAAAGATATAAACCGCGTAACTTAAAATGGTTAATTTGATGTAGTAAAAAATATATTCATTACATAACAAAGTTTGTGGAAATTGACTAGTTGATCAAATCTCCAAAAGTGATTTCTAAGGTACAATTAATAAATGTACAAATTTTCTGCTATACATACAAATGAAGTTACCATTTAAAAATCTCTTTCATTGCAGGATTTAAAGTTTAACGTGAAATGTACACGTATGAATAACTGCATGAGAAAATACTTATTTGAAAATATGTTTAGACTCCCTTATTATTGGTGATAAATATATATCTTTACAAGCTCGGGAAAAGTAGGAAAATAACTTTTTTTTTTTTGCAAAAGTAGGACATTAACCGTTTTTTTTTTTTTTGAAAAATTAGGACATATAAAATAATAAAAAAACAAATCAACTAGGACATTATCTTCTATTTTTTTGGCTCTCTAGAATTAAAATATTCTATGTCAATATTGAAATAATATATATTAGTATAAACACACACATTTTCTCCTATGTGAAGAATTATATTTATTATATATTTGACTCAATTACAAAAAAAAAAAACTCAATCAAATGCACAACATAAATTAGATAGTTTAATTTTAACATTAAAGTGTTAACAAATTTTATGGTGAAATAATGACTTTGCTTCAACTTAACAGAATGTATTCAATTATTTAGTTTAGAATTACTTATATTATCACTTTTAATATATCTCTAATATTGTTTATTACAATGTCAACTTAATGGAAGGACGGTAAGTTTCAGTTTTGAAAAGTAGGATATTAACTTTTCTTTTGACAAAAGTAGGACATTAATTTTTATTTTTTGGCAATTATAGACCATTTTTCTCACACACACGGGCCTAAATTTCCAAAAACCTTAAAATTTACGGTCCTACTTTGCGGAAACTCAAAATTTATGGACCTAATCTTGCGCAAACTCAAAATTTACTGGCATACTTTTGCCAAACTGAAACTATCTAACATACTTTTCCAAAACTGAAACTTATTTTTCTTAAATTGTCACCCTCATTGTTACAGACATAAAAAATATTTTTTCCCGTTCAACTACATAATGTTGTGATTATGATGAAAAATCAAAATTACAACTAATATTATTTACAAATATGTGGTTAGAATTTTGTGATTTTAAACATTAATTTATTTTAAAATTAAATTTATTTTGTTAATGTATTAAAATTCTCTTATTCCGTGTCAAATAATTACATCTTTTTTTCCTTTTAAATACAACATAGTAAATTAATATATTTTTTATATTTTACATATTAAAAATGTTACTATTATTTAATATAATTAATTTAAGTTAAGTAAAATTTTGAAGTATTTGATCAAAATTTAATAATGTTTGCAAAATGAAGTTTAAGTTTGAAGCTAACAGAGAATTGTTTTCTATTGATTTTCTCTATTAAGTGCTCAGGATTACCAAACCATCGTTTCATTTTGAAGGAAGGAGTATGAAAATTTTGTATCTCGGTTCGGATGGGAGACCTTGCAAGTATATAAAAAATATTGTTTACAAATAATTTTTTCAAAATTTATAATTTAGAGTGTGTGTACATATATATATTAATCTAAATTTGTGGATTCATTTGTTCTTTATAGAATCATCAAATATAATAGTAACATATAAAATCATATTTTGCATATTTGAATTATATTTTTATTTTTAATATTTTGTGAGTTATAAATTATTTAACCATATTATTAATAAAATTTCTTTTAAATGTTAAAAATCATCAAATGTTATTTAAAAAATTTCTTTCAGTCCGCGAAGTTCGCGGAGCTAACACTAGTTCAGATTATATATTGGATGTTTGGTCCAACCTTATAGTCGCTTAGATTAGCTAAATTTATTGTTGTTTTTTCTTGTTATTTAATGTCTAAATGACAGAATTACCCTCGTCATTACTTAAAAATTAAACTTTAGGCCTATAATATACTCCTATTTCAGCTATTTTTATTTTTATTTGTATGTGTTACACAGAAACCACAATCCAACAAACAGTGTTATTTCGTCGGACGATATCTCGCCGGTGACGCAGATCTGCAACTCGTACTATTTGAATTCGTCCAGGTACAAGAGTCGGTCTCCTTTTTTTTTTTTTTTTGAGTTCATATAATTGACTCCCGGTTTTGCCAATTCAAATCCTCTTTTGGTTAGCTAATGTTTTTATGATTTCGTAAGTAAGATGTTATATCGAAGTCTTATTTGTCGCGAAAATGTCTTATTTTGTTTCGTAGATTAGATTTTAGGGTCACTATTTGTTATGAAATTGGTATTGTCCTTAATTGGTTTTCTGTGATCGATGAATTTAATTGAAATTGAGAGCTGTTATGGTTGGGGTTTGTTTGGGTCTAAAACCCCAATTAGTGAAAACTTTTATATTTCACATTCAACGCATTATTGTTATGTGAATAAAATATTTTTATGAAATTGTTTGATGCATGCTTTTGACTCAGTTCACTGAATTTGTCAATTGCAAGCTGGATTGGTTTATTTTAATACATTTTTTTTGATACATGACTTGTTGAAGTTGTTATAATCATCATAAATTTGATTGATTTTTTTAGGATGTTCAGCCATGAACAATTTCTACATTCGTCCGCTTGTTGGTGTGACAGGGTTACTATGCTACTATTATGTGCTAGTGAAAGGTCTACACCATGGACGTTATTTTAACAATTGTCCCATTGGTGGAAGGCACTCGAGAAACTTTATATGGTGTGATGCATTTAATCGAATGAATAACAATCAAAGAACTGTCGGTAACTTGATGAATGCAAATTCTGAAGGGGAATGCTCAACTTACTTCGATGCAACGACGGATTCATCTAGAAATGGTGAACATCATCGTCGTCAATTGAACAACGATTCAACAGGGATTGTGAATGCCACCACATCCGCTTCCATTTGGTTTTGGGTGGTTGTAAACATGTATGTGATTTTCGTAGCAATATATTTAGTTGTGGTCGGGTTATTGTAGGGATGTATTACTAAAATGTATTTCTGGGTTACCGCATATACTTATGCCAATTCTGGTACTACACAAAAAATTATGTTGCATGTAATTTTACTTTTTGTACAACTGTTACTGTTGTTACTGAATATGTTTATGTATTAAGATGTTTGCAATGTTTATGTACTTTTCAATGAGTAATGATTTGGTGGTTTGTTGTAATTTATGATAAAATAAAGTGCATCTGAATGGAAGGTCTTTATGTATCACTTTTTATTTTTTAATAAGTGATATATGATGCTCTAATTACACATGAGATGTTAAATACAATACATTGAGATATTGGATGTGTAAAATATGCATTTATTCATGTACAGAGTAGTAGTTACAGGATGTGAATCTATGGACTGCACATTCCATAGATGGTGTTGGTCTTTGAGTTGCAATTGCTGGCACTCGGTAAGATTGAACTTAGCGCTATTTATTGCTCATTTGGTTTTGAAACTATTTATCTTGTTTACCAACTTGAAGATGGAACTCATGCTATTCAAATATGTAGTAGAAAATAATTGTAGTTATATTAAAGCAAAACTAAGAAATAAATATGAAGTTTAACTATAGAATGCACCAAAATACACATTGAGAACAAGAATAATATGTGAGTTGTGAGAGAGAGCAAGAATGATATGGTGAGTTGTTTGGGAGATAAAAGAAAGTACTTATAGGCTGAGTTGTGGGGAGATGAATGGACACTCTACATGTATTTTTATCTTTGATTTCTTTAAAGCATGCATATATGTTAGATTAATTAGGTGGTTTCTAACAGTTTTATCTTTATAATTATATGCAGGTTATGTAAAGGCATGTAGTCTTGGTACGGGAAACAAAGAGACACATAAACTTCCGAAAACTTGTTGCAGAGACATATCTTTATTTTTAACACCTTGATTTTTAACAGTTTTGTCTTTGTAATTATGTGCAGAGGCTTAGTACAGGAAACGAAGAGACAGAAGCTTCCAAGTTTCCAAAAGCTTCTTGCAGAGACAGATCTTTATTTTATTTTTTTAATTTTCATAGGGTGATCTTAGTTGCTGAGTATAAGTCTACTTTAAAAATAAAACATATCTACATATCATGATTAGGGCTTTATAACACCTTTATATTTGCATTTTATGTGCAGATTATGCAGTAACATATATGCATTAGTGCATAAAACTATGAAGAAAAATATCAAAAAAGCTTTTTCAGATGAGCTTCTTGCAGAGATAGATCTATGATTTAATTTTTAATATTTGTATGGTCTGGGCCTTGAATGTCTTTTATGCATTCATATGATTAGCGGTTTTTTTAATAATCTTATCTTAGTAATTATGTGCTCTTGGAGTATGTTTGTTTCTAGTTTCCAAGTGGCTTTTGAGATTTCAAATCCAAATCCTTGTTTGTTTAGCAAATTTTGGTATTGAATTTTAAATTCACTAAAATCCTACATATAATATATTCATCTTACTTTTTTCAAAACACAATTTTCAATCATCATCAATCACCTATCACCAATTTTTTAATTATTATTATCTATGAAACTCAACTCTCTTTCCTCATTTTTTTTTATTTTACATACTATCTCTCATTCTTACACAAAATTCCCGATACAAAATCAATCATCTATCACATAATTTTTAAAATCCAACCCTATTAAATCCTATAAAATTCATACTCCCAAACTAATATAAAATCTTAATACATCTTTTACTTTATCAATCATCTATCACATAATTTTTAAAATCCAAACCTATTAAATCCTACAAAATCTATACTCCCAAACTAATATAAAATCTTAATACATTTTTTACTTTACTAGTCTTTCGCCCGTGCAATGCACGGGCCTATTGTAATTAATTATCTATTTTGGCAGACATGAAAATTTAGGTAGACATGAACTTTGTTGTAAATATTCATTTATATTAGATATTTTTACTTTTAAAATTCTTTTAAACTAATCATGAATATTATAAAATTGCAAATGATATTGTTCTCTTTTTTGCATGAGAATGACACATTCTCCTTTAATAATACCAAGATTACAATTAAAAATTAAAAATATTGGAAAATAAATTTATTTTAAAAATCAAGAATTCAATGTTCCAGATTTCCAAAAGGACAGTATATAAAAGCTCAGTTAAATTGTGCAATGCAAATACATGTGATTAAAATAACATAACTTTTCTTATTGTTTCAAGTTTAAAAATAATAAATGTCAATTTAATTAGAAAAAGATTGTCAAATGAGTTATCAGGAATTTAACAATGAAATCTCTTTTTTTTTTCAAAAATTCCTTTTAAAGAAATATCATAAAATTAAATCAGAATAAGAAAATTAAAATAAACAATCAAATAAAAATTAATGCAACTATAAATCATACAACAAACATAGTAAAGAAACAATTAAGATTTTGCGCAATAGCTTATGATAAGCCAACACTTATAATAAACTTAAAACAAACTATGATAAGTTTGCATGTACAACTTATGTGAATTGGAGTGCTCACTCGGTACACATGCCTAAAATGAAAGTAAATAAATGATTACAGTTAAAAAAAACCAAAAACAAAGAATAAAGGAGAGCAAGAAACCTCTATTACCAGATAAAATCAAAAGAGGGATCATTCGAATTGGAACTCGTTGATTTTTGCAACTGCTTTATGTTGGCGAATGCAATAATTTCAGATGAAAAATCGCCCACATCAATCCGGTGCACGCCTGATCGTCATAAATTTGAACCACACTGCGGATCTTCCGCTTCTGCTCTGTCTTGTTGTTGCGGCGCCGCGTGATTAAATCTTTCTTTTCCAGTACCATTTGTTACCTTCTAGTACCCCTACCTAAAACCATCTCCATTTCTTCTCCTTATTGCATTGATCAGTTACTCACATATCATTAAAATTCTATAGATTTCTATAGTCATCTTTGTCATCTTTCTCTAACACCGATAGAAATCTATAGTACAATTAGAATGTATATCATTAAACAATTACAACCAGATACAAAGTGCAGCACGATTTAGAAAAATTGTACTCCAGTACAATTTTTTTGCACTTTGTACCTGATTGTAATGTTTTGGGTGATTTTGTAGTGGAATGTTTTTCTCCCTAATTGAAATTCCTGCAATGAAAACTCATTATGGTGCTTCATAGAGTGAACGACCCTTAGCTTATCAATCACACTCCACTCCAAGAATTAATAGCATTAGATAGATCTCCTTAAATTTCTGTAACAGCAGCACACTTCACTCCAAGAATTAATAGCATTAAATCTCCATTTCTGTAACAGCAGGTTGGGAACACCTATACGACTTCAGCCGTTTGTAAAAGTCTAGGAAGGCAAACTTGGCATTATGCTAGAATAAACACATGGCAACAACCTAGGGGCGACACTTGGCAATGTGCTAGGATAAACACATGGCAACGACTTAGGCACGACACTTGACAACTTTTGAAGAGGGACTTCCTCCTTTTATATAATAAGATTTCAAATCCACCTTACAGGATTTGAAATCCCCTCAAGTCCATAAACAAACAACCCCTTAGTGTGATTAAGATATAAGCGAAATTATGCATATGCATCATGCATGCAAGCATTGGTACAGAAGACGAAGATACTATGTCAAAAAAGCTTCCTGAGATGAACTTCTTGCAGCAGAGACCAATCTTTGTTACAACTTTTTAAATTATCCAAGGATTTGGATATTATAATATTTATTAATCATTTATTATTATTATTATTTAAACAAAGTTGAACAATTCCAACATAATAAATTATCTGAAGAGTCTCTTGTGTTTGTAGGTTAATAGGATTGTTTTTGTGTCTGCATGAATACAGAAGAAGGCTTGAATACAAAGTTTATTTATTAAAGCTCACTAGTATTTCACCATAGCGATGCTCGGTCTTATTTACTATCTAATAAATTATAAATTTATAAAAGTCCAATCTAATTTGAGAAGTACGACTCAAATATCAAGTGAAGTTTCGTCTCACACGTATGAGATAGTTTCCCACAAAATTCTCTTTTAATATTATAATTTTATACCTAATTTTTATTTATTTATTTATATTAATATTAGATTGTTAATTCACTATATATAAGATATGGTTTAGTGTGTTGAAATTTTAATTATATATTATGTTTTTTAAAAATTATATGTAATATTTGTCAACATTAATAGTATTGTTAGCTTGTATACTAAGATATTTATGATATAATAAATCAATATATATATATATATAATATTGTTTCAAAAAAGAATTAAGTAATTAAATTGAATATTTAAAGAAGAAAAGAAGATTGAAGTTTAATTAAAAAAAGTATTTATCTTAAATCTACATAAATAAAATTTATTATTTAATGGAATAAATAGCAAAATACTCATTACATTAGTTAAATAATATTGTATCATAAAAATAAAAATTATAAAATTAATAAAATTTAAAAAAGATGCATTATTTTAAAATTATTAAGCTGATTAGAAAATTTTATATTATTATTTTTAATTAATAATTTATCATATCGGTGTTATAAAATTAGAATGTATTTATTTAATTTTACACAAAACAACTAAATAACACAATTAAAAGAATTAATTCAAAACATATTCGAATTAAATAGTGATTTAGTTAATTAAACATCAAACTCCAAACTATTTGATTACATAAACATCAATTTACCTATCACGCGCAAGGTTGCATCAAACTTTGTGCTTGGGTTTAAATTGACTCATAGTACTTCCATATACAAAGGGAAGTTATCAATTAAAAACTCCACTCCGGAGAGGAAAACCTGGATTCCACATTGAGGTGAGCATTGATTTTGAGAGGGCTCGGAGAAGAAACAATCGACATTGAGCATTGAGTTGTAACCAAAAGACCCAGTCCATTAAAAAAAAAAATCTCCCCTGATTTAGCATATCTAACCAAAACAAAAACTGAACAATTCTCAACCAATTCCCAAAATTGTGCCGGAAACAAACAAACCATTTATTATAGGAAAATTATCCAACAGAAATATGCACAGAAGAATTACATTTTCAAAATTGAAAATCGCCAAAATAATTTCGGTGAACCGAAATGAAATCACCCCCAAATTTTAAGTGAACCAATATGAGAACCAAACATGGCGAAGATAACTCATCCGTTCAGATGTCATAGTCGGCCCAAATAGCTCTTTGAAGAAGTTAATACAACTTGCTAAGAACAAAGGATATCAATATGTAATTGTATCAGATAAGACAATATACATTACGAAATTTATTGGTAAAGTTATTTAATTTTTATTGGCCAACAAAGAATAGACTGGAAAAAAGGAAGTTCACTTTGAGGCAAATAAAACGTAGACGAAATCTATAATAACATAAATATAAATGGAGTATACTGAACTTGTACCTGTTTTTTCAAGTACAAAGCCCAAAGCTCCACACGTCTGATGTATTGAGATTACGGTGAATTTAGTGTTTCCATTAGAGATATATTGTATGTTTAGCTGCCAGCATAATAAAAAATCATGTTGATGACTACTTGCTAGAACAATATAAAAAAAATTAAGGCATTAAGCAGTAACAAAATTACCTGACCCATAAGAAAAAAATAGTAACAAAATCGTTAGATTTATGTAAAGAAGAAACAATATGTAATGTGTTTTTGCCACAAATTAAAGGAGAAAAACGAATTGAAATTGATGGTGAGTGGGGTGCCAGAAAAATAGGCATACAGTTATTTGTAAAGAATGGAGAGGGTAGATAAAATGTGAAATGAGCGGGAACATGTTTTTTAACAGACTATCATATTTTTATATAAGTATAGATTTCAAAGGTAATTCAACTTGTGTTATCTCAATTAATTAATTTAGCTGAACGCATTACAATTCAGATCCGTTGCAAGAGTTATTTGAGTTGCAGGAATTGGTTTTTTCATTTGTATTTCTTCTTGTTGTTTAATACCTGCAGTAGAAGAAACACATCATTTCTCTTTCTAACAAGGAACACAAATGAATTGAACAAAAACCTTGAGTTCAAGCACCACATCCCATCATTTTGTTGGGTTATGGAGCCTGATCGACTGCTTTACGTTCCAGCTTCTCGGTGATCGAGAAAAAAAAATTGGGGCATTTTTTCGCAATGTTCGACCAGAATTGACCTTTATGGTTTTGACCTAGTTTCGCCTGTAAATACATATCTGATTCATTGTATTTGTTATCACAAAAAATATTAGTAAATCTCCTGGCTTGGTAGTGCCCCCAGACGTAGTCATTCCTGATGGACTGGATAACCAAGTCTGTGATATTTAATGTCGTTTCTATCAATTTTGTTATAATTGCATTTTAAATTCTAACATCATTTTTCTTAAATTCCTACAGTGGTACCAAGGACTTAAAGGAAGTGAACCCAACCATCGAAAATTTCCATACAGAAAATGAGAGAAATAAGAACATCAGCATTGGACGAACACAATCAAACAAATCAAAGTATAATATATTCCCAACAGAACCCCTTTACTAATTACTATGACAACATGTTAAAATCAAATCACACTTGACCATCGGTTGACAATATTTAAGATTCGTTCTCACTAATGTTATTATTAGATTCCTTTCTTTCTCATTAGTTTGATATACATAAGTATTCTCAATTTTAATGGGTTTCATAGAGGGAAGAGTGGTGCATGTATATATATGAGAGTGTGCAACCTGGACGTTATATAAATGCATAAATTTAAAGGTGTTTAGAGATGAGGAGGTAATTCTGGATAAAGTCATCGAGGAAATAAAGATAAGATTGTGGAGTTAGTTCACTATCAAATTTTCGTGGTGTAATAAATTCAGCTTCGATGATGGGATGTTTAACCCTCGCCTAGTTTTGGTTTTGTTAATTATCTTTTGTAATGATATGATAATTGTCTCTGTAACTAATTATAACACTTGTTGGGGTAGAGTCACTCTCCTGTGCACCAATAAAAAATGTTGCACGCTAAACCCTAACCCTTAAATAGTGAACCCTAAATTATATTTGAACCATTTGGACCGGGTGAACCATGAACCACTCGGATCGGGTTTGGGGTCGGGTATTAAAAAATTAAAACAAAAAAACATTTAAAACTGAAATTAAAGTTAAAAGAAAATCGAAATTGAAAAAAGAAAAAAAAGTTAAAACTAAAAAAAAATTAGAAAAAAAGCTTTTAAAATTAAATTGCACCAATTTTATTGGTGCATGTGGTGCACATGAGAATTTGTCGTTGGGGTATTTCGTATACCCAGTTTCGTTTCGTTCTTAATAATTTTTAATTTCCTTGTGGAAAAAAAGATATAGGCAAGTATGTATCGAAAAAAGAAAATTTGGTATTTAATGAATTTCACTGCATCGAAAGTTTTGATATGAAATTTTATATACCAAAATTTTCATTATGTATACATTTTGAAATGGTAGTTTCGATATATCGTACCAAACAACTCTTGTTCATAGGTCATATCATATAATGAACGAGACTATATATCTAATATAAATTTTATACTCCCCGTTCCAAAATAATGATCATCTATTTGTTTTCATTTGTTCCAAAATATAATCACATTTCTTTTTGGATGTGCTTAAATTATTTAAAATGTCCCTATTTAATGTACATTGTGATTAAATATTATTGTTGTATTCAATAAATAAGGATATATCAAAAAATTTATAGATAAATTCAAAATTTTAAGCACAATAAATTACTCACTCAGTCCTTAGATTACTTGCATACGGAGGTGGTCCGGTGGACACACATACTAAGAAGTGGAATAATGAGTAGAAATATTTGTAAATAAAATAGTTGAATTATGTGTATGTATGGACCCAAAAGTAACGATACTTTGTACAAATTTATTAAGATTGTGAGAGTAGAGTATATGAAAGGTGAGTTTTCCTTCTTTAGAGTGTGCAATTAATGTCGGAATGTTTCAAAAGACAAATAAATGTGCAAGTAATTACGGGACTGAGAGAATATGTTTTAGAGTGTGTCTCATGTACATCCAGATGCACCGTGCATTTTAAATCGTACAACTTGTTATACTAAAAGATTCAACTTGTTTACATTGAACCGTGCAATTATTTTTCCATATTAATAGTTGCATGATTTAGTATAAATAAATTATATCTTTTAGCGTAATAAATTGCACAATTTTAAAAATATAATATGAGTGCATAGTGCACCTGAATGCATACAAATCTTAGCATTTATTCTATTGTTTTTTGTGAAAAATGGGAAAGGAACCCATTATTTTGTGATGGATCATGGAGGGACTAATTAATTTAGGGGTCAAGATTAATAATGACAATTGAAGTGTCCACAATACAACAAATGATTAATGGACAAATGTCTTGAGATACTAGTACATGAGATGGGGCCGGCGTAGCACACAAGTGCTTAGCTGGATATGCTGAGCTGGCAACATTGAATCATCCAAATTAGAGGTTTGGAATTCGTGCGTTCGACCTTATCCAATGGACACGCAAAAGGAAACAACCGTTGGGGCTTTCGCTATACGAAATGACCATAAACCCCCCCGCCACGATTTTTAATCTACAGCTTCAACAGCTTGTACCTTCCCCACATTCATTCCCAACGCTCCACCTGTATCCGCCAACGTACAACCCACTTCGCGAATAAGAATACAATAATTCTTGTTGCACTGCAGCAGAGGTGGGCCCACGTTTCCAACGGCCATCTCTTTGGCCAAAAAAAAAAAGCTTCGTTTTATAAACGCCATAACCTAAATCGTCGACTGCAAACCGCGAGAAGAAAAGTAGCAAATTCTGCACGACGATTCACATTTCTCGCCGATAATCAGCGTTCGGGATTCGGAATTTTCTTATGGCGGAGGATTTCGAGGCCGCGGTGGAGGACGGGCTGCGCCTCGCCAAACGGATATACTTCGGCAAGGACAGGGCGGTGGCGCCGCCCAAGCCGGCGTCGGCGATGGAGAGAGCCTCCGGGTATTCGTACCTCCCGAATTCGCCGATGCTGTACGCGGTGATAATCGACCCGGCGATTGTCGACAATCCGGACATGCCGAGCTACCAGCCGCACGTGCACGGCAGGTGCGATCCCCCGGCCTTGATCCCGCTCCAGATGAATAAGGTTTCCCTCGAGGTTGATTGCTACCTCGACACCGCATTTGTTACGGTGACCGGCACGTGGCGCGTGCACTGCGTCATGGGCAGCCGGAGCTGTGATTGCCGCATCGCCGTTCCCATGGGCGAACAGGTAACTTCAAGGGAAATTACCTCCTTCTTCTTCTTCTATTTGTGTGTATGTGTGTGGAATAATCTGTGGTAATTGTACCTGTTATTTCGATGCTAACCTATTCTATTCGTATTCATTTAATGACTTGAACATTTATCTGGTTTACTCGGTTGAAGTTGAACGGCTATACTGAACTGCAGTTTTACTTAAATAACTTGGTGTTATATGTTCCGTGATGATTGAATGGATGATTTTGGGTGATAGTTGGGTTATCAAAAAATTTGTATTCACATGTGGCCACTCATTTCTTCTCTTCATAGTTTCATTTTTTCCCTCTTTATATTTAGGAAGTAGTCTTTTTGAACAGTTGGACATATGTCTTATGCTAATATCTAACAAGAACGTTAAATTTTATTTTATTCACCATTTGTATTAAAACATGGGCATATAGTTGATGGGTAGGGCACGGGCTAGTGCTTCACGGACATATGTCTTATGCTAATATCTAACAAGAACGTTAAATTTTATTTTATTCACCATTTGTATTAAAACATGGGCATATAGTTGATGGGTAGGGCACGGGCTAGTGCTTCACGATGTTAGCAATTTTAGGATGCCTAAGCCTAAGTCAAACTGTAGTTACAGAAGAAAGGAGAGGGCAGTTTTAGCGTGGCTTGGATTTGGTTGATCATGGAAGCTTTGTGTTTACCTCCCCATCTACTTTTCTTGCTTCGTGAATTTATAGTTGAATTATGTGTTATTTATTCTATGGTAAACTAGACCAATATTTTTTTTCATGCTTTCCATATTTTGTTTTGATTTCATCTCACTCATCATGTTGGAGGTTACTAACTTGTAAAATTCTTCATAAGAGTGACTTCATGTTTTCTTGGTTCTCAAAATGTATATTGTTTGGCTAACAGGGTTCAATTCTAGGTGTGGAGGTTGAGGTGCCCAGGAAATCATATCGTACTGAATTCATTGACATAGACAATGAAAAAGGTGTGGAGAATGTTGCAAAAGTTGATGGGAATGGCTTCTTGAAAGCTGATATATTTACCCTCACGATCCCACAGGCAAGTTTCTTACTGCTTTTCTTTGATTCATATTTTCTTTAACCTTTGAGTATTATGGATGGCTCTATTCACCTTGTGAATTTTCTATCATCTTTTCAGGTTGACGGAGGAACCAATATCTCTGTTAAACTTAAGTGGTCCCAAAAATTATTGTATCATGAGGGCCAAGTCACCTTGAACATTCCATTTAGTTTCCCCGAATATGTAACACCAGCTGCAAAGAAGATCTCTAAACGGGAAAAGATAGAGTTGAATGTTAATGCTGGTCCCGAAACAGAGATTCTGTGCAAAACAACCAGTCATCCTTTAAAGGTACCACTATATTCTGGCTGCTATAGATTAAGGAAGAAGGACATCATAGTTTTAATTTTCAATTTCCTTTTCTTATTTTTAGGAGCGAGTACGACAAGCAGGAAAGTTGAGTTTCTTATATGACTCTGATGTTCTTTCATGGTCAAGCTGCGATTTTATGTTCACATACACTGTAAGATTTCATGTTCTTACTTTGTATGCAATCTGATCACTAATAATTGGATCTTGAACTTTATTTCGAAGGGAAAATAAGGAAGAACATGCTTTCATGTACAATTAATTTGACTTTTTTCAGGTGTCTTCAAGTCACACTCTTGGTTCTGTACTCTTGAGTCCAGCATTGTTACAAGATGTAGATCAAAGAGATATGTTCTGTTGCTACCTTTTCCCCGGAACACAGCAGAGTGGAAAGGTAAATTATTGTCCCAGTCCTCTCTACAAAATTCTGTAACTTAACTAGTTAGCACATACCTTTATTGAGAAAGAATGCTATTGAACATTTTAAAAATTCTCTAGCAATCTGATAACCTCCATTATTCTGCTTAGGTATTAATACTTGCTGAATTCCATTTTCTGTTTTATAAAGGTTTTCAGAAAGGAAGTGGTGTTTGTTGTGGACATAAGTGGAAGTATGAGGGGTAAACCCCTTGAAGATACAAAAATGGCCCTCTTTTCTGCACTCGCCAAGCTTGATCCCAAAGATTTCTTTAATGTAATTGCATTCAATGGTGAAACTTATCTATTCTCCTCTACTATGGAGCCAGCAACGACAAAAGTTGTCGAAAATGTTACTGAGTGGATTAATACGAATTTTGTAGCTGGTGGCGACACAAACATTATGATTCCTCTGAATCAGGTGTGTTTCATTCTTCTGATTTCTGAATCTATATGTGAATTTTGTATAATGATTGCATAGGATTGATGTTAGTAGTACTTGATAGGTAATTGAAGCATACCTACTTGATATATTTCCTACAAATAGTGGGGAAGGAGCAGTTTTGTTATTTTAGATTTTCTTTTTAAATGATACCATGAAAATTTACATGGAAACTCAATGTGGTATATTATTTTGCCTTTTCTTTCTTAACGATACCATGGAAAATATTACATGACCTCTGACAGTTACTCCTGTACTTTCAGGCCCTCAAGATGTTATCTGATAGTTCCGACTCAATCCCAATCATTTTCCTCGTTACCGATGGAGCTGTGGAAGATGAGAGAAATATCTGTGATGTCATGAGAAAAGAGTTGACAAACCATAAAAACATTCGCCCAAGAATATACACAATGGGCATTGGTATGTATTTTGTGTATATACAATTCTTAATATTTATAAATGACCAAAAAACCCACTTTTTTTTTTGGTATTAATGAAAGCAGTTAATCTTGTTGGGCAATTTGACTAAGAAAAGGTGCCTCTTCAGAACAGTTCTGTTATGATTGTGGATTTGGAATTAGCAATTGGATACCACCTGCTTATTTTTGCCAATAATAGTTAGCTGGTATTATTGCCTTAACTTCCTAAACCCAGAAGTCCCATTCCAAAACTTAACTGCCACCTTGCAGATCTTTACCTTTTTAGACATACAACCTTGTGCTTTCTTTCTCTTCAGGACATTATGCGTAAAATTGCATCTCTAATGTTCTGTTGTCAGAAAGAAAATCCACCTGTCAGTATGCTCAATAAAAAAAATTGTCTTTCAAAAAATCATTACAAGAAAGCCACATGGCTATTCTGAGGTGATGAAGAATTACTAATTAAAAGGAGATGCCTAGGCAATTTGGAATTTCATTAGTTATTGCCAGTTTGATTATTTCTGGCCTTTTAGCATTACAAGAAGAACTAATAACGAGATGATTATAACTCCTCTATCATCTCATACTGTATATCATTCAACGTTGCTCCCATGCTTTATTTTTATGGCTAATTTGCAATTTTAACTTGTTAGGTATGTATTGTAATCATTATTTTCTTCGGATGCTTGCAATGATTAGTCGAGGGCATTATGATGGTGCTATTGATGTGGGTAAGCTTTTCTTTAACTGAACATCTTTCCTCCTTTAATATCTTCTGTGTTGATATTATATGGTTGAGATGTTCAAAAGTCATTATGTTGAAAAAGTGGTATATAAGAAAATCTGCAGAATATGCACCTCTTTTAACAGAATCTGCAGAATATTTGAAAATCTGCAGAATATACAGTTTTATCCTTTATGTCTCACTTAATTTATCTTATGATACTATTAACTAGATGACATCCAACTGAAAAAGAAAGAATCCTTTTCAAGGATCAGAAACATTTTCACCAGTGTTTTGTGTAAAATTTTAAATATATATATACTCATTTGTATTTCTTTTAGGAGCAATTAACAAGGTTGGTCCTAGTTATGCCATTTTCACATATGGTCTTTTAAGTCCACGACCTACAAAGATGGTTTTCTAACTTTCAATCCTGTAAATTTTGGTCATTTATTCCAGAGAGTGCTGACATGACATGGGAATTTGTTCCATGCAGACAATTTCCAGAAAAAAAGGACTAAAATCTCACAAAAGTTAGATGTTAGAGGAGGACCTTTTATTTGAAACTAATCATATTTTGATGAACAATCTTGCAATTTTCCCATTTATTTATGGGTTTGAAGGAGAAATTGTGTTGTGTAGTAACTTTCAAGAATGGGTTAAAAACACGCGTATTTCCTAAATTAAAGTAGTTAACTATAGAAAGATCCCAGTAACTTTCAAGAATGGGTTAAAAACACGCGTATGTCCTAAATTAAAGTAGTTAACTATAGAAAGATCCCATGTGAAAATTGTTAGAGTCAGAGAGGTGATAACAAATAAGAACTGAGAATTCAAGAACTGAACACCGTAAATAATCCCAAAATCAGCCGCAGCTGCCCAATTCCAATAATCAAAACCTGCCTAACCTAATCCACGCAGAAAAAGCCCTAATATATAGTCTGACAAATAATTAAAAAGCCCATAAACATAGTGGGCCAAAACTGAACGGAAATAATAAAAACAGTAAGTGAGAATCATGAATTAATTAGCGCCAGTGGATTGGCGCGCTTCCTTCCCTTTACGATGCTGGTAAACACGATCCACAACAAAAATATGCCAAACGGGGGCTCTTAAGGTCTAAGTTTTTGGTCTCTAAACGAATTTAGTCAACCATAGACATGTCTGTTGTACAACACCCACAAAGTATTTAATTATCTAAAGTTTGGTATAGAAGTTAGTAGGAGCTTTTGTGAGCTTGTTTTTTGGCACTGTGGAAGAAATGCCTTGCATCATATTTTGTTCAGTTTAAAATGTGGAAAGATGATCTGGATTTTTATAGTAATACTACAACATTATGGCATAATTTTTACAGTTATGAAGAAAGTTGAGAGGTAAATATTTATCTTTTCGAGTCTAGGGGTTTGACAAAACTGTAAATAAGCGTTGGAGTGATGATTCTAAAAACACTCTTGTAGACATAATAAAATCTGGAAATTTTTCAGAGAATTAGTTACAGCATGGATGGCTTTGAACAAATTTATTTTATATTTATCCATTCCAACTTGTTTATTTCTAATTTTACTATGATTTGGCAGATTCCATTGAGGATCGAATGGAAGGACTTTTTGCCAGAGCATCATCTATTTTTCTTGCAGACATTGCTTTTCAGAATCTTGATGAACTTGATGATCTTGAGGTATTGTTATTTTGTCTTCATTTTCATAGCACAATGAAATGTTATGGCTTTGATAATTTTGCCTTCTCTTCATACTTTCTTTACCAGTCATTTTTATGCTCTATTTTCAAGTCCATACGTTTTTAACAAATAGTTAATGTTCATGGTAGGTGTTTCCTTCTCAAATTCCAGACCTTTCGTCTGAAAGCCCCTTGATTGTGTCAGGCAGATACCGCGGAACATTTCCGGATACCCTTAAAGTTAATGGTAGCCTTGCAGATATGAGCAATTTTTCTTTAGAACTAAAGGTCGAAGAGGCAAAGGACACTCCCATTGGGAAGGTAATATAGTGAGTGCTTCATTACATAAATGCAGTTAGGATGTATATCATTCCCTTCTATGTGTTTTAACATTTTTTGCAGCTAATCCTGATTCAACACTAGAAACATAAAAATATATCTATGAGCATGGCTTTGAATGTGTTATCTTTTCTTTCTTTTTTTACAAATACTTGTGTTTATACAATCACTATGTAACAAAAGATACTATATGTAATAAAGATCATCGATGCTGATCCTTTTTTTTTTTTTCATTTTATCAAGAATTTAACAAAATTGAATACCTGAACTTTATGTGCACTGAATGCGGCCAAGTTAAAGAATATATTAATATTTTTCCCTTCTATGTGTTTTAACATTTTTTTCCCAGTTAATCCTGATTCAACAATAGAAATATATTAATGTCCCAGAAAAAAAACAAGAATGAGCACGGCTTTGATAATTTTATCTTCTTTTCATTCTTTTTACCAATTAGTTGCGTTTATACATTCCCTATGTAACAAAAGAAACTATATTTAATAGAGATCCTCAATGCTGATCCTTTTTTCTTTCCTTTTACCAAGAATTGAACAAAATTAAATACCTGAACATTATGTTCATTGTATATGTGCGCAAGTTAAAATATACTTCGGCCGACCCATTTTGTTTGTCTTTCTAGAGGCGAATTTTTGACCGAAAATAATTGTCATTTTGCACTGATCTAGGAGAATTAAATATCATATCCCAACTTTGTCCTTCTACTTGTTTTTTGTGATAGTATGCTTTAAATGAATGTATAATTGAGCATATAGGTAAATAAAAGAGAAAAATTGTCACATTACACATATACTTATTGTTATTTATTAACTTTCTTAATTCGTGTGAAACATCCTTAAACGACAAACAAAATGGGTCGGAGGAAGAATATTACAACCGTTCTTTGATCTTCTTGCTCATCCTGGGTGCAATTTTGAGCTTATATTTTTCACTAGATAAGGATGATCTTTGTGTCTGTATCTGAATGCTCTTGTCTTTGTTGAGATGTATGTATGATGGTTCATGGCTTTAAGTCATAATTATTACGCTTCCACTAACTTGGATCTTTGTGTCAGCTTTTCAACTCTCACAAGGGAACCTTGTCGATTTAAAAGCATGGTGAATGTGTGTAGAATTAGAGTTATCAATCTTATTTTAATGTGTGATAAAGTTATTAGTTTGTTTCATTGAGCCTTTCATGTTTACAGATGCCCTTAGTTTCAAGTTGATCATCTTTATAACATTGTCTACATTTGTTTAATTTTGAATTATTACAACAGATGGTAGCCAAGCGCCAGATTGAGCTACTAACAGCTCAGGCCTGGTACTCAGAGAATCAGGAGCTTGAAAATAAGGTAATTCCCAAATTCATCTACTAATTAGTGTTTGAAACTATGCAACAATTAGGTGATGTTTGTTTTTAGGTTTTAAAAATTGATTTTTGAAATCTCGAGGCTCTTGAAATCCTGATAAATAGTAAGGTGTGTATTTGTTTTGGGATTTTGGGTAGGATGAGATTTAACTTTATGTCAAATCAATGTGTAAGTGTGAATGATGTGGTATTATTATATTATTGTTGGGCATGAGTTTTGATTTAAATATGTTGAAGTGTACGGAGAGATAATTGATTGTATTGGAAAGTGCGGTAGAAGGTTTGGATTTTAAAATCCTAAAGTAGAACCAAATTTAGATTTGTAAATCCAAAACCTTGTTTTTAAAACTCAAAACAAACATCACCTTATATTGTAGTCGGTCTCCAGATAATTCGCAAGTTCATTTACATTGGAAAATGTAGGAGCTGTCTTATGGTAAATTTCTACTATTATGTGTTGTGTCTTTCTAATTTGTGTCTCCTTTGTCTCCTTTATAAATGAAATGATGTTTTACCGAGTTGAGGATATCAAAGAGCAATTTTAGGCTGTATATGGTTTTATTACTATCATTGAACATCCCTGCATCCCATTATTCAATGGAGTCTCAAAAGATTAAAGATATTGATGTGCTTTTCTTTATTGACAGATAGCAAAAATGAGTGCACAAAGTGGCATTGTTTCTGAATATACAGACATGGTTTTGATCGAGACTGAGAAAATGAAAACAAAAGCTGATTCAACCACTGCCCAAAAGGTACATCTTAGATTCAGCCTTTGGTATGAGAATGCAAGTTTATTTTTATGAGGGGAAGAAATCTTTCTTCATCAACACTTGGGGCACCAGTTGCAATTTCACAACAATAATACTGTTCAATGAGAACAATTAATACATTTTAGTAAAACAACTAATACTGGTGCGTAAAGGCTTGCCCGGTTTTAATTGAAAGCGCATAATTGCAGACCTCTAGCAAAGTGGATCATCATAAAAAAGAAGAAACAAAACCCCCAAAGATGTATACACTGCACAACATACGACTTGGTTTTGGAAATTTAAGCGCGACAGCTGAAAACTTATCTCCAGGATTTGGCGACCCAAAACCCCCCGACGGTGCTGAGGTTTTCGTGAGGGGAGTTGGCAACTGCTGTGGAAGGCTTTGCAACCACTGCTGTTGCATGTGCTGTATTAACGTGTGTTCGAAGATGAACGACCAATGTGTGGTCGTTTTCTCTCAGTTGTGCGGTGCGTTGGCGTGTTTAGGCTGCTTTAGCTGTTGCGAGGCGTGCTGTGGTGGAGGTGATTGATGGCTGATGATGGAAAATATATTTATATGTATAATGTAATAATGCACAAAAAATTTATTTGTTATGTTGTGGTATTTTGAAATGATATCACTATGTTATCTTTTTCATTAAACAGGAAATGTACAAGGTGTATATTTATATATGCTAAAAAAAGGCCGGTGTGTACGTTTAGGGTGACTTGACTTCTTTACATTTTTTCGGTTTATGTTTATTCATTCCCTCTATTAATTTTGTACGACTGTGTAACTCAAAATTTTGATAGTTCCGAGTTTTTATAATAGAGACAACCAGAGCTTAATTTATTGGATTTATTTATTCAAATGTATTATATTTAATTTTAAAATGTATAATTTGCTTACTAATATTTATAATTAATTCAAATAAATAAGTAGTGCAAATTCTATAAATTAAATAATTTAATTTCAAACAGCCTACAGCTCAGGAATTAGACCATTTTCTTTATTTAAATGAATCTCTTTAAAGAATTTAAATTATACGGAGTATTAATTTATCGAATTGGAGCTCTAAATAATTTAATTCACAAGAGGCTTGTCTGATAATATAAAAGTTCTGATATAAATTATTTGAGCATGCACCAAAATCCTGTATTAATTTTACTTTTTTTTTTCTTTTTCCGAAATATCACAATGCTGAAATATTATATGCAAAGAGGTGATAAAATAAAATATTTATATTGTTTTCCTATTTGAAGTTTGAACTAGGAAATTGGCTAAACAGTTTATTAGAACGGATTGGTCTAAATTGCTCAACTAGTTAATCCAGCCCAATTGCTGAATATCGAAAGTATGATAAGGCCCGGCTTGTTCCTTTCAAATTATCCGCTGTCATATAATTCAAATCGATATCTGGTATTTTATTAGTGAGATTATTTTCTTTTAGAAATGCAGACACATAAATTTTATTATAATTAGTAGTGTCTCGTATTTGTGTAAATCTTAAATTTGGAGATAATAATATAAGAATATCTTTAAAATTTGAGATTATATTTTGTTTATTCTCAAATTTGAGAGTAATTTTTTCTTACTCCGTAAGTCCAAGAGTCAAAATAGAGTTTCAGAAAGTTTGATGGAATAAGTCATGATCGACTCCATCAATTCCAGAATAAATTCGGAATAAATAGCTAAAATTCTAGTATCACAAATCATCTTAGGAGAGAGGAACCAAGAAATCAAGTAACCCACAAATTCTTAACGAAAATATATTTACCTTATTTTTTATCACTTTTAAATATTTATTTGCAGTGTTAAAATTTTATTTTATGAAAGAAAAAAGAAACATTTTACAACCAGTGAGGACCCAGTGCGGCTTTGGTCGAGAACTATTCAACCCAACCCATAGCGGGTAGTGGGCTTAACGGGCTAGCCCGTGGGCTTTTTTTAATAAAATATTAATTTTTTACCTGTATTATTTATAATAAATTTTAGATTAGCTCGTATTCAGTGAAACTTGTTAATATCATTAAACTTTTACTACTACACTTATAAATTAATATCATAATACTTATAAACTGAGATCATAAAATTAAATGTTAGAGGTATTAGTTTATAAGAGTAGTAGTATCATTTTATAAATGTAAATATTAATTTTATAACATGAACATGTTTCACAAGAGAGTTTGTGTAAATTAGGGTCTGACTGACCTGGTGAATCATCAAGATCAAAGTTAGGAATATACACTGTGACATGTTCTGATTCATTTTTTTTGATGCTTAACTGATCCAATTTCTGTGCATCAGGTACTTCTTTTCTGGTACGACCTTTTCTAAGGCAGATTTTTCCTGATCAGATGTTGACTCATCAAAGACCATATGGGGTGTTTCCTCCACAACTAGGGTTTGCCTTTTAAGCAACATATGAACAATGTCTTGATGAATAATTAATACAAACAAAGCTTACAATAAACTAAAAGATTAAGCAGCCATATCCAAGAAATAATCGTAATAAATAAAATGCTTTCTATATGTTGCGTGTGTAAGTGAGAAATAAATTATTTTTTTATATTTATATTTTGTATTTTAATTAAACTGAATGATATATATTATAAAAAAAAATCATTTTTTTTTCAAAAAGTCCGCGGGCCAACTAGCCCCAACCACACGGCCCATGCGGGCCAGCCCAAATGGGTCAGTTGTCCAATGAGCTCGTAAATACTCAACCCGCCTCATATATAGGCGGGCCCGGGACAGCCCAATGGGCCAATCCATTTTAACAGAACTACTTGTATGTATGAAGAGTTATATATATTTCAAAGAAAACCTTAAAAAAATAATGTAAATAGCATGATACAAATAATTTTTTTTAAAAAAAAGGTTAGGTCTTGTGTGCACCCAGGTGCACCATGCATTGATAGTGCATTTTAGAATCGTACGACTATGAAAAGTGCAATTTATTTAAAATGAATCATGCAACTATTAATGTAGAAAAATAATTACACAGTTCAATGTAAATAAGTTGCACTTTTTAGTATAACAAATCACACAATTTTAAAATACACTATATAAGTGCACGGTACATTTAAGTGTACATGAGGCCCACTCAATTTAAAAATGTGTACACAGTAGAGCAGATCATATGACCATTATCCGACCCATATATGCATTAGGGATGTAAGTTATTAATAAGTCAAATGAGTTATCAACTTATCATCAATATAAATTAAACCTCCATCTTATGAACTTAAGTAATTAAGTTCATGATACACAATGTTATACTGTCAAATTAACATTTCTTAAAAAATGAAAGCAAGCTGGCACCAAGCCTGATCAGTTTCTGTCGTGTTACGAAAATAAGATGTTAAATCATCCTTATCTTCTACTTTTATTTTTTGTATCACTATCCTTTTAATAAGAAAAAAATGGGGAACAAAAACTGTGGGACTATTACCATAAGTTCATATTGTAGTAGATCAAACATGGGTATCCACAAAGACTGGCTCACAAATTAGTTTTTGTGTTAAACGAGTCTGCTTATAAATGTGTTCAATCGGAATCAACATTAAAATTAACATTTGGGTGCACCTCACTTTTCTTATACAATTGACTACGAATTTTTTCGATATTGTTATGAAATTTTCAACAAAAATTAATTATGTCCTACTATTTATCTACATAATTTTTTAATTATGTATGTGTATTCATTCCTCAAATTATCTACAAATGTAATTCACAGGTAATTTGTTTAACAATTCCATAAACAATATGTTTGTAGGCAATTTCATGAGGATTGAAAATGTGTACATGATTAAAAAAATTTGTACATAAGCTGTAGACAATCCACAATTTAAGGGCAAAATTATTTGTATTGAAAATTACATAGCTAAAATTCTTTATTTTCTTTTAGTGCTTACACATGGCAATTGGTGCCAAGTGCCAACTAATATTATTCAATGAAAATAATTATATATATTATTTTGTGAAAATACCTATAATAAAACAATTAGTATTATGCATTCAAAAACACACTTGAAACACATGGTGCAATCGGTGCATCGAAATATTTGCCAAGATTAAATATATGACAAGAGTTTCAAAAGATAAAAAAAATTAATTACTAGTATCAAACTGGGATTTTTGAATCTTATAAATTCCTGTACGTGGATTTCCATGCAAGAGTTACATGCATATGTATACATATATCAATCACAAATATTAGTGTTTTAATACAAGAATGTTGAATTTGGACCACATAATCAAATCAAAACTAACTAATTACAGATGTTGCATGGTCCAACAATCTCAATTTGCCCCAATATATGCTCCAACCAACATATGCTGCAGGATGATTGGAGCAACATTACTCACTAATCCCCCCACTAATTAATCCCCCCAACTAATATTAATCCTATTCCAAATCCCCACTATTATTCGATCTATCCCCCAAAGTCAAATAAGGGTCTCAAAATTAGTGCACCATTTGCTATTTTAAGACAAGAAATGTACGAATTGGGATGCATGCACAAAATTTGCATGGGTAAAAGGGACTGCGAACACGATGGAATGATTTTCCCGACGTTGGAGGGGAGTATCCGACAGACACACGTGTTGGGGAGGTGTGGTACGATGGGCATTGATCGGTGTACCTAGGATTGACACGTGGGAGGGCCCCCCGGCAAGCATAAGTAGAATACTATAAGTCTAGAATGATATACTGTGGTGAAATAGGTTTTTTATTAAAGGCCATGTGGGGGGATGGACAAGTTCACGTGCATGGGGTTGTTGAATCTCTTAAAGATGTTGTCTAGGGTTTCGCCCATGGTTTTTTGGGATTTTCATCTAATTTACTATCAATTAATTATCTTATATTATAGGCTAAGTCATGTATGCATCCATCTATATTGCACTTTTAGTGTATTTTAGAAACATACTATTTGTTTATACTCAACCGTGTAATTATTAATATGAAAAAATAATTACACGGTTTTATGTAAATAAGTTGCATCTTTCAGTATAACAAGTTGCACATTTCTAAAATGCACTATGAGACCAACTCCATATTATATAGGAGATAAAAAAAATTTTGGTCATGTAACTTTTCTGTAATCTATTTTTCATTCCAAAAAATTCAACTATCTAATTTTGGTCTCATAATTATCTCAATTGTTTAATTTTAGTCATTTTTTGCCGAAAAACATAAAAAATTATCATTTTCGGTCATATTCAAGTCATGTATCATTTAGAATTGGGGATTTTCATGCTCATAGCTGACGTGAACGTTGACTGTTAAACAAATATTCATTCTTAAGAAAATTTGAAAGTAAGAAAATTCCTCCCAAGTTGGGCAAAAAATAAAATTTTGTTTAACGACCAGCGTCTACATCAGTTACAAGCTAAAAAATCCCCAATTATTAACGGCACATGACTTGTACATGACCGAAAACGATAAAATTTTATGTTTTTCGGTGAAAATTGGGATCAAAATTGATAGTTAAATTTTCTAGGACGAAAAACGGATTACAGAAAGGTTATGAGACCAAAGACTTTTTTTCTCTATTATATAGGGTCTCCTGTGAAACTTGATCATAATATGAAATTTATATCACTATATTTATAAATTAATTTCATAACACTTATCAATTGATACTATTGTAAATTGAGATCATAACATTGAATGTTATAGATATTGGTTTACAAGAGCAGTATGAACAAGTTTCACATGAGATTTTGTGATATATATATATATACTTATATTCCCTCCTATTCAAAATGAGTAATATATTAGTGTAGAACATTTTATTGATCAAATTAATTACATAGTTCTCACATTTTTCTTTTCAGTAGGTTTTCTGTGATTATGCAATTTAAGTGTATTTTTTAAATATGTAATTATTTCATAGAAACGTTTCAACTAGTTGCAACTTGTTCAGCGCAAAATGAATTGAATGTTTTAATAAAATAAATTGCACATTTTAAAATTAATACACTTAAATTACACGGTGCATTGCACCTGATGCACACTTCGAATTTCAATCTTATATACCCATTTTATTTTCCTTTCCTTTATTTTTACCAAGAACCTCATAAATTATGCAAGCAGCGAGCTTTCAACTATTAGGATAATATTGTCAAGGATAATTAATTAATTGAGGTTGATGCTGATTTTCTTTTTCTTCTTCGTTTTTCATAATACAATTAATTTTCATTTCCTATAGTCATATAGATAGGATAGGGAGAGTGTGTGACGTGTGTCACGAATGATGTATAGGATACTGGAAATCTGGAACAAAAAATTGAAACATGCAGAGGAAATTCTCATTGCCAAACAAATTAAGTTTTTTTTTTTTTTTTGAAACTTATGTAAACTAATAAACATCTTGGTATTTTTTAGAAATAATTAATAATACTGATACATACTACTTCTAAGTGTCTATTACTAATAGATACTAACTTTTTTTTGGTATTACTATTAGATACAAAATAGTAGTTAAAAAATCCATCTTGCCCTTATTGAATACTAACCTTAATTTGAAAGAAAAAAAAATGCCCTCTCCCTCTCACTTAACATAAATACACTCTCCCTCTCTTTCTCTAAAATCCGGAATTATTTAATAGAAATTTGAAATTATTTAATAGATAGCCTGAATATATATATATATATATATATATATATATATATATTAATGATAAAAATAATTTTGTACATTATCCAATGAGTTGTTTGTATTTAGTGGTTTGTTATATTAAATTAATTTGAAGTTTAATAGTTTTAAAAAACAGAAGGTTAAAAAATGTATAATTAATTTGAAGTTTAATAGTTTATTTTTATTTTTTAAATTTTGTGTTTGTATGTTGTTCATATTATATCCTTCATTGTTAATATAGTCTAATTGTATATTAAACATATATTTTTCTGCAATATTTTTGTTTAATTTTCTGCTTATTTTTTAGTATGTGAAAAATTACACATGTTTAATTTTCTGCAATTATTAATGTATGTGCAATTAATTTCTGCAAAATTACGTTCAAAATTTTTATGGGTAATGTTCAATTATGTTTTCTTATGTTCAACATATGTGCAATGTTTATTTTTATAAATATAACAAATTTTCACATATATAAATGAAAATTGCACATACAAAAAAATTGCAGCATTAATTTTTGTGGGTAATTTTCATTTTTTTTTCATGTATTCAATATGAGCAATTTTTTGTTCTAAAGAATTGAACAAGTTTGCACACAAAAAAAAAAAAAATGCACATTCAAAAAAATTGCAGCAATAATTTTTTGTGGGTAATTTTTAATTTTTTTTACATATGATCAGCATGTGCAATATTTTTTTTCTTATGAATTAAACAAAAGTTTGCACAAAAAAAAGTAAAAAAATTGCACATTCAAAAAAATTGCAGCAATATTTTTTTGTGGGTAATTTTAATTTTTTTTTTCATATGCTCAAGATGTGCAATATTTTTTTTCTTATGAATAGAACAAATTTGCACATAAAAAATTTAAAAAAATTGCACATAGAAAAAAATTAAAACAATAAATTTTGTGTATATGTGGAAAAAAAAGTGAAGAAACCCTATAAATAAATCTCTAATAAGAAGCTCTATAGCTTTTTAATTAAGCAAAATATAAAAATCTGTAATTTTTAAAAAAAGAAATGACATCCAACAAAGGTGAAAAAAAAAATGAAGGGTAGTGTGCTTAAAAATTATATGCTTAAAAATCACTTTATCATTTGAAATACTAATAAACAACTCACTCGTTAAAACTCGATAAAAAAAGTAGTGTGCACATTATTTCGGGACGGAGGTAGTATTAAAGAGTTGATATGCTTTGAGACTTATTCACTGTGAAAGTGGTTCCTTTTTTACATGCATGACCCTTCAGTTATTACGATTAATATCATTTTGTAATATAAGTCACACCCTTCAATTATCGCTACTATTACCCATGTTGTAATATAAGTCACACCCTTAAGTGTTATGAGTAATACTGTTTATAGTAAAAAGTCACACCCTTCAATCATCACAAGTAATACCCTTTAGTAACACTCCTTAACTAGTTTCACAAATTGTTATATGAAACTTGTTCACCCTATACTTTGCCATGAAGTCACACTCTTTAACCAATTTTACGGATTCTAATATGGAACTTGTTCACCTTATACTTTGCCATACATAGATTTTTTTTATTAGTATCCATATGATGAAATAGTAAAATTGAACATGCATTAAAACTAAGTGATACAGATGATTCAATTCAGACGGAACCCAACTATAAGTATACCACTTTTTGCAAAACTGCACAGGAGTAAAAGATAATGAACAAATATGTTGGGGAGAAATTATGAAATATCAATTTGCAAGTAATTATGAATTAGTTGAAAGCCTGAAAAACACTATGCCAACTAGGGAACCATATCTGGTTTAGACAAATTAACAACATAGGTTGTTTGGTTGGGTGGGCATGGGATCCTATTCAATGGGTAGGTTTTCGTGCGTAGCAAATACATCGTGTACTCAATAATATATTTTTAAAATATATAACTTGTTATATTGAAATGTGCAATTTACGTTTGTAAAAAAATTGCATGTTTCAGTCTAATAAATTGTATATTTCAATACATGAATAAGTTGCACATTTATAAAATATATCATAAAGTGATCAATGGTGCGCTCAGTGCATATTAATTACTTCACTTATTTAATTTTAATAGCAGATGGCCAAACTTTCATGACATGGTTTATAGCCTCTAATTTGTTGCAGTTTTAGTGCACAAACTTATATGCCTAGTTCGTCCGACTCCTTTGCTCTTGTCATTCCTTGTACATGTCACAACCTCTATAGGGACAACTAGGGAATTTTAATTTGACCACACTTTGTATACCTAAATGTTGAAACTATTTTATTTTAATTATTTTTTATAAATTATTGGTCATGAATTTAGGGATTAAAATTTATATTTTTCTTCTATTTTTTTGCGTGAGATACGTACCGAAAAATAGGAAAGATTGTTATAATCTATACCAACAAAGATTTGTATATATAATATTGAAGGCAAAAACTTTTGTGGATTATTTTTCTTCAATTATAATTGTTGTGCATATGAAGAGTCATCGGGAATGATATAGAGCCCATCAGTGGGCACTATAATTGTGCCCACCGCCGCCTATGTGGCTGACGATGTGGCAATGCAACATAAGAAAATTTATTTATTTTTCTTAATCACCATATATGTATATATTTAGATATTTTGGATTTCGTTTAATTTTATACCATAATTGTAATATTTTCTTTTCGGCAAATTCTCCTGTGCACCATTTGCACCAATTTAGAATTGGTGCAATTGAATTTTACTTTTTTTTTTTTAGTTTTTTTTTCAACTTTTGTTTTCTAGTTTTTTTTTTCAAATTTTTTTTTTTAGTTTTTTACTCGACCCGATTGGGTTTAGATTTTTTTTTCCATTTTTTTTAAATACCCGTTATGGACCCAACCCGGTCCGATCCGAACTCGGCCCAAGTGGTTCATGGTTCACCCGACCCGAATGGTTAATGGTTTAGGGTTTAAGGTTCATAGTTTAGGTTTTAGATGAACCATGAACCCTAAATCTAAACCCTAAACCATGAACCTTAAACCTTAAACCATTAATCATTCGGGTCGGGTGAACCATGAACCACTTAGGCCGGGTTCAGATCGGGTCGGTTGGGTCTGTAACGAGTATTTTAAAAAATTGAAAAAAAAAACCTAAACCTATTCGGGTCGGGGTGAACCATAAACCAGTCGGGTCGAGTTCGGGTAAAAAAATTGAAAAATAAAAGTTGAAAAAAAAAACAAAATTCAATTGCACCAATTCTAAATTGGTGCAAATGGTGCAATTATGGTATAAAATTAAATGAAATTCAAAATATCTAAATATATACATATATAGTGATTAAGGAAAAAAATAAATTTTCTTATGTTGCACTGTCACATCGTCAGCCACGTAGGTAGTGGACACAATTATAGTGCCCACTGATGGGCTCTATATCATTCCCGGAAGAGTCATTGTTAATTTTTTTTTTTAAACAATGATACTTAATGTACATAACAGTAACACTCGAAAAAGAGAGTTCACATGAACTCAAATTCACAGGAGACCTATTCATACATGAATATGTGTACATAGTTGGTATTGTACTTCCTGCATTTCACCATAAATATTGTTACATTTAAATAACATGCATATTATCAAAAGATGATCATCATTTATGAACTTTAAACATAAAATGGGAAATCATATACCAAGAATAATGTGGAGTAAAATTAGGTCAAGACGAGCTCATGATGATTCATCTCCACCACACTTGTTTCACTAATAAGGACAGACAAAATTTACTATGGAAGTAAAAGTCTTCTAAAGTTGTGTTTTTACTCTTGGATTAATGTGTAAACAACTATTCTCTTGTTCAAAACGATGAAAATTAATTAATTTAATTCATTCAAAAATAAGAGTAACACCTATGTGAATCAGGTCTATACATGAACTCTATCACTGTTATGTGTAAAAATTATCACTGTTATGCATAAAAACTTACATTTTTTAATAAAAATATAACACATTTTTTAATGATTATAGTTTTTGTGCATAACAGACAAAGTTTTTTATGCATAAAAATGATAGTTTTTATACCGCAAAAACTTGTATGCAATATTACATACAAGTGATATATCTAATTGTAGGTGAATTGGATTTTTTTTTTAAAATTTTCGCGGGTCAGGCTTTTGGGTTCGGGTTAGGGCAAATTGCTGGCATTCTTCTTCTTTATCGCATAGCAACAAACGACCAAATTTCTTCTTCTTCCTCTTCCTCGCGTCGTAATAAACATGACCAGATCTCCATTGATTTTGATGGCGATGCATCTCTAGGTTCTTCCTTTTCTACTCTTGTTCTTTTTTTTTTCTTCCAGATGGCGGTGTGTCTCTAGTTTCTTCTTTTGATGGCGACCAGTTCTCTTATTCGATGATAATTTAGAGATGAGAAGATTCTCCATTGATTCTCACGTTGTTCTTTTAAATCTGTAATTTTGGACTGATTTTCGCACTTGTGGTTTTTATTCATGTAGTAACACTCGTTTGTTCATAGGGTAATACTCTTTTTGTTCATGTAGTAACACATCAAGTTGTTCTTTAAATCTGTAATTTTGGACTGAGGATTTCTTTTCGCGCTTGTACTGGTTTTATTCATGTGTTAACACATTTTTCTTCATAGGGTAACACTTTTTGTTGATATAGTAACACATGTTTTTTAGTAATATGTAACATTTTACACATGTCGCGTGATACTAAATGAATACTCATGTGTTACCATATGAACAACAATGTGTTACCATATGATAATGTATTTAAAAAAAATGATAATGTAATTTTTATTTCACGCAATAACATATTTCGTCTCTATAAGTATCACATTTTTTTTTCATGTAGTAACACATAAAAAAAATATTTTACTAAATGAATACTCATGTGTTACCATATGAACAACAATGTGTTACCATATGATAATGTATTTTAAAAAAATGATAATGTAATTTTTATTTCACGCAGTAACACATTTCGTCTCTATAAGTATCATATTTTTTTTTTCATGTAGTAACATATAAATATTTTAAAAATTATGTGTTCAATAGGAATTGAACCTGCTGTTGGAGTTATAATTCCCCAACACCCTCGACCACATACATTAACAACAGACCTGAACCATTGTGCTAAAATAAATATTTGATAAAAATATCCTTCTATTAATATATATGCACCCACGCCAACCCACAACCCACAGCCTTGACCCGACCAGCGTCTGACCCGCGAATTTTTAAGAAAATTATCTTAATTATAGTGTATTACACATATCAATATGGTGCAATATTTCACAAGAGTCCTTCTCTTTTTATACATAACACTAATATTAAAAAAATTGAGTTCAAGGTAAACTTAGGTTCACACAATTTTTTATTCAAAAATCATTATTATTTAAGTCATTCAAAAATAATATATTGAACGGATATTTAAATCGAAAAAGATCTAATTTATACAAGATTGACCTACAAAATAATGACAAATTCTTCTGTGCACCAAGCAACAATTGGTTTTATTTAATTTTTTTTTTTTTTCAATCTTTGTTTTCAATTTTTTACTCGAATCTGGACCCAACCAGATCCGACCCAACCCGATCTCAGCCCGACTGATTCATGGTTTACCCGACTCGAATGTGTTAAGATTTTTCTTTCTTTTTTTTTTTAAATTTAATTGTTTCAGTTTTTTTACCCGGTCCGGACTCAACCCGACCCGAACCCGACCCAGATGGTTCATGGTTCACCCGACCAGAATAGCTAATTGTTTAGGGTTTAAAGTTCATGGTTTAGGCTTTAAATTTAGGGTTCATGGTTTATCTAAATTAAAATTGAATCCAATTGCACCTCGTGCAAATTGGTGCGCACAAGCATCACTCCAAAATAATTCACTTTCTTTAGAAATGGCATGATAGATTTAGGTAAATAATTGTACACTATGATGGCAGTTGTACTTAACTTTATTAATGTGATTTTAAAATGATCGAATTTAATTAGGTCATCAATATGTGCAGTATTTATTTATCATCAGGCGCCGATAATCCGTATTTTCCGTATTTTTCATTTGTATTTTGTACACTGGCACAACGGCACAACGGGGAATCCCATATTCCTCAAATTATATACGTAGTAAATTAATCATTAATGCCCTTAATTTAATTACCTAATCGTAATTGTTGTAAAAACATTAATTTGTCATTAATTTCCACATCCTGAATTCTTTCTATTTCGTGGTAAAAAAATATACTCCCTCCTATTTTTTAAAAGAACAAATAATAACTAGAACTCGTATATTTTTTCTTTGTGGATGTATTTTTTATTTTTTTTATCGATAAAAAAAAAGTATATTAGATTGGGGTAAAACTACCTAAGAATGTACAAAGAATAAAAGAATAAGAGAGGTTGATGACCCATGAAAAACGTCAACAACCAAAAACAAATATGGGACGATCGAGCCAATCTGTAAAGGAGTAATTACAAGTATCTCTACACCTAACAGAACTCCAATTCCACAATCTATATTTTATCTCGTCAACAGTCTTCTCCAAATGAATCTCCCAGCCTCTAAAAATGTGAGTGTTTCTGCATTTCCATATGACCCAAACGACACAAAGCCAAAGAACAGTTGTAAAGGAGCGACCTTTCTTACTCGGGATAATATCACTGTGACTTAAAATGTGAGTTAGAGGCTGATTATGAATAATAAAAGGTACTCCAAGCCAATTGTAATAATTCATCCATACTCTGTGCGCCAAGGGACACTCAAGAAACACATGATTAGCTGATTCAGGACAATTGATGCAAAGAACACAAAGCTAATCTTTGTGGATGTAATTAAAAAGAGAATTTTTTTTTAGAAGATTTGATCTTGTCGATGATAGCAAACAATTAAGACAAAAATTTATGTGAACCCGAGTTCACCGTGAACTCAATTTTTAAAAGTATCACTGTTATGTATAAAAACTATCACTGTTATGCATAAAAACTTTTACTGATATACACAAAAACCATCGCTGTTAAAAAATGAGTTATATTTTTAAACAGTGAAAGTTTTTGTTCATAATAGTGATAATTTTTACACATAACAGTGATAGAGTTCATGTATAGACCTGGTTCACAGGAGAGTTACTCAACAATTAATGCATTTAAATCTTCTATATTGATTGAGCTTTAGTGCTAGATTTTTAAAATAGACTTTTAAAATAGGTAAAGCCTATGTATGCACCAGGTGTATTGTACAATTTAAGTGCAATTTTTAAATATGTAATTTTATTTTTTGAGACATTCTATTTATTTACACTTAAATTTTCAACTTGTTTTACACTTAATAGGTGGAACTTTTGAATATAAATAGGTGCAACATTTTAGAAAAATAAGTTGCAAATTTTAAAAATGCACTTAAATTGCACGAAACTTGGTGCATAGGAGACTTACTCTTTAAATTATATTTGGGACACTACAACACTTTTAAAGAAATAGCTAGGATTTGACCTTATATTTTACAAAAATACTTGTATACAATATTGCACGGATATATATCAAGGTCTGTGCAATATGCCTCAAATTATATGAATATGTATGCGTTATTGTATGAACATGTATAGTGACACATACTTGTTCATACAGTAACACAAGTTTTCGTTTGCATTTTTTCTATTTGTTTTGCGCGATTTTTCTAGAAAGACCTGCAGGTAGACCAGCGAAGGATCCGCAAACCTTTTAGGTTCTTCTTTAAATGTGCTAATATTGCATATACAATATGTATAGGAGTGTTCCTTATATATGTGCATATAAGTGTGTATTTTAAGGTAAACTATAAACAAAATTAAATTGTGTGTGTTTGTACATATATATCACTCCACCTCAATTTAAGGTGAATATATAATACATTCACAAACTCTCCTATGAAATTTGCTCATAATATGAAATTCATATCATTACACTTATAAATTAATATCACTACTCTTATAAATTAATACATATAACATTTAATGTTATGATCTCACTTTATAAGTGTAATGATATCAATTAAAAAATATAGTGACATTAATTTATATGTATAGTAATATTTATTTTATACTATGAATAAAGTTTCACCGGAGTCCTACTCTAATAAATTTTAGACCCCAATTTGCATTTGGTTCGTTATATCTGATTCAAAGATCTCTATATACAATTTTTTGCAAGTTAGCCCTTCACTCGGCTAGCTTCAAGCTCTCCTGGGAAGGCTAGAATTAATTATTCGTTTAATTAATTAATCAACACCATTAAACAAACATGGGAAACCTTGATTAAATTGAATGTATAATGCGATGTACCTCGCAATTATATTTGTTAGAGGGGTGGATCTTCTATGCAATGCAATAATGCCCCATGTATTTATAGTGTATTTTTTAAACAGAAACATAGTACAATTTATTTACACTGAAACGTATAATTTGCTTTATAAACACATATTGTATATTTCAGTAAAAATAAATTATATATTTTAATACAATAAGTTATATATTTTAAAAATATACTATAAAGTTCACAGTGTACATAGTGAATACAAGACTTAGGGTCCGATTGGTTGGGGGTAATGAAAGTGGGTAATGCAAATTACTTCTATTAATGTGCTTGATAGTTTTGATATACAAGTAATGAGAATAGAAGTAAACAATTGATTGCCCCTACCTATTCAACTCACCTCACATGATATTCATTGTTCATATTCTAACCAACAATACAATTAATAACTCAGGATGATTGACCCCTCAATGATACCCATTATCATTACCAATTCCTAGTTATACCAAACGTACCCTTAATCTACATAAGCAACTCTCTATAACTACTTAGGTACATGGATCACTTGGTCATAGATCCCACAGTGCTGTACCAGACCAAAACATAAATATTATATATGCAACCCCTTCATTTTTTTTAAAACATTTGGGGTTTGAATAATAAATGAAGAATTTAGTTGTATACGAATTGTTATTTTCCTTTTTATACAAATTAATGCTTTTCAATAAAAAAATTTCAATTGTACATGTTATTTTTTGGCGAATAAAAGTGTAACTGATGCGCAATGATTTTTGCCTTATGGTCTAAAATTTTCTTACCAAATATTAATTTCAAAGTTTTTGTCCTCAAATTCTTATGTGGCTTAATTTAGTATTAAATACATTTATATCTCTAGATACATTAAAAGAAAAGGCATAAATGGAATAAAAACATACAATAAAGAGTAAAAAGATAACGATAAATTCAAAAAAGGCGGCAGAAGCAACTGTTTTGGAACTTGAACCACCCCCACACATTCCAGGTTGGCCACTAAAATTGCTCAATAATCTCTCTCTATTTATACCTAATAATCCTCATCTCTTCTTGATTGTGGAAATTTCATTACATAGTAGTTTTTCCAATCCCACCATAATTCTATCTCTATCTCTATAGTTTTTCCAAGCCATTGTCTTGTAAGATCAATTCTTGCACCCAAAAATGAAGGTAATTAGTTAATTATTTTAATTATAACTCCTTTAGCTATTAGTTTCTGGGAAAATTACTAATAGCTGCAGTTTTTTGGTGCAAATTACTGATTGATACAAATGAGATTGCATATATAGTCAAAATTGCACGAGAAAATACAAATGTATCTATATATATGCATGTAACCATTTTGTACTTATTAGTTAATTGCAATCCTGATATGTACCTATCGCTAAGTCTCTTGTTTCTTAGAATTTAATGGATTGCAATTTTGTGAATGTTGATTTAGATCTTTAGTTGGTTTCGGAATAGAGGTAATGGGAATGAAGACATCAGGAAGACAAATCCAGAATCAATGCATTGTAAGTTCTTTCGACCTTTCATCAATTATTTGTGGCACGAAACAAGAGTCTTGTAGATAGTACACATGAACTACGCTACACGTACATGTTTGTGTGTGTAATTATGTATTTTTTTTGGAGTAGTAGATAAAATATTTGGTATATATATTTCATCAAATGTAGCATCTAATAATCCTGAAAAGAAACGTGCAAGTTTCACTAATTGATCTTTCGTCAAAACCTTATATAAATCAGTTTTGTCGTGATATATAAATGTAATTTATCTGCATTTTTAATGTATTAGTTTGTTAATTATAAGTGGTTTCATTCAAATGTACAACTTATATTATAAATTAATACTTGCAAACCAATTTTACAGTAAATCTGTTTTAAATAAGACTAACGTCTCTTGATTTATTTTCAAATACATGTATATAAATGCACAAATCGTATGAAGCATGATCTATGTATTTGTAAGCTGGTATTAGTTGATTCATTAAAATATACTTCCTCCGTCCACCAATATTATGCACACTTACCTTATCGTTCGTCCATCAATCTTATGCACACTTCATTTTTGGCAAAAATTATTTTATCTTTATCCCCAATCATCACTTAATTACTTCAAACGTCATTGTATTTTACTCACAAACAACCATTTTATCTGTAAATGAACCCCACAATACCCTATAATAATCTTACTTTATATACTTTTTTCTTAAAACCTGTGTCAAAAACATCAAACATAAGATTAGTGGACGGAGGGATTATTAATTTGTCAGTAATAGTGGTTTCATTCTTAAGTATTATTTCTTATACTATAAAGTGATATATAGTTACAAACCAGAACGTTAAAACTGTTTTACATAGGACCAGTTGTTCATTTTTCTTTCAAATATATACACAGATCATATGAAGCATGAATCCTGCGAAGAAGAATTCTCAGATTGGCCAAATGGGTTGCTAGCAATTGGGACATTTGGAAACACCAACCTCAAACAATCCGAAAAATTGTTCACCATTAATCAAGATCATCATGTGGAAATTAACACCACTTTAGAAGATAATAATCAGTTTGACAAAGAGCTGAAGCTTTTACTTAGCAACCACATTTCTGTTGATCCAGAGAAACAACAGAATCTCTCAGTCGAAGAATTGCTCGATTGTTTGTTCCAACATGAGAGTAAGGGCAGCACTCATCTGCAGAGGAACGCCAGTCAAAAAGAGATTCGTTCGAACAACAAAAAACGAGGCATCGGGAAAAAATCGTTGTCGTTTCTGATCAAGAAAGCGTTCCTCTGCAGAGGCGGGTTCGGACCCTCGCCCATTTTGAGGGATCCGCTTCCGGATCTTAAATTGGATCACTCAAGAATAGACAAGGTTTGAACATATTATATATGTTGGTTTAAATCTAGAAATACTGCTTAGATAATTAGAGAGCATGAAATTTGATAATATGTTCATGCAGAGTAAAATTTATTTTTGGTCTCACGGACTTTTGATCCCAAAACAATTTTTTCATGCAGATTTGGTCCCACCGTTACGTTTTTCGTTAATGTCAACTGCAGTTTTGGTCCCATAGAACACGACACCTCACAATTTTGGTTTCAAAACTGCAGCTGACTTTAATGAAAAATGTAATAGTGAGACCAAAACTACATGAAAAAATGATTTTGGGACCAGAATCATGAGATATCGTGTCCCGTGGGACCAAAAGTGAATTTTACTCTTCACATTCATGCATACTTACATGACAAAAACTTGTATGAATCTGGTTCATGCTATGAACTTGGTTTTTAATTCATGATATTTGACCCTACCCAGGATATAATACGGATCAAGTTTAGTGGTTTAGAAAAATATGTTGAAAATGAGTTTAATGGGTCAAGTAATCCAAGTTCATGCTATGAACCTGATTCATAGGAGACTTACTCTACTTACATACCTCATGGGAATTTATTTTTTTTTGGTAGTAACTTAGGGTTGAGTAGCAATTGCAGGACATTGTATTAGCGATTTGACATATTTAGGTTATTATATTTTAATTTTTGCAAATTCAGATCTAATTATTAGCCCGAAATACACCACTTTGGGTTAAAAGGTTACGTGTCAAATTAAAATTTAATGGCCTAGATGTGTCAGCACGTAAATATGTTGTCCTACAATTGCTAACCCCATATTTACGATTAAAAAAAATCCCCATGTCTTCCTGTGATAACAAGAATTCATGCAAAAATTATAATTAATCTGGTTATTAGATAAGATACATTTAATCTGGATCTGTCTGACTGTCTTACAACTTGTCTGATAAGATACAAAATTTTGTCATTGAGTTAATTATAGACTATAGTACACTTCTTTTTTCAACATTTGAATTAGAGAAATTGAAACAACATTTTGTGGTTAATAATTTGAGTATAGATATTGAGAGCTATGTTGCACAAAAAGATATACCCTCAGAGTCAAAGGCCTACTCCAAAGAAATGTTTGGACATGGCTGAGATTGATGAGAATGAGGAGGAGCAAGAAGAGGGAAACCATGAAAGCAAATGGGTGAAAACAGATTCAGAATGTAAGTATATAATATATATATATATATATAGAGTAATGATATAGAACTAACCATCTGGTTTTTTATGGAACCAGATTAATGACGTGTCATGCCAACTATTCCCTAAATCATGAACCATGACGTGTCATGCCAACTATTCCCTAAATCATGAACCATTCGGGTCGGGTGAACCATGAACCACTTGGGCCGGGTTCAGTTCTGGCCGAGTTGGGTCCGGGTCGGGTAAAAAAAATGTAATTTTTTTTTCTGTTCAGTTTTATTTTTTCAGTTCAATTCAATTTTTCTTTTTAACCGGCACGGACCCAAACCCGGCCCGAGTGGTTCATGGTTCACCCGATCCGAATGGTTTATGATTTAGGGTTTATGGTTCATGGTTTATGGAATAGTTGACATGACACGTCATTAATCTGGTTCCATAAAAAACCAGATAGTTGGTTCTATATCATTACTCTATATATATATATGTATATATATATATTTTATCTAGACAAAAACTTGTATAGACCTGGTTCATGCTATGAACTCGGTTATTTAAGTATCACTGTTACATACAAAAACTCTCACTGTTATGTATAAAAACTATCACTGTTATGAACAAAAACAATCACTGTTTAGAAAATGTTTTATATTTTTAAACAGTGAAAGTTTTTGTGCATAACAGTGATAGTTTTTACACATAACAGTGATAGAGTTCATATGTGAACCTGGTTCACATGAGTGTTACTCTTTTATCTATCTTCCAAAACTTAAATATTGATATATGTGTGTGTAATTTAATTATAAATTTTTTGGGGCTGCAGATATTGTGCTAGAGATATGATATGATTTCACCTATACTTCAAGGTTGTAAGATTTGATGAATAAAAAAAAGCAGATATCAACTGAACGTTAAAAAACAAGGGTTGGTTCGACGAAATTCGAGTGATGGTGGGATTTAAGGGTGTGAATACTAGTTTTGCCTAATGCACATTGGATTGGAGGAGCTATATATATATCATCAAGAGTGAAGTTTTGAGTACTAATAATCTGCATTGTTTTTTGCCATGGCTTTGCTGGTGAATGTGATTTTGCCATGGTTTGCAGATCATATGTATGTAATTCTTCAAGATTCTTGTTGACCTTCAATATTAATTTGGAATACAAGGCATGACTTTTGACTTCTCTCGAAAATGTTACATGTAATAGGCCAACTTTCCCAAATTCCCACCGCCGGTCCTTCTGTGAGTCGAGCCGACTAGCATACTAATAGTGTTCAATTTATAATGACAAAAAATTGTGTGAACTCAAGTTCACGATGAACTCAATTTTTTATTATCATTTTTATGTATAAAAACTACCATGGTTATACATAAAAACTACTATCTCCGTCCCATAATAACATGCACCCCTATTCGGACACTCATATTAAGAAAATGTGCTTTATTGACTTTTCAACACTCCATTTTAGGGGTATTTATGACCTTTAAGGACTGCAGAGATTTTTGTCGTTAAAGGATTTGCAAAAGTAAATTAAACTTAATTGTTCCCTGCAAAAACTTTTTTTTTGTTGGGGGATGGTGTTGGGGGGATTTAAAAAAAAAAGTTGAGTTTAAAAAAAAAGTTCATTAATAAAAAATCATGCAATCTATTACACCAAATCTACAACAAAACTTAATTAAAAATTTTAAAGATACAAACCATCTACTCCAAAAGTACACATGTCTAATCATACATTAAACCAAAATTTCAAAAATTCCCTCCATCGAGGTTTACAAAAAATTCAGCTAATTCAATTGGGATATTCTGCTGTCAGGAACGATTTCGCCCTTCTTGACGTCATGAAATCCTTTATTTACCGTTGGATCGTTAATCCAACGTATAATTTTAATTTTAAATGATTGCACTTCGCACTAGTGCGCTTGCGATGTGCATACTGCAATCGCACTTTATCGCACTACTAATAAATTAAGGAAAAATTACTAAAAAGTGATATTTTACAAGATGTATTACTCTTAGGTGCTATCATTTTTTAGCATTACTCTAAGGTGCAAAATTAGACTATTATACCCTCTCACTCCATTTTCTTCATTATCAGCCGCCCACCCCATTTTATTCATTTCAAAAACTCTTTCACCCAACCCCAAAATTCCTCTCCGCTCTCTCCAAGCCTCCCGACCCAAGCCACCATCTTCGCCGCCCCAGCCCGCAATCAAATTTCAATGGGTGTTCAGAATTTCTTTAAATATTGCCTGTGAAATTCATGGTGGTTTGTGGGATTTCTCTGGACAGTGGTGGAGAAGAGGCGCCGTCACCCCCCACCACGGGCCGCCATTGAGACGGAGATGGGAAGAAGATGTGGATCTGCGTTGGGCGGGGGCTGCAGATCCATTTTTATGGCGGTAGCGGCGGTGGATCTTTGGATCTTGGAGCGGCCGATGCGGGGAGGGGGGCCCAATGCGGCGGCGATGGCGACTGTTTTGAGTCCGCCGCCACCTGGGGTGGGTTTGTTCGATCTAGGGGGTGGTGGCAACAGATCCGTCCGATCTAGGTGTGTGACGGCGGTTTGATGGTGGAGATGGAGAAGGGTGGTGGCACCTCTGCTAGTGCGGCTGCAGCTTGACAAAGACGACGATATGATATTGCATATTTTCAGTTAGGGTTTGTGATTTTTTTTATATTGAATTTTTAAATTTGCTGTAGTTAGATTTTGTGATTGTTGCACATGATATTTTTTGTAGTCCTATGGTGGAATTTTAGGTGTTGTAGATGTAATTTTAGTTGTTGTAGATGTATTTTATTTGTAATTTTTGCAGTCATATGGTGCAATTTTCACTTTTCTAATTTTGGGGTGTGCAATGATGTGTATTTTCAGATAGGTCTCTTCTCAAGATCACTGAGGAGTTGATAGATGGAATGGTTTATTGCATGTGGGCTGCTCTAACTGTGCCCGGAAAATTCTTGTCGATGCTGATGAGAACAGAGTAGTCGCCTTACCTGGCAATCTGGATTTGAAGCTTAAGTGATATTGTAATAGGCATTGCATTTGGTTAACTCGTGTAGTATATGATCAAAAGGAATTTGAAGCTTAAGTGATATTGTAATAGTTGTTTCTTCTACGAGATCTTTTAAGTTATAACAATTGCTCACGGACACAATGAGTTTTATTGTACTATTCAAAAAAATAATAATTTAGGTGTGCAGTTTCACTTTCTAGTTTGAATAATTCTGGAGTTATAGATGCATAATATTTTACAGGTGTGTAGAATTTTTGGGTGTGCAGAATTTATTACGAGTGTGCATAATTTTTTTTACGGGAGCAAAATTTTTTACTGGTGTGCAGATTTTACGGGTGTGCATAATTTTTTATGGGTGTGCAAATTTTGTTACGGGTGTGCAGAATTTTTTTCAAAAAAAATTGGGGTGTGAATAATTTTTTATGGATTTAGATTTTTTTACGGGTGTGCAAAATTTTAAAATAAAAATAATGAGGTGTGCAGATTTTTTACGGGTGTGTAGAATAAAAAAAATAAAAATGGGGTGTGCGGATTTTTTTACGGGTGTGCAGATATTTTTACGTGTGTGCAAATTTTTTAAATAAAAAAAATAAAAAAAAAATAGCTAATATTAAAAAAATTAATTAAATAAAATTACAGTTAATTAAAAAAATTAGTAAAATTTAGATTTTGAAATATACAAATTTTTTTATTAATATTTTATTTCTGAAAAAAATAATTAAATAAAAGGACATAAATAAAAAAATTCAGTAAAATTTAAAAATTCAAATCTTACATATTATTTTATATATAAGGGCAATTTAGATATTTGGATCCAATTTTTGCACCTTAGAGTAAGGACTAAAAAATAGTGGACTTTTGAGTAAAAATGCTTTATAAATGACACCTAATAGTAACTGTCCCATAAATTAAATTAATATTTATAAAATGACGAAATTATCCCTTCAATAAAAAAAAAATAACACATGTATATTTTTATTAATATTTTATTTTTATAAGCCACTTTCCTCTTTTCCTGATCAAATAAGCCCTCCATCTCTAGAAAATCAAACACATAAACTTCTGCTGAGTCCTGACAGCTTGAATATAACGATGTTAATGTTGATTAAGCAGCATATAATAAAAAATAAAAAAATCTAAGTTCTTTCTCTTACCGTCGGCTAAATATTGATAAACCAGGATTCTCCAAAGAAAGGAATCCTAAATACTTTCCCTCTCCCCCTGACGTGAGAACCTTCTTTTTCATCCATGTTTTTCTCTCTAAATTCATGTTCTAATTATTCAACAAATTGACAAATCACCACCACACAACTGTTAATTCCCATTAAAAGAACCACTCTTCAGATTTCATATGTAGATATTGGGTGAATTATTAAACAAATCACTCCTTAGATTTCATATGCAGATATTGGGGGAATTGCAGCATCGGAGAGAAAAACTCCATCATCCCAACTCGCTCAACCGGAACTACAGTTTTCGCCATAAATTCGTGTATGGGGATAGTACGACATAATCTAGGTGCTTGATGATCTCTTAGAAGAAAATAAAAAATTAGGGTTCTTCATTTGATTTGGAGAGGAAATAAGTAAATAAGATTATTTGATATTTGATTCGCGAAGAAAAATTTCAAACGATTGTTTTTTTTGTTAATTTAACATAAATAGGACTTAAGTTTTAAAATTTATAAAATTTGTATTTTTTATTAAAAAAAATATTATAAGGATATTACAGTAATTTTATATTTTTTATTTAAAAAATTAATTATTTAGTGTCATGGTGAAACTATATCGCCCATGGTGAAGTTAAATGACGTGTCAACTTTTTATTGGATGTCTGACGTTAGGAAGGGCGAAGTCGTTCCTGACCATAGAAAAACCCATGAAACTTTCCCCCTAATTTTGCAACTCAATAAAGACCCCATCAGTCTTAAATGCTCATACATTGAATGCTCAAAATCTCAGACCTTAAACCCTCATAAATGTCTAACCAAAAACCTGATATCCCATTTGATGTGAAGAACAGTTTTGCTCAGTTTCTGTTGCAGAACAACAAGAATGGCAAAGTCATCAGTGGTAAGGTCAAAGAATCTGCATCATTTGGGGTAGGGGTGACCAAAAAAATTTAAACACCACCTAAACAGACCGAATCGAACCACATTGCACCGTTATCGACATTTTTTAAAATTAACCGCAATTTTAAAAAATGCTTCAAACCGCATCGCCGCAACAATTCGATTTTAATTTTAGGTTGATAACCGCACCGACTGCACCGTTATTTTACATATAATTACATATATTAATAAATATATTAATATTAGTATATAGTATATATATATATATATATATATATATATATATATATTTTAGTAAGGTAATAAATATATTAATATTACTATTAGTGTCTTATGGCCCAAAGAATTTAAACCAACACAGCCGGCCCATCTCACACTTGGTCTTGAACTAAGTAAGCTGAGTCCATCTCACATTCTGTATTCATTATTCAACAATAATATAGAATAATCAATAATACATACCCTTCCTCCCCCAAATTTGTTATCACGTAAAATGAAAAACCTAAAACCCTAGCCCCTTTTTCCTGTGCCCATTATTTCTCGCATCTCACTGTCTAAGAAATTAAGTTCTCACTTCTCAGTTCTCACATCATCAATCGTCGTGCATTTACTTCCTCTCGATTGCGCCGTTCAAGCCACGATTTTGGACGATTTTTGTTCTGTTTTGGAAGATTTTTGTTCTGTTTTGGGGAATTGCTAATTAGGTATCTATCTCATCTCTTTCTTGCTTAATTAGTTGGGCTTATGCCTGTTAATCTAGCTGAGTGGTTAAATGTATGATTAGTTGGAGGAAATTGGTGGCTGAATTCACATTTGGGATAATTTTTTTGATTAGATTTTTATTGGTGGCTGAATTCATGTTTAGGGATTATTCGTATAGTGGCTGCATATAGTCAATTTGGTTTATTATTTTGGTATATGTTTGTAAGAGTTATTTCACTTGGATTACTGCTCTCTCACTTTTATGCTCCAATTTTTTGAACCAAACCCCAGATTGAGACTAGAGAGTTTAATGTTGAAGCTTTGTGTTGTTGATTTCAATTATCATGTTACTTACAGATGACCGTTTACATTTTACAGGCTGGTTGCTTTTGCTGAATCTATTTATGGATTCCCAACAGTCTTCTATGGATGTTTCAGATGCGGGCATTGCAAAGGAGCCCACAACTCCAACTACTGAACAACTGCACAATGTTAATCCAGGTCATGGTATAATTTCTCTTGACCATATCAACTCTAGTGAAGGAAATATTGTGAAAGAAGTGAAAAAAACATCAAAAAAGAAACCGCCCATCCCACCGAAAAAAAGAAAAACAGCCATTTCAGTTGATATAATTAAGAAAGAAGGTCCTAAAGTTGTTTCAGAAATATGGGGTCATTTTACTAGAGTAGAAGGTTTTGATCCACCTAGAGCTGCATGTGATTATTGTGGTACAACCTATGCTGCTCATCCTAAAGCAAATGGTACCACTAGTTTGTGGGGACATTTAGATACTGCGTGTAAGAAGTATCCATACAAAAAGGATAAGACACAAAAGACCTTGCATGATTTTAAAAATTTGAGTGACAATCTAAAAAGAAAGACCCTTAATTATGAAGAACTTAGGAGACTCCTTGTTGAAATGATTATAATTGATGGATTGCCTTTTAGATTTGTGGAGGGGGGGTGGATTTAAAGCTTTTGTTAAGGGTTTTGATCCTAGATTTCAAGTACCATCTAGGCAAACGGTTGCTAGAGATTGCTTGAAAATTTTTCTTGAAGAGAAAAGAAAATTGAAAATGATTTTAAAGAGTCAAAAGAGTATGCCTCACTACTGACACATGGACTTCAGTGCAAAATTTAAATTATATGTGTCTTACTGCACATTGGATTTCTTGCGATTGGAAATTGGAAAAAAAGAATCATAAACTTTTGTTATGTCAACATTGAGTAACATTTCTTTTGTCATGCAGTGGACATTTTTTACTTTTGTTAAGGCTTGAGAATTGCAACTTGAATTTATGTTTCTTATTTTGTTGAGATTTTTCAGAATCTCAGTGTATGGATTTCTTTTTTTTAGACTTAATTTCAGTGTAGCTTTACTGTTTGGGAAACATGCATGGTATTTCTTAAAATATATCCACATTTCAGTGGGTACATCCACATTTTTTTAGATTTTTTTGGATTTCATGTATGGTGTGATGTCAACAGGCTGTGAGATTCTTAAAGTATATTTATGAATGGTTTGTATGGTGTTAGTTTGATTAAAAATTATTATTTGATATGTAATTATTTAAACTGTCAAACCACCAATAAACCGACCGAAACCGTTCAAAACCGCATGTTCACTTTTATAAGATAAACCACGATTTAAGAATGTACGATCAACTGAACCGTTTATAACAAGGCAATTTGGATTTACTCGAAAAAAACCTTAAAACCGCACCGTGGACACCCCTAATTTGGGGTCTCTAAGAGGACAATTCAGAATGTTTGGGTCTCTCCACAAAAACAAGTAAGTCAAGATGTTCCAGTTCATTCAATAAGATACCAAAGAAAAAACATGTGGTTCTAGATACAGATCTAGAGAATGAAAGGCATACCATTTGATAAAAGAGGCACTATTAGAAGACTTCCTAGGGAGTTAAACATCAGCAAGAGTCATATAGGCAGAGTTGTGAAAGAAGGACTGATCAAACATCACTCAAATGCTATTAAGCCTCAACTTACAGAAGAAAACATGTTACAAAGGCTGAATTTTAGTTTAAATGCTTTGGTTGTGAATGGGGCTACCAACACCATTCCGTTTAATAGCATGCATCATGTAATACACATAGATGAGAAATGGTTTTACATGACAAAGACTATTGAGAAGAGTTACAGACTGCCAGAAGAACATGAATACTATAGGGCATGCAAAAGTAAGAAATTCATCCCAAAGATTATGTTCATGTGTGCAATGGGTAGGCCACTATATTGTGATGATGGCCAACTAGCTTTTGATGGTAAAATAAGACTTTATCCTTTCACAATTAAGGAATCAACCCAAAGGAATTCAAGAAATAGAGATAGGGGTACATTGGTGATCAAGCCTATAGACTTTATCAACAAAGAGGTTATCAAACACTGCATTTTGAATCAGGTAAGGTTTATATTCTTTGTACACTGTCAGAGTATATTGTCATCATTCAGTGTTGTTAAATTAAATCTCCTAAACAGGTCTTAATCTCCTATTCGTGACATTAATTTAACATTTTCCTCTAATTTGTCAGATCATACCAGATATCAAGCAAAAATGGCATGTGCATGCAACCAAGAACATAAACATTAATCATGATAATGCAAAACCACATCTAAGCAACAATGATCCAGATTTCAGGGCAGTTGTAAGCTCAGATGGATTTAATATCCAAATTGTATGCCAACCCCCTAATTCACCAAACTGTAATATTAATAATTTGGGGTGGTTCAGCTCAATTCAGGCTTTACAGATTGACACAGCTTCATATACAGTTGATGAATTAGTGAAGAATGTACCTAAATCATATGAAGAGTTGAAGCCTTGCACACTAAACAAAGTTTTCTTAACTCTACAGAGTTGTATGATTGAGATGTTGAAGTGTAGGGGTCACAACCAATTCAAAATACCACACATGGGTAAAGACAGACTTGAAAGAGAAGGCAGATTACCATTGTGTTTAGAAGTTGATGAAGATCTCGTAACAGAATGCATAGACTATTTGGTTGAAGCTAATCAGACTAATGGACTCATATATAGTCTAAGTGGATTAATGACAGATTTAGGTTACAATTGATGTGGAAAGTATTTTGCATTTTGATAGTTTACAGCTTAAACATAGGACCATCAAGTCTTTTTTACTTTAGGAGTTGTTTATGTTGTAAACAGTAGCTTATGTATTTTGAATTAATGAAATCCAAGTCATTTTGATAATGTATTTTGATAAACAACCACAATTCATGCATACATTGAGTATCATACAATGATTTCATGATAGACACATGTATAAATCTCTTAAACTATGCTAACCTCAACCAATTCATGCACACATATCACTGGTTTCACAATAGAGGTGACAAAATAGACATGTTCTATCATGAATCACATTGTTTACAATCAAATATGCATAGTTCATCATCAAAATCAGACAACATTCAACCAATTTAGACTTAATCAACTTAAAATTTACCCCCAATGCAACATTATACCCACAAATGCATCAGAGCAGTTTCATCATAGACATTACACTCCCACAATAGAGGTGACAAAATCGACATGTTCTATCATGAATCACATTGTTTACACTCAAATATGCATAGTTCATCATCAAAATCAGACACCATTCAACCAATTCATGCACACATATAACTGGTTTCACAATAGAGGTGACAAAATAGACATGTTCTATCATGAATCATATTGTTTACTATCAAATATGCATAGTTCATCATCAAAATCAGATACCATTCAACCAATTAAGACTCAATCAACTCAAAATTCAACTCCAATGCAACATTATACCCACAAATGTAGAGGAACTAATTAGTTCATGATTACACCCCACAAATAGCCACAATTCATGCATACATTGAGTATCATACAATGATTTCATGACATGACACATGTATAAGTCTCCTAAACTATGCTAACCTCAACCAATTCATTTACACACATCACTGGTTTCACAATAGAGGTGACAAAATAGACATGTTCTATCATGAATCACATTGTTTACTATCAAATATGCATAGTTCATCATCAAAATCAGACACCATGCAACCAACTTAGACTCAATCAGCTCAAAATTCACCCCCAATGCAACACCACAAATGCCTCATAGCAGTTTCATCATGGGCATTACACCCCACAAACAACCACAATTCATGAATACATTGAGTATCATGCAATGATTTCATGATAAGACACATGTATAAATCTCCTAAACTGTGCTAACCTCAACCAATTCATGCACACATATCACGGGTTTCATAATAGAGGTGACAAAATAGACATGTTCTATCATGAATCACATTGTTTACAATCAAATATGCATAGTTCATCATCAAAATCAGACACCATTAACCAATTTAGACTCAATCAGCTCAAAATTCACCCCCAATGCAACATTATACCCACAAATGCCTCAGAACAGTTTTATCATAGGCATTACACCCCACAAACAACCACAATTCATGCATACATTGAGTATCGTACAATGATTTCATGATAGGACACATGTATAAGTCTCCTAAACTATGCTAACCTTAACCAATTCATGCACACATATCACTGGTTTCACAATAGAGGTGACAAAATAGACATGTTCTATCATGAATCACATTGTTTACAATCAAATACGCAAAGTTCATCATCAAAATCAGACACCATTCAACCAATTTAGACTGAATCAGCTAAAAATTCACCCCAATGCAACCTTATGTTGGAATATACTAGCACGTAAACACGTAATGCAAGCACAGCGGAAATAAACAGTTCACCAACAACGAACAGTTAATTGCATAAACGAGTACAAATAATCATAATAAGAAATCTTACAGTAATTCGAAAGCAGATTTCTCAACTATGGTATCCACGTAATCCCTGTTAACAGACTTGCACAGATTTGCCAGCGTTGAATCTGAGACGGAATTTGCTAGGAAAATTCCTATTCTAGATTTTATGGAGAAACTAGGTTTTCTTGTTGTAGTAAATAATGAATCCCGGGAACTCATATATATAGGGAGAGACTAGCTTTAATCTTAAGCTATCTTTATTAGGAAGATAATTCCTAATCTTGCAAAACAAATCTCAAAGATATGTTTTCCTTACATATATTTTCCTACAATAATATTCCATAATATTATTTGGGATTCCTATTTAATTAAATCCAATTTAATTAAACAGTAATAATAATCAATTCCAAATTAATATATTATTAATTAGGCAAAATTGATTTTTTCGTCATTTAAGTTTGATCTATTTTGATCTTGGTCCTAGTAACTTTGGGTTTTTGATCTTGGTCATATAACTTTGTAAATTTCAACGTTTTGGTCCTACAACCTGCTATCAAAGGTAGTCTTCCAGGTAAATCTGACGTGGATTTATTTTTATTTTTATTTTTATTAGAGTAAATACACAGCTGGCCGAAAATCACTTAAATACCTAAAGCCCGCAAAACACTTAAATCCCTGAAGCCCCGTGATTAGTGGTGATTTTGCTTGAGTTTTGTGCTAATTCCTAGCTTGGAGTGGTGATTTTGCATGATTTTAGCTATCATATTGTTGGAATTGTTAAGAAAGTTCATCTAATGCTTTGGTGTTGCAATTGTGTAGGAATCGAGTCAAAAACGAAGGTTTTATGAAGAAAATGGGAAAAAGCAGTTGCTCGAGTCGTGCACTATGGCTCGAGTGGAGCAAAGCCTAAATCAGACTTGTGGAAATGCGATTGTGAAGAAAATGCCAATAGGTAGTTGCTCGAGTCGAGCAACTTTGCTCGACCTCCGTTTGGTCGAGCAAGGGAGAAGTTCGAGCTGAAATCCAAAAATTTGAGTTGCTCGACCAAATTTTGGTCGAGCAACACTACTCGAGTTGAGCAGCCTGAGGAATGAAATCGTGTGCGCGCTTTTAGACTTGCTCGAGTCGAGCATCTCTGCTCGAGTAGAGCAAGACAAAATATCTGAGGTCCCCATTTCTGACCTAGGGACACGTGCCAGAGGAATCAAAAAGCATATAAAAGGCCATGAGTTCGTTTTTGCAACATTCAACAGCAATAGGGAGTGAAGGAGAAGATTGCAAGTGATATTGTTTAGAGCTGCAACTAATACTTTTTCCTGTTTTTCAATTTTGCTTCCATAGATAGCATAGATCCTCATAGAATAGCCTAAATATAGTTTCATTTTCAGATTTGAGCAAGAAATCAAGGAGTATTGATGGATTTTGTATGGTTTGGTGCTTGAACTTCAATAGTAAGGTGTCTTTTTCTTTCTTTTGTTTATTTGTTGCTTATTTTGATATGGGTTCTTTGGTTTCTTGTTGTTTAGCCATGAGTTTTGCCTTGTGCACCATGGGCTAAGGTTATTAGTGTTTGGGTGTTTGGAATTGTGGTGATGATTGTTTAATTGCTTGATTATGGATGTTTATCTATATTGATGGTTATCATTTAGATTAGGGGAATTTTCTTGTTCTATTTTGGTGGTTTTGCTATGAGCTTGTGTGTTTGTGCTAGTTTACTTCAACGAGAGTTGGGTAGACGGGTTTAGGCATATGGGTATTGGTTTAATTCACCCGGATTGGAGTCGATTAAGTCCTATCACAACGAGAGTTGGGTAGATACTTTAGAACCCCCCTAATCTACATTATCTTCTTGAGTTAAAACCTTGAGTGGGTAGTGAAGAGCACATAGGAGCATCAACCTTAGTCTACAAGTGGGAACACACGGTGACGGAGTAGTTAGCTAATTAGAGGACCATATCAGTGCAATTACCCGGGCTAGAAAAGGGAGATTCACCTCTCGGTCTTAGGAATTAAAAAGGTATCGTACCCTAGGCTTACCAAGTACGGGAATGGTTTATGTGTAGTGATCGCCCTTATGGAATAACCGAAAATAGAGGCAAACACCATAATTGATCTTTTGACAATCGTCTCACAAGGAAAAACACCCGAGCACATCTTTTCTCGCTAGTGAACAAAAAATTGTTTGCTATTTAATTGCTTTCTCTTAGCTTGCTCGTCTTTAGTTTGATCTTTGGTTCAATAATTGATTATTGCTTGCTTTTATTTTATCAAACATGTTACACTATAATCCCGCGCCGACACATAGCAATTGGGCTATATTCCACACCTAGTCCCGTTGATTGATATTAAACCGGGCACTTCAACGACCCTCTTATACTTGAGAGGTTAGTGTGTTGTAAAACACGTGTCAAGTTTTTGGCGCCGTTGCCATGGACTAGGTTGTGTTGAGTATAACTAGTTGTTTGTTGAACGTGATTACTAGTGTCGTTTTCTTTTAGTAACTAACATTGCAAATAGTTGGCTTGGAGATTTGTGGTGTTTGTTGATCCTCTAGGTGTGTATGATCACAAGAGCAAGTGGGATTGAACCAATTCCCATTGATCTTGAGATTGAAGCCACGACTAGGAGAAGAAATCGGGACCAAAATCGAAGATTAGACCAACAAAGAGCAATGGGCGAAAATCAAAACAATCGAATTAATATTGAAGAGGGGGACAATGGAGATCGCCCGATGTGGGAATATTTCAACCCACAAGTGCAAAGGACTATGATGGCATCGCTCGTCCAGCTATTGCGGCGAATAACTTTGAAATCAAGCCGACCCTCATTCAAATGCTCCGAAACAACAATTTGGTGGAGGGAAGAATGAGGATCCAAATCAGCATATCGCTCAATTCTTGGAGTATGCGGACACCGTCAAGATCAATGGGGTCACGGATGACGCTTGGAGGGCTCAAACTTTCACCTTCACCTTGAGGGATAAGGCAAAAGATTGGATAGTCACCTTACCCCCCGATAGTCTTGGCTCGTGGGACATATTATGCCAAAAGTTTTTGATGAAGTTCTTTCCACCAGCAATGGCACTTCAATGCAAGAAGGTGTTGGGGAATGATTTGCACAGATCTATTCGGGGTGAATATTTAAATACAAATTTAATTAATTAATTATTACTAGCATGAATTAATCCTATATTAATTCAAATAATAATTGCAACAACATATCATGCATATAAAAAGCCACGTAAAACCTACGCATGCGGAATCTACGGGTTTACGTGAACGTACCTCTCGGGATGGCAGTGACTTCGGTCGGACGGACTAACCAAAAGGACTTCCCAAGTATTCCCTTAGCCCTTGCTCAACTATCCGATGGAAGGACACTCGTCGAACAATTAACAAAAGGAAAAAATAAACTTTGTTGCACCACCTTTGTGGATTTGCTAATATTTCCAGCACATGGAATTGTACTTGGGAATGAAATAATCATCCCCTATTTATAGGAGAGGGAGTGGTCGAATTTTTTGTAAAATAACAATGTGGGAAAAGACTTTTCTTGGTCACCAAGAAATCTTGAATATATCCCATATATTCTTTTTCCCATAATTAAAATATTCCACAAAAATCCCACCTCCTCTATAATATGGATTTTTCGAAAATTAATGTGCAAGAATCCAAGATTTGGATCTTCTTGAATTTATGAGATATTCTTGTATTTCAAGAAATACATATCTTCCATAATATCTTTCCAAGAAAATCAAGAAAATCTTTCTTGCCCATTAATTTCCAATTTTTTAAAAAATTTCTATATAGATAGGCTAGTGGGAGATTTCTTGAATTTAATGAGATAATCTTGTATTCCAAGAATACATATCTTCATTCCATAACAAAATTCAAAGAAAATCTTTCTCCCAACATATCTATAAATTTCAAAATCTTTGGTTGGAAAATTAAGCAACAATATTTATTTTATTTTAATCACATTTTTCAGTTATTGGACTATTTGTTGGGCTACTCAGGGGGCCTTTAGGAGAATTAAGATTGGACCTTCTAATGGATCTTGAATATCTAATATTGAGCCACAATATAATTCAAGCCCATAAATATTAATTAATCCCACTACATAATTAATATCAAGACTATCCATCTTAACCCATATTACAAATCAATATGGCTCCCGGTCATTATTTCCCGTGTTTAAGATTATCTAGCTCATTAATTAATTCAAGCCACTGAAATAGCCTTCCGTTAATTAATATCTTTTGTCCTTGGTCGAGTAACGGTTCAACATTATTATCCATACCGGAAACTAATTCCACTTGTAAGATTTGGTATGATAAAGCTTATGAACCTCCCAAGGGGGCAAATCAAACAAGCGTACTTGCACACGATTCTTCGTATTAAATCTTAGCAATCACATGTGACCAATAATATTGCCCAAGATAAAAAGTATTGAATCTCTCTTTGATTCGCTACCCATGATAAGTCAAAGCAATAGTTACCAATCCCACGTGATCCTATTTAAGGGACGAAGGTTAAGAAACAACGAACCATCGAGGTCTAATTCTTCCTTGTTCGCCTCAAGAATTTATCCTCCTCAGAGGTCCTATTCAAACAAGATCGGTCATGCACTAGTGTAATCTCTTGGTCAAGACAAACCAATCTGAGCCTTACACCTCAACCTTTAGTGATGGATTGTTCATTTCCATCTAGGTCGTGAACGGCGTACTTTTAGTTACAAGGGACCTCATTAATTTAATCTTACGTGATCCGTATCACTAAATTAACTACAGTGTAACACGTACAAATTATTGAACAGTTATGCAGTAAATATATATAACATTCAATCATATTTAAAGGATCAGTGATAAACAATTTATTTCAGTAAATAAGTCAGAAAATTCAGTTTCGATTATACAAAGTAAAAAGCATACTTTTCAGTATAATCCCAACAATCTCCCACTTATACTCAAAGTATGCTTTTAAGTATACTACAACATGTCTCGCGAGTCCGTGACATCTAATGTCACCTACACTTAACCTAATAATTTCTCCCACTTATACTCAAAGCAGATTGGCAACGGTCTTGACACCCATTCCACTCACATGTCTCTCGAATGTATTCAGAGGCAGACGCTTTGTGAATGGATCTGGTTAGGTTGTCCTCGACGCTATCTTTGCCACATCTATATCTCCTCTCTTAACAATTTCTCGTATAAGATGTCTTTCCTTTAATGTGTTTGTTTGACTCGTGGACTCTTGGTTCTCTTGAATTTGCAACTGCCCCTAGCAGATATTGCTAGACAAATTCAGAACACCATCCAAGTCCACTAAGAAGATCTAGAGCCCAATCGGTTCTTTCACTGCTTCACAAGCAGCTACTTACCCGACTTCCATGGTTGAGTCAGTGATGCATTTCTGCTTCACACTCGTCCATTTGATGGCTACACTTCCCAAATGGAAAACACACTAACTGAGGCAGATAATTTTTGGAATCTAAGTCTGATTGGTAATCCGAGTCCGTGTAGCCGATGGAGATTGGAGTATCTGACTGATAAATCAACATTCTATCCCGAGTTCTTTTCAGACACTTCAGAATGTTTTTAACTGTTTTCCAATGCTCTTGCCCTGGGTTACTCTGATATCTTGCCATCATGCCTACGGCAAAGAAGATATCCGGTCTCGTCCACAGCATTGCATACATAAGATTTTCGACAGCCGAAGCACAAGGAATGCCTTTCATGTCATCTATCTCCTTTTGTGTCTTAGGGGACATTTTCTTGGATAGATGAATTCCAAGTCTGAAAGGTACGAATCCTTTCTTGGAATCTTGCATGCTGAAGCATTTCAAGACAGTGTCTATGTATGAAACTTGCGATAACCCGATCATCCTTTTCTTGCGATCTCGAGTGATCTTGATCCCAAGGATGTGTCCGGCTTTCCCTAAGTCTTTCATGTCAAACTGTTTTGAAAGCCATGCCCTTACGTCTGATAACACCTTCACATCGTTCCCGATGATCACAATGTCATCTACGTATAGTACTAAGAATACCAATGCAGTTCCGATACGCTTCTTATACACACAACTTTAAAACTCATTTTTGATCAAACCCATAAGACTTTACTATATGATCAAAAATTTGGTTCCAAGCTCTGGATGCCGGTTTGAGTCCGTAAATGGACTTCTTGAGCTTACAAACTTGGTGTTCTTGGCCTGTTTCAATGAAACCTTGCGGTTGTTGCATATAGATCTCTCCATCAAGACTTCCGTTAAGGAAAGCTGTCTTGACATCCATTTGCCAGATTTCAAAGTCGAAATGTGCAGCAATCGATAAGAGAATACAGATGGACTTAAGCATGGCTACGGGCGAAAAAGTTTCCTCATAATCGATCCCTTCTTTCTGAGTATAACCTTTCGCCACTAGTCTTGCTTTAAAGGTTTCAACCTTCCCGTCCGGTCCTCTTTTCCTCTTATATACCCACTTGCATCTAATGGGTTTGACCCCATTAAGTGGTTCGACTAGCTCCCACACTCTATTATGAAATATAGAACCCATTTCGACTTTCATTGTTGTTTGCCAAGAACCTGCATCCTTATCTTGGAATTCCTTGTCATATATCCATGGGTCTGATTCGTCTTGTCCGGGAATCAAGTCCGAGAACTCTCCTATTCCCATGAATCTCTCGGGTTGACTAACAACCCTCCCACTATGACGAGGCTCGGCCAGAAAACGATCGTTTGGTATATCATCTAAATACAATAAGTAATCGAGGTTTGCCCTCTAAGCTCATTTAAGGTAATCTCACTTCTGGGTTTTCTTTGGTTCATATAGTCTTCTTCCAAAAATCTAAAGTGGGTGCTGAGGACCACCTTTTGATCTTCGGGACTATAGAACATACACCATTTTATTCCCTCGGGGTATCCTACAAACAAAATTTTAATTCGATCGAGGATCCAATTTATTTGGTTTCCTTGTCCAACACGAGGCGGACACCCCAAAGTTCTCATGTATCTCATACTAGGCTTGCGCCCGGTTCACAATTCTTCGGGAGTTTTGGGAACCGATTTGGATAGCACCAAGTTCAGAATGTAAGTCACTATTTTCCAAGGTATGACCCCAGAATGACTCGGGAAGATCCGTATAACTCATCATTGATCTAAACATTTCCAAAAGAATTCAGTTTCTTCGCTCTGCAACCCCGTTTTGTTGAGGGGTTCCTAGTGCAGTGAGCTGGGATACAATCCCTTCATCAGATAAGTAGTTCAAAATCCCATTGCTGAGGTATTCGCCTCTACGATCAGATCGTAGAGACTTGAAACGTTTTTCCTTGTGATTCTCTGTTTGAGCCTTAAATTCTTAGAATTTCTCAAAGGTCTAAGATTCATGCTTCATAAGGAAAATGTACCTTGAGTAATCATCAATAAAATTACTCATAACCTCTTCTTGCTTTGGTTGACATTGAACTACGCACATCTGTGTAAACGATCTCTAACACTTCTTTGGCCCTATTCCCCTTGGCTCCAAATGCCCTCTCGGTCATATTACCCTCCAAACATGATTCGCAGGTTGGAATCGATTCAACTTGGAGACGCTCCAGTGAACCAACCTTTGGATCCCCTTTGGATTTATATGACCTAATCTTAGATGCCAAAGAAGTATTTCGTCCACGCTTTCTTTTGTCGGAAATAGTTGATGTGTTATAGGATGCATTTCGTGAGTGGTGTGCACAGTTAATTGTATAGAGATTTTTCTTCAATGTCCCGTAACAGATACACTCATCATTTCAAAAATGATGTCATTCTTATTTGAAGAAACTTAGTGTCCTTTAATCGAATTTTAGAAACTGAAGGTGAATTCTTTCTAAAACTGGGAACATAAAGATAATCTCAAAAAACTTTATCTTCAAAAGATAGGTGCACTTCTCCCACTGCTTTAACTGCTACTTATGTAGCATTGGAATATCTGCTACTTGCGTAGCATTGCAATAATCGTTACTATCGTAGCATTGCAATGTCTTCTACTTTCGTAACATTGCCCAGTGTGATGAGGATCTCACTCCCACTAAGTTGCCGGATCTTTAGTGGATCTCGTATCAACCACCCACGAATTAGAAGTATACGCTGCTAAACAAGTTTCAACAACTAGTGCGTGAGAATTACCTTTCTTTCCGTCCCTTTTGGGGTTGGAATAGGCAAAACCTCCATTGTCCTCTCTCACCGCAACTTAAGCACTTCCTCTTTGGATTTTCCTTGACACAACAAGCATTCCTCATCTTACCATTGCCCATGGCAACAATTGAGTTTTATTGCTTATGGCCTTTGGTCCTCTTCTTTATCTTGCCTACCCTTGGCCTAGAAAAAGAAGACGGACCACTTGCTGTCAAAGCTTGAGTTTGGTGCCTCTTCATCATTTCTGCCGAGACCAAAAGCTTGCAACAAATTAGATAGCGAGGCCAAAATGCTCAAAAACTTTTTGGGCAGAGAGTGAAGTACCAAAATCATCTGAGTCTCCAGATCATAATCTGCACTAAGAATCTCAAGTTTGTTCAGATGGGCCATCTATTTTGAGGACGTAATCCCTTACGGGTTTGCCCTCCACCATTTTCAGCGACGACACCTCTCAAGAAGGTGTTTCGACGAGTCCCGCATGTTTTGACTCGTCGGTTGGCTCATCCGATTTTTTGTGTGTCAAAATCCACTTGTGCTTTTTGTGCGATTAGGACAATTATAATTTTCCAATCAATATAGTTTCCATACATATTGTATTGACTTTTTAAGTATAATTACAAATTGGATTAAAAGGTAATGACATTTGAATCGAAATAAACAACTATATAAGAGCACAAGTATATCACAAGGTTCGATCACATGCATCATATTAAAATCTCAAAAAAAAATATGAACATGCATCAGCCAACATCTCAAAAGCAGTTTAAATAAGCCACGTGGGGTGGGTCATTATTTAAACACATTCAGCGTGTTACAAACAAGAACGATTTACAAACCTTTAATATCCAGATTAATAGTTGGCTGACTTGACCAATATAAAATTGACAGGGACTTGAGGGAAGTATATGCATATCAATTTTATACCTAAGTAATAACCATGATTAAATCTGAGGATTACTATTTTGCTTTGATCGAGCCTCGTGGGGAGGTCATCGCCGCCACTAGTAATAACCCACAATCATCCGTTTGGAATTCATTCATGTGAAAGCTATCTTTTGACCGTCCGTGGGGGAATTTCTCCAAAAGAATTCACAAATAAATAAATCATGGAGGTCAAAATTAATTCAATTTTATTATCCGGAATAAAATTGTCAATTAATTATTTAAACATACTTAGTAATTTTGAAGTTGAGATTTTTCCATTTGGCAACCCTCATGCAAACACATTTAAACAAATTAAATAAAGCATAAGATAACACAAATAAATCAAGCAAAACAGAAAAATAAACATATTGGGCACAAATTATCCAATTGTCATGGTTTGATTTTTCTTGACTTGATCTTGAAGAAACACGTCTCGAATTTCTCCCACTCGTTCGTCTCAAAAAAATACTTGTCTCGAACGCCACGCTAAGCCATTTCAGAAATAGGGATGCACGCCAAAGATCCCGCCGCCACTTGCTCGGGACGTTTCTCGGCGGCTTCAGCACCGCCCGGCGAGCACGCCGCGATGCCTCAAGACGCCTCGGCGAGCATCGGCGGATCTCGGCGGCGGCAGCGCATCACGTCTTCACCTTCCCGCCTACGCCGCCCGCGTCGCCGGCGCCGCGGCATCCGCCCGCCCGCTGGGTGCGGAGGCGCGCCCGCCCGTCTGTGACCGCGTTTTCTTCGCTTTCGGCCGCCCGACCTGCGCCCTGCGCCCATGCGTGCCGGCACCAGCGCCCGCGCCTTACGCACAGTTCTCGATTTCGTCCTTTAATTCTTTCGTCTCTTCGTTCCCGATCCGGTTACAATTTATTTACAAAAAATAAATAAACTAGATCTAGACTAATCTATTACATTGATCAAATCAAACAAATCTAGTCTACTCGTGGATTTTCTCACGAGGCAAAAACAAATCCGAGCGAATCGAATTAAAAAACCACGGTTTATATGCATGCAAAAATAAACATTAAAATCCACGACAATTGGATACGCAAAAGCAGATCTAACAGTTCTACTATCCAATTTCAAATTTAATGTCCATTTAATTAAATTACAATTTAAAAATTGAGAGTCAAACCGTGGCTCTGATACCAGTTGTTGGGGAATGATTTGCACAGATCTATTCGGGGTGAATATTTAAATACAAATTTAATTCATTAATTATTACTAGCATGAATAAATCCTATATTAATTCAAATAATAATTGCAATAACATATCATGCATATAAAAAGCCACGTAAAACCTACGCATGCGGAATCTCACGGGTTTACGTGAACGCATTACCTCGGGATGGCAAATTGACTTGGCCCGGACGGACTAACCAAAAGGACTTCCCAAGTATTCCCTTAGCCCTTGCTCAACTATCCGGTGGAAGGACACTCGTCGAACAATTAACAAAAGGAAACAATAAACTTTGTTGCACCACCTTTGTGGATTTGCTAATATTTCCAGCACATGGAATTGTACTTGGGAATGAACTAATCATCCCCTATTTATAGGAGATGGAGTGGTCGAATTTTTTGTAAAATAACAATGTGGGAAAAGACTTTTCTTGGTCACCAAGAAATCTTGAATATATCTCATATATTCTTTTTCCCATAATTAAAATATTCCACAAAAATCCCACCTCCTCTATAATATGGATTTTTCGAAAATTAATGTGCAAGAATCCAAGATTTGGATCTTCTTGAATTTATGAGATATTCTTGTATTTCAAGAAATACATATCTTCCATAATATCTTTCCAAGAAAATCAAGAAAATCTTTCTTGCCCATTAATTTCCAATTTTTTAAAAAATTTCTATATAGATAGGATAGTGGGAGATTTCTTGAATTTAATGAGATAATCTTGTATTCCAAGAATACATATCTTCATTCCATAACAAAATTCAAAGAAAATCTTTCTCCCAACATATCTATAAATTTCGAAATCTTTGGTTGGAAAATTAAGCAACAATATTTATTTTATTTTAATCACCTTTTTCAGTTATTGGACTATTTGTTGGGCTACTCAGGGGACCTTTAGGAGAATTAAGATTGGACCTTCTAATGGATCTTGAATATCTAATATTGAGCCACAATATAATTCAAGCCCATAAATATTAATTAATCCCGCTACATAATTAATATTGCACTATCCATCTTAACCCATATTACAGTCAATATGGCTCCCGGTCATTATTTCCCGTGTTTAGAATTATCTAGCTCATTAATTAATTCAAGCCACTGAAATAGCCTTCCGTTAATTAATATCTTTTGTCCTTGGTCGAGTAACGGTTCAACATTATTATCCATACCGGAAACTAATTCCACTTGCAAGATTTGGTATGATAAAGCTTATGAACCTCCCAAGGGGGCAAATCAAACAAGCGTACTTGCACACGATTCTTCGTATTAAATCTTAGCAATCACATGTGACCAATAATATTGCCCAAGATAAAAAGTATTGAATCTCTCTTTGATTCGCTACCCATGATAAGTCAAAGCAATAGTTATCAATCCCACGTGATCCTATTTAAGGGACGAAGGTTAAGAAACAACGAACCACTGAGGTCTAATTCTTCCTTGTTCAGTTCTGAAGAATTTATCCTCCTCAGAGGTCCTATTCAACAAGATCATCATGCACTAGTGTAATCTCTTGGTCAAGACAAACCAATCTGAGCCTTACACCTCAACCTTTAGTGATGGATTGTTCATTTCCATCTAGGTCGTGAATGGCGTACTTTAAGTTACAAGGGACTGTTAATTTAATCTTCTGTGATCTGGTATCACTAAATTAACTAAAGTGTAACACGTACAAATTATTGAACAGTTATGCAGTAAATATATATAACATTCAATCATATTTAAAGCATCAGTGATAAACAATTTATTTCAGTAAATAAGTCAGAAAATTCAGTTTCGATTATACAAAGTAAAAAACATACTTTTCAGTATAATCCCAACAATCTCCCACTTATACTCAAAGTCTGCTTTTAAGTATACTACAACATGTCTCGCGTAGTCCGTGACATCTAATGTCACCTACACGAACCTAATAATTTATCCCACTTATACTCAAAGCAGATTGGCAACGGTCTTGACACCCATTCCACTCACATGTCTCTCGAATGTATTCAGAGGCAGACGCTTTGTGAATGGATCTGCTAGGATGTCCTCAGACGCTATCTTTGCCACATCTATATCTCATCTCTTAACAATTTCTCGTATAAGATGTCTTTCCTTTAATGTGTTTGTTTGACTCGTGGACTCTTGGTTCTCTTGAATTTGCATCCGCTTTCAGCAGATATTGCTAGACAAATTGTAACACCATCCAAGTCCACTAAGAAGATCTAGAGCGAATCGGTTCTTTTCATCGCTTCACTGGCGACTACTTACCCGACTTCCATGGTTGAGTCAGTGATGCATTTCTGCTTCACACTCGTCCATTTGATGGCTACACTTCCCAAATGGAAAACACACTAACTGAGGCAGATAATTTCTGGAATCTAAGTCTGATTGGAAATCCGAGTCCGTGTAGCCGATGGAGATTGGAGTATCTGACTGATATATCAACATTCTATCCCGAGTTCTTTTCAGACACTTCAGAATGTTTTTAACTGTTTTCCAATGCTCTTGCCCTGGGTTACTCTGATATCTTGCCATCATGCCTACGGCAAAGCAGATATCCGGTCTCGTCCACAGCATTGCATACATAAGATTTTCGACAGCCGAAGCACAAGGAATGCCTTTCATGTCATCTATCTCCTTTTGTGTCTTAGGGGACATTTTCTTGGATAGATGAATTCCAAGTCTGAAAGGTACGAATCCTTTCTTGGAATCTTGCATGCTGAAGCATTTCAAGACAGTGTCTATGTATGAAACTTGCGATAACCCGATCATCCTTTCTTGCGATCTCGAGTGATCTTGATCCCAAGGATGTGTCCCGGCTTTCCCTAAGTCTTTCATATCAATCTGTTTTGAAAGCCATGCCCTTACGTCTGATAACACCTTCACATCTTTCCCGATGATCACAATGTCATCTACGTATAGTACTAAGAATACCAATGCAGTTCTGATACGCTTCTTATACACACAACTTTAAAACTAATTTTTGATCAAACCCATAAGACTTTACTATATGATCAAAAATTTGGTTCCAAGCTCTGGATGCCGGTTTGAGTCCGTAAATGGACTTCTTGAGCTTACAAACTTGGTGTTCTTGGCCTGTTTCAATGAAACCTTGCGGTTGTTGCATATAGATCTCTCCATCAAGACTTCCGTTAAGGAAAGCTGTCTTGACATCCATTTGCCAGATTTCAAAGTCGAAATGTGCAGCAATCGATAAGAGAATACAGATGGACTTAAGCATGGCTACGGGCGAAAAAGTTTCCTCATAATCGATCCCTTCTTTCTGAGTATAACCTTTCGCCACTAGTCTTGCTTTAAAGGTTTCAACCTTCCCGTCCGGTCCTCTTTTCCTCTTATATACCCACTTGCATCTAATGGGTTTGACCCCATTAAGTGGTTCGACTAGCTCCCACACTCTATTATGAAATATAGAACCCATTTCGGCTTTCATTGTTGTTTGCCAAGAACCTGCATCCTTATCTTGGAATGCCTTGTCATATATCCATGGGTCTGATTCGTCTTGTCCGGGAATCAAGTCCGAGAACTCTCCTATTCCCATGAATCTCTCGGGTTGACTAACAACCCTCCCACTATGACGAGGCTCCGGTTGTGAAAACGTATCGTTTGGTATATCATCTAGTACAGTTGGCACTGAGGTTTGCCCTCTAAGCTCATTTAAGGTAATCTCACTTCTGGGTTTTCTTTGGTTCATATAGTCTTCTTCCAAAAATCTAAAGTGGGTGCTGAGGACCACCTTTTGATCTTCGGGACTATAGAACATACACCATTTTATTCCCTCGGGGTATCCTACAAACAGCCTTAATTCTGATCGAGGATCCAATTTACTGGTTTCCTTGTCCAACACGTAGGCCGGACACCCCAAAGTTCTCATGTATCTCATACTAGGCTTGCGCCCGGTCCACAATTCTTCGGGAGTTTTGGGAACCGATTTGGATAGCACCAAGTTCAGAATGTAAGTCACTATTTTCCAAGGTATGACCCCAGAATGACTCGGGAAGATCCGTATAACTCATCATTGATCTAACCATTTCCAAAAGAATTCAGTTTCTTCGCTCTGCAACCCCGTTTTGTTGAGGGGTTCCTAGTGCAGTGAGCTGGGATACAATCCCTTCATCAGATAAGTAGTTCAAAATCCCATTGCTGAGGTATTCGCCTCTACGATCAGATCGTAGAGACTTGAAACGTTTTTCCTTGTGATTCTCTGTTTGAGCCTTAAATTCTTAGAATTTCTCAAAGGTCTAAGATTCATGCTTCATAAGGAAAATGTACCTTGAGTAATCATCAATAAAATTACTCATAACCTCTTCTTGCTTTGGTTGACATTGAACTACGCACATCTGTGTAAACGATCTCTAACACTTCTTTGGCCCTATTCCCCTTGGCTCCAAATGCCCTCTCGGTCATATTACCCTCCAAACATGATTCGCAGGTTGGAATCGATTCAACTTGGAGACGCTCCAGTGAACCAACCTTTGGATCCCCTTTGGATTTATATGACCTAATCTTAGATGCCAAAGAAGTATTTCGTTCACGCTTTCTTTTGTCGGAAATAGTTGATGTGTTATAGGATGCATTTTCGTGAGTGGTGTGTGCGATTAATTGTATAGAGATTTTTCTTCAATGTCCCGTATGAGATACACTCATCATTTCAAAAATGATGTCATTCTTATTTGAAGAAACTTAGTGTCCTTTAATCGAATTTTAGAAACTGAAGGTGAATTCTTTCTAAAACTGGGAACATAAAGATAATCTCAAAAAACTTTATCTTCAAAAGATAGGTGCACTTCTCCCACTGCTTTAACTGCTACTTATGTAGCATTGGAATATCTGCTACTTGTGTAGCATTGCAATAATCGTTACTATCGTAGCATTGCAATGTCTTCTACTTTCGTAACATTGCCCAGTGTGATGAGGATCTCACTCCCACTAAGTTGCCGGATCTTTTAGGACCCGTGAAGCCAACATGATTAGTGGATCTCGTATCAACCACCCATTTAATGAGAAGTATCGCCCGCTAAACAAGTTTCAACAACTAGTGCGTGAGAATTACCTTTCTTTCCGTCCCTTTTGGGGTTGGAATAGGCAAAACCTCCATTGTCCTCTCTCACCGCAGCTTAAGCACTTCCTCTTTGGATTTTCCTTGACACAACAAGCATTCCTCATCTTACCATTGCCCATGGCAACAATTGAGTTTTATTGCTTATGGCCTTTGGTCCTCTTCTTTATCTTGCCTACCCTTGGCCTAGAAAAAGAAGACGGACCACTTGTTGTCAAAGCTTGAGTTTGGTGCCTCTTCATCATTTCTGCCGATGTTAAGGGGATGCCCGCAACACAATTTCGTCAACGATCAAGTGGTAAGCTATTTCTACTATGGTTTGAGCGATGAGGCAAGAATGTTCATCGATTCATCATCGGGTGGATCGATTTTTGACAAGACCGGTAAGGAAGGGTTGGCATTGATTGATCGGATTGCCAACAACACCTTCACTTGGCCGTCCGATGTCCAAAAGATCTCCCAAATGGATAATGATCCAAACAACGCGATGGTGGAAGCAATGAGAGTTTTAATGAACAAGGTTGATTCGTTAGCGGAAAGCCAAAGGAGAGGAATATTGGGAGGAAACATGGAGATGCCATTGAATGCAAATGAAGTTGAGAAAGCCAATTACATGGGAAGGGGGAATTATCAAGGAAACTACCAAGGGAATCAACAATTCCAAGGTAACTACTACCAAAACCCTAACCAAAACTTCCAAAACCAACCTTCAAACTACGAAAATCCCAACCAAAACTTCCAAAACCAATCCTCAAATTACCAAAACCGTTACCAAAACAACCATTCCCAAAACTTGTCAAACCAAAACAATCCATCATTAAACTTCCAAGGCCAAAACAACCAAAACCAACCATCAAACCAAAACCAAAGTCAAAACCAAAACCAAAACACCCAAACCTTTCCACACAACAACTCCTACAACCAAAACCTCCGTAAACATGAAAACTTTTCATACTCTAACCTGAAGGCCGCCCTAAATCTACCACCGGGATTTGATCCCGGAGCCCGTGCCCCAAACAATGAAGGAAGACCCACTTTGGAAGATAGTCTAGTAACCTTCATCAGTCTTTCAAACCAACAAACTCAAAAGTCAAATAAACGGTTTGATAAGATTGAAGAAGACTTGAAGAACCTTGAAAATATTCCAAATGCTATTACATCTCTCTCGAGCCAATTGAAGAACTTGGAATTCCAACTAGGGCAAGTGGCATCCTCAAGCCAAGGGAAGGATAGAGGGAAGTTCCCCTCCACGACGGAGGTGAATCCTAGAGAACATTGTAAGGCCGTTGAATTGAGAAGTGGTATGAGGTATGATGGGCCGAGCATGCCTTTGGAGGATGACGAGGAAAAAAAGGAAGAAGTTGAAAAGAATGATAAGGAAGAAGAGATTGTTGTAGAAGATACATGTGTTGAAAAAGAAGGTGTTGAGGAGAAGAGAGTTCCTAAATGGAAAAAGGCTAAGGAGCTAAAAGAGAAAAATGAGAAGGTTGAGTGTGATGGATGGGGAATTCCTAAAACCCCCATTCCACCACCTTTTTCTCAACGTTTCATGAAGAAAAAGTTTGATAATAAGTTCGCAAAATTCTTGGAAATTTTTAAGAAAGTGACCTTGAATGTGCCCTTCTTGGAGGCAATTGAGGAAATGCCGTCTTATGCAAAGTTTCTTAAAGAGTTGGTCACAAAGAGAAGGAAGACGGAAGGTGGCGAGATGATAAGCCTAACAAGTGAGTGTAGTGCTCTACTACAAAGGAACCTCCCAAAGAAAGTCAAAGATCCTGGGAGCATCACTTTGTTGTGTGAGCTAAGCAACACGGAGAAAAGGAATGATTTATGTGACGTTGGGGCGAGCATCAATCTTATGCCAAGGTCTATATACGATCGTTTGAAAATAGGTGAGCTCCAACCAACGTCCATGACATTACAATTGGCGGATCGTTCTATCACCTACCCGGATGGTATTGTGGAAGACGTGCTCGTAAAAATTGATAAATTTGTGTTTTCGGCGGACTTTGTGGTGCTAGAGATGGAAGAGGATGTTGAAATTCCTTTGATCTTGGGTAGACCGTTTCTAGCTACCGCAAGGGCGGTGGTGGACATGTATACGGGCAAGGTGAACTTGAAGCTCGATGATGAGGAGCTCGTGTTTGACTCCTACAAAGCCATGAATCATACACTTGAGAAGGAGGAGTGCAAAACGATTTATGTCGTTGAAAATAGTGTTCAAACGGAATTTGAAAAATCCTTTGACCCCTACTTTGCCAATGGATACTACAATGCACTCTTTGAGAACGATGAAAGCTCCTTTGAGGAGGATGATTGCAAAGATGTGCTTGTTGGGATAACATATGACATGATCTATCGGGATGACCTTATAAACACAAATTTCAATTAACAATTATTACTAGCATGAATTTATCTAAGTGAATTCAAATAATAATTAATCCAACAACAACATGCAAATAATATTTCACGTAAAAGATCCTAGCATGCGAAATTTCTAGGAGTTTACGTAAATGTATCCGTTGGAGAGACGATCTGAGACAGACAGGATCATGTGTCTGGATACCCACCAAAAGTCCTTCTCAAGTATTCCCAAGTCCTCGTCCAATAACCCTGGTGGAAGATCCTCCAATGAACGATTTATAAAACAAAGGAAAATAAAATTATTGTTGCACCACCTTTGTGGATTTCTAATATTTCCAACACATGGAACATTAGTTGGGAATGAAAAATTCATCCCCTATTTATAAGTGAGGGGGGTTCGAAAATTTCAAGGCAATTTAAGGCTAGGAAAGATCTTTTCTTGATCTCCAAGAAATCTTGAATATATCCAATATATTCTTCTTTCCATGTGTATTTTTCCACAAAAATCTCACACCCTTATTTGGCCATAAATTTCGAAAATTACAAGAAGATTTGCAAGATTGGATCTTTCTTGAATTTATGAGATATTCTTGTATTCCATGAATACATATCTTTTTCCATAAAATCTTTCCAAGAAAATCAAGAAAATCTTTCTTCCCTTCCTTATACATAATTTTCAAAAATTCCTCATTAAAGAAGCCAAGTGGGAGTTTTCTTGAATTTATGGGATAATCTTGTATTCCAAGAATACATTATCTCATTTCCATAAAATCTTTTCAAGAAAATTCTTCTCCCTCTTTTCTTTAATATTTTCGAAAATATTCAAGGAAATATTGCAACAATAATTTATTTTATTTTAAAAACCTTTTATTTATTGGACTATAATTGGGCTACTTGAGGGGCCTTTAGGAGAATTAAGATGGACATTCCAATGGACTTCTGAATTCCAATATTGAGCCACAATATAATTCAGCCCATTAATATTAATTAATACCACTGTATAATTAATATTGCACTATCCAATCTTAACCCATATTACGGTAATATGGCTCCCGGTTATTATTTCCCGTGTTTAAGATTATTTAGTCCATTAATTAATTAAGCCACTGAAAATTTTTATATTAATTAATATCTTTATCCTTGGAGTAAGGACAACCCAGCTTTATTATTCATACTGGAAAATTAATTCCACTTGCAAGATTTTGTATGATAAAGGTTCCGGGCCCACCAAGAGGACCAATCAAGCAAGACTTTTGCAAGCACACTTCTCTATATTAATTTAGCAACTGTCGTGCAAATAATATTATTGCCCAAGATATAGGGTAACGAAGTCGCAATGATTCTCTTCCCATTTATAAGTCAAAGCAATAACTACTAATCACACACAGTCCTTATTAAGTGACAGAGATTAAGAATCAACAACCACTGAGGTCTAACTCTTCATCCCTTAAGTCAGTGAGAATGAGTTTATCCTCTCTGTAGGTCCGCTTTAGCGCATCGAATGCACTAGTGTAATCTCTTGGTCAAGACAAGTCAATCTGAGCCTTACACATCAACTTCTACCAATAGATTGTTCGGATCTATCTAAGTTGTGAAACACGCACTCGTATACAAGGAACTGTTAACGTGATCTTCTGTGATTTGGTATCACCACGTTAACTACAATGTAATGCGTGCTATGAACGGTTTCCAATAAATATATATAACATTCAATCATATTTAAAGCAACAGTGATAAACAATTTATTTCAGTAAATAAGTGTTTAATACATAGGTTATACAAAGTAAAAACATACTTTCACATATAACCCCAACAATCTCCCACTTATACTCAAAGTCTGCTTTTAAGTATACCACAGCCTGTCTGATGTATTATCTGGTGACATCTAATGTCACCTACATCAACTTAATAACTTTTCTCCCACTTATACTCAAAGCAGATTGGCAACGCTCTTGACACCATTCCTTCCACACGTCTCTCGAATGTTAACTGAGGCAGACCCTTTGTGAATGGATCAGCTAGGTTGTCTTCCGAAGCGATCTTTGCCACCTCTATATCTCCTCTCTTAACGATTTCTCGTATAAGATGGTATTTCCTTTCAATGTGTTTGTTGGCCTTGTGGGCTCTCAGTTCCCTTGAATTTGCAACTGCTCAGACATTATCACAAAAGATCGTGATTGTGCTGGGCAAATTCGGAACAACGTCCAAGTCCACTAGGAAGTTCTTGAGCCACACCGCTTTTTTCGCTGCTTCACAAGCAGCTACATATTCGGCTTCCATGGTAGAATCGGCGATGCATTTCTGCTTAACTCTTCTCCATGTTATAGCTCCTCCCCCCAGACAAAACACACTACCCGAGGTAGATTTTCTGGAATCTAGGTCTGATTGGAAATCTGAGTCCATGTATCCCACTGGAAGTAAACCGTCTGACTAATAAACCAGCATTAAATCTCGAGTTCTTTTCAGATACTTCAGAATGTTCTTAACAGCAGTCCAATGTTGATTTCCGGGATTACTTTGATATCTTGCTACCATGCCTACGGCGTAGCAGATATCCGGTCTCGTACACAACATTGCATACATGAGACTTCCTACTGCCGAAGCATAAGAAATGCCTCTCATGTCATCTATCTCCCTTTGTGTCTTAGGGCACATGTCTTTCGATAGATGGATTCCGTGCCTGAAAGGTACAAAACCCTTCTTGGAATCTTGCATGTTGAAACGCTTCAAAACGGTATCTATGTATGAAGCTTGCGATAAGCCGATCATTCTTTTCTTTCGATCTCGAGTGATCTTGATCCCAAGAATATGACCGACTTCCTCTAAGTCCTTCATATCAAACTGTTTTGAAAACCATACCCTTATGTCTGACAAAACCTTTACATCGTTTCCGATGAGCAGAATATCGTCTACGTATAGTACTAGGAATACCAAGGCAGTTCCGTCACACTTTCTATAAAAACAACTCTCGAAATCGTTTTGATCAAACCTATAAGATTTTATTACATGATCAAAACATTGGTTCCAAGCCCGAGATGCTTGCTTAAGTCCATAAATGGACTTCCTCAGCTTGCACACAAGGTGTTCTTAGCCTTTTTCGATGAAACCTTCGGGCTGTTACATATAGATTTCCTCGTCAAGACTCCCGTTAAGGAAAGCTGTCTTGACATCCATTTGCCAGATCTCAAAATCTAGATGCGCAGCTATTGCCAAGAGAATACAGATGGACTTAAGCATGGCTACAGGCGAAAAGGTTTCTTCATAATCGATACCCTCTTTCTGAGTGTATCTCTTTGCCACAAGCCTAGCCTTAAAGGTTTCCACCTTCCCGTCCGGTCCTCTTTTCCTCTTGTAGACCCACTTGCATCCAATGGGTTTTACCCCTTTGGGTGGTTCAACTAGCTCCCACACCTGATTATGATCCATTGAGCCCATCTCGGCTTCCATCGCAGTTTGCCAGGATTCTGAATCCTTATCTTGGACCGCCTCCTTGTAGGACCAGGGGTCTGATTCACTATCCCCGGGGACCAAATCCGAAGACTCTCCTATCCCCATGAATCTCTCAGGTTTCGAACAACCCTCCCACTACGATGAGGTTCCGATTATGTCGGTGTGAAACTTGGTATATCTACCTGTACAGTTGGTATAAGAGTTTGCCCCCTTATTTCGTTTAAGGTAATCTCAATTTTGGGCTTTCGATTGTTCATAAAGTTTTCTTCCAAAAATCTAAAGTGCGTACTTATTACCACCTTTTGATCTTCGGGACCATAGAACATGCACCCTTTCGTTCCCATGGGATATCCAATAAATAGCCTTAGTTCCGATCGTGCATCCAACTTACCGGCTTCCTTGTCTAGCATGTATGCCGGACACCCCCAAATCCTGAGGTGTCTCAGACTGGGCTTGCGCCCGGTCCACAACTCTTTAGGGGTTTTGGGAAACGATTTGGATGGCACCAGATTCAGAACGTAAGCCGCTGTTTCCAAGGCATGACCCCAAAATGACTTGGGTAGATCTGAATCTCATCATGGATCTGACCATTTCTAAGAGTGTTCTGTTTCTTCATTCTGCAACCCCGTTTTGTTGAGGGGTTCTGGGTGCAGTCAACTGGGAAACAATGCCCTCGTCTGACAGGTAGTTCAAAAACTCATCACTGAGGTATTCGCATCCACGATCAGATCGTAGAAACTTGATACTCTTTTCCTGATGATTCTCCACTTCGGCTTTGAAGTCCTTGAATTTATCAAAGGTTTCCGATTTGTGTTTCATGAGGAAAATGTACCCGAACCTTGAGTAATCATCTGTGAAAGTCACGAAATACTCATAGCTACCTCTAACTTTGGTTGACATTGGACCACACACGTCAGTATGAACGATTTGCAACACTTTTGTGGCTCTATCCCCCTTGGCTCCAAATGCCCTCTTGGTCATCTGACCCTCCAAACATGATTCGCAGGTTGGAAGTGGTTCTAACTGTAGGCCCGATAGTGAACCATCTTTCACCAACCTTTGGATCCTATTTAGATTAATATGACCCAGTCTTAGATGCCATAGAAATGTCTCGTTCACGTTTTCTGAACATTTTCTCTTATTGCATGGAACAGTCGATGTGTTATAAGATGCATATTGTGAGTGGTGTACACAGTTAATAGTATAGAGATTGTTCCGCTGATAAACACATCGTTACGGTAAACAGTAACTTGCTTAGAAAAACGAACAGAATATCCATCATTAATTAGTTTTGAAACTGAAATAAGGTTTTTGCGAAAAACTGGAATGTAAAGAACATCTCTTAAAACTAAAATCTTGTCTTCAAAAGATAGGTGCACGTCTCCCACTGCTTCAGCCGCTACTTTTGTAGCATCGCCCAGTGTGATGAGGATCTCACTTCCACTAAGTTGCCGGGTTAGTTTGAACCCCTGTAACGTGAAACAAACATGATCAGTGGATCCCGTATCCATTACCCACGAGTGGGTAGCATACGCCGCTAAACAAGTTTCAACAACTAGTGCGTGAGAATTACCTTTCTTTCCTCTCCTTTTGGGATTGGAACAGACATTCCTCCAATGTCCTTTTTCACCACAGTTGAAACACTTCCCTTTTGGATTCCTTTTGACCTCCAACCATTTGACCGTCTTTTCTCTACCTTTCTTGGCAGTGAGGTTTCCTTGGTTTCCACCATTCATCTTTTCATTAACCTTGCCCTCCGTTGGCCTAGATTTTGAGAAAAAACTTTTGATCACCAAGGCTTCATCTTCTTGTCCTAGATGTTTCTCTATCGTCTCCAAAGCTTCTTGAAGAGTATCCATAGTGAACATGTGATCGCTCATCACAAAACTACAGTAAAACTCATCAAAACATTTTGGAAGAGTTAGGAACAAAGAATCCACTTGAACCTCACTACTATACTTAGCACCGAGATAAGCAAGCTTGTCAAAATAACGCTTGACCTTGAGAACATGATCCCTTACGGGTGTTCCCTCAGTCATTTTCAGCATTGTCACGCCATCACATTTGAACTGATCGATCATGCGGTTCTTTATTAAAAACATATCTTCGAGACTTTGCATAATTTCCGCAGCAGATTCAACACCTTCATGAATGTATCTCTAATCCTCAGACAAAGATGTCAAGATTATATACTTCATAGGTTCATTGGCCTGCTCCCAGTCATTATATAAAGATCTCTCCACTTCAGTTGATCTTTCAGTTGGCTTGGGCATCCCGAGATCCCAACTGTGTTCTTGTGCAGGTAGGACAAAACTCATATTACGTTTCCAAACAACATAGTTATCAACAGTTAATTGATGTTCTTTGAGTGTATATAGCAGTGGATTAAAAGGTTGCGACATGCTGAACTGAAATAAATAACAATTTGTGTAAGCACAAAATTATCACTCAATTCGATCACATAGTTCATATCAAAATCTCAAAATAATATGAACATGCATCAGCCGACATCTCAAAACAATTTAAATAGGTCACGTTGGGTGAACTGTCTATTTAAACACATTCAAGCAGGTTACAAACAAGAATAGTTACAAACCTTTAATTCAAAATTAATAGTAGGCTCCCACTTGACCAATATAAAATTGACAGGGACTACGGAGAAGTATATGCATATCAATTTTATACCTAAGTAATAACCATGATTAAATACATAATTATTACTTTGCTTTGTACGAGCCTCGTTGGGAGGGTCATCGTCGCCACTAATAATAATTCACAATCATCCTTTTGGGAATTTATTCATGTGAAATCTATCTTTTGGTCGTTCCGTTGGGGAAATTTCTCCAAAAGAATTCACAAATAAATAAATCATGGAGGTCAAATTTGACGTAATTTTATTATCCGGAATAAAATTTGTCAATAATACATACTTAGTAATTTTCGAAAGTGAGATTTTCTTTTAGACAATTCTAAATCATGCAAACACATTTAACAAATAAAATTGCACGAATTTAAAACAAGCATCAAGATTAAATAAATCACGTTGGGCACATATATCCAACTGTCATGGTTTAAATTCCAAATCT